>CM062809.1:224720406-224931850 GCA_031772625.1 Pinus tabuliformis
CAGTGGTTAAATTATGTTATACAAGGAGGTTTATTGTTTAAAGGTAGCAAATTATGCATTCCCAAATGTTCTATGAGGGAAAACATAATCAAGGAGAAACACAGTGGAGGATTATCTAGTCACTTTGGACAAGACAAAACCTTTGCTTAGGTAAATGCTTTTTACTATTGGCCAAAGATGCAAACTAATGTTAAGAAATTTGTTGAGAAGTGCAGAATATATCAGCATGCTAAAGGGAGAAGCCAAAATACAAGATTGTACCAGCCATTATCAATACCAGACTAACCATGGGATGCAATTAGTATGGACTTTGTTTTGGGGTTACCTAGAACTCAAATAGGGAATGATTCCATTTATGTTGTAGTATATAGATTTTCCAAAATGCCACATTTCATTGCATGTAAAAAGACTAGTGATGCAACACATATTGCTAATTTGTTTTTGTCAGAGGTTGTAAGGTTACATGGATTGCCTATAAATATTGTGTCTGATAGGGATACAAAGTTTGTTGGGCATTTCTCGAGAACTCTTTGGAAGAAATTAGGTGCCAACCTTAGTTTTAGTTCAAAATATCATCCTCAAACAGATGGACAGACCGAAGTGGTAAACAGAAGCTTGGGAAACATATTGAGAAGTTTAGTGTATAACAATCCTAAGAAGTGGGATTTAGCACTTGCTCAAGCTGAGTTTGCTTATAATGACACTCCAAACCGAAGTACTGGGATTAGTCCATTTTAGATCATTTTTGGAATGAATCCAAGAGGTGTGTATGAACTCATAAATTTGGGTAAATGGGAGACAAGAAGTGCAAAAGATGAAGAGTTTACAGAGAAGATGTAGAGACTACAAGAAGATGTCAAATATAGATTGCAGGAAAGCAGTAGAAAATACAAACATAGATCTGATATGAGGAGGAGAGAAAAAGAATTCCAAGTGGGAGATCTAGTGATGGTATACTTGAGAAAAGAAAGATTTCTTGTTGGGACTTACAATAAACTAAAGATGAAAAAGATAGGGCCATGCAGAATTGTGAGGAAGTTTTCAACTAATTATTATGAAATTGAATTGCCAGAAGGGATTGGAATATCACCTATCTTCAATGTCGCATATTTGTATCCATACAAGGAGATAGAGTCAGAGCTACAGAAGGAACCTGCAGGAGATGAAGTTCAAACTTTAAATTGGGAAGAACAAATGCCAAAGACAATCAAGAAAGAGGTGGAAGCTTTTTTGGAGAAAATAGTATCCAAAAGAACCAAAGGACAAGTTTATTTTCAATATTTAGTCAAAGGGAGGGGATAGCCAATGGAGGTGCCATTTGGATAACAACAACAGAATTACAAAAGTATGGAGTTAATCCTGAAATTTTGACGAAGGATTGTTTTCTTCCCCAAGAGTCTGATGCATGAGCATCCAAACTTAGCCAGCAATGTGATTGTATGTTCACATGTTTTGGTTAACAAGAGATGAATTTCATTGACCTGAGTGGTCAAAATCAATTCTTAGTAGAGAGGGTTGGATCTATCAAAAATTATCTTTACTCCAATTATTTTACTAATTAGAATATTGTATTATTTTTAGAATAGGAGATAAGTTGTTAGTATAGGTGTGTATAAGAGCTTGAGAATAGGGATTTAATGGTTGAGTTGATAAAAATAGAGATTGAGTTGTCAATGCAGTTAGGATAGGATTTGATTCATAAAAGAGGAAAGAATGTAATGATAAAGGGATGAGATGATCAAGAATGATAGAGTGAGAATCGAGAAATTGAGAGAGAGAGAGATAGGACTTGCGAGAGAACATAGGTCAGACAAATTATTGTAATCGGGCCGAGAGGGCCAAGACTTTGTAATTTCTATTTTATTGAATAAATTGATTAAGTGTGGCATGGGGTATTATTCCTGGTGTGAATTTCTCTTGAATTTGTGGTTCATCATTCTGGACCCTAATCGGGTATTAATTTTTGTTTATGTGTTTTATTGTTAATCGCTGTCAATTAGCGTTAAGGCTTTATTCTGAGATTAATCTAAACCTCTTTTAAACTGTGTTTCTTAAAGTTATGTATTTAGCATAGGTTTAGGATGTGAAGGCAACTGATTGTATTCAAACGTTTAAACCTCCACCTCCTCTCAAGAGAGGTGATGTATCAGTGAATTTTGTCCACCTTTTTCCAAAGAATTCAGAGCACTTTATAGTCTACAACAAGGCATCATCAATCTATATCATGACACTCCAAGGGCAGGTTGTGAAAAGTTTCTCATCTGGAAAAAGAGGAGGAAATGCAAGAAAAGCCATCTCAAGGAAATTGTCCCAGATTTGAGGAAATGGAGTAAAAGAGGAGAATTAATGGAGAAAACTAAAGTATCAAAGCTGCCAGGCACAAATCTAGCAGTGGTTGAGGAAAATCTCATATTTTAGGGCTTAATATCAGCAGTCAAAGATTGAAACAACAATAAAAGGGTAGATTTTGTGGAATATGGTTCCACACTTAAAGGAGCATATCCAGTAATATTAATTCACTTGGCAAACCTTCACTAAATTTGGGTTTTCCAAAATTATTTCTCATGGTTCTCGAGATAGTTTGGAGTATTAGTTGCAAATTAAGTGATCATATTGTTTAGTTTTGATATTGTTTAGTTTTTATATTATTTCATGATAGGATTTTAATATTAATTGTATTTATTAATAGGATTTTATTTTATTTTTTATTTCTTATGTTGAGGAGATAAAAATATATTTGTAATTTAGTATATATAGGATTCGTTTTGAAGATGTAAGGGTTCGATTTTGGCAGCAGAGAGGCTATCTTGGATTTGTGTAATTTTTTTTTTTCTGAATATCATTTTAATAAAAGCAGTCTTTTGCCCTTTGGATCTGGGATTCATCACGGTGCTGATGTTTAGTATGTTTTTCCTTTAATTCATTTGCACATTATGTTTTTTCTGCCTTGTTACATCATTATCTAAGTAATATTTTAGGAATTCATCCTTAATGATGCTCCTTTCATGATGATTTTTCTATTAGTTGTAATGGTTGTCTTATGCAGAATTCATCCTTGGCTAGATGCTCTGTTGAGCAACCTCGTGATTCTCTTTCATCTAAAGTTGTTGTTGCAGATTCATCCTTTGTCTGATGCCTGCAGGGCAGCGGGCTTTCTCCCTCATACTTCTCACATTTACAATCTTCACTTGGCTAAACATGGCACTTAATTTTCCCTAGGTTTTCCGGCAGAAACTGACATCGATTCCATAGTCTAATCACCCTTTCTCTTGTTGTTTTCAACCTAAAACAAATCCAATCAAATCCTCTGAGCTTCTATACCTAGCCTAAAATCTATATTTGATTTAGTCATCTCAACTGAGATTGACAAGGAGAGAGCCCTCTCCCGACCTGGTAGGGCTAGCTACCAGGTTAAGCGTGGTTTGATGTTACCCTAGACCTACTTCCTTTAGCCCGAGGCAGATTTATGCACTAACATATAACATGCATTGAAACAAATTACCTACAATTTTAGAGCAGTAGATATTGAAACGATGAAATAAAGAAAAGGGTGCCTCAAAAGGTTCTTTGCCATATTCCTATAATTTTATGTTTGAAATGATTGTTCAAATGCGAAAAAATAACACAGTTTATGGATTACCATGCATGGAAGAGAATTACAGATGGTGCTCTTCAAATTCCTGTAAATGGTTATGCATTTAGAAAAATTGAGGAAAATGGGTTGCATATTAATGGTGAACCTTGTAATGTTAGGTTTTCATTGGCAGCTGACCATTTGGAGATCTTAGGTCTATTTACTTAGTGTGGCCAATTTTTGTTATCAACAATAAACTTCCTCCTTGGATAGAAATAAAGAAGGAGCACATAATGTTGACAATGATTGTTCCTGGAATTTGTTTACATTAGTTTTTCAAATGTAATATTTTAATTTGTCTTATTTTTTGCATAATATCTTATATTTATTTATTTAGTTATATACATACATATAATGGTAGTAATTATGTGTAATTTGAAATAATTACTAGGTAAATACCAAGTTAAAGATATGATTGTATATATTGAGCGTCTTATCAACGAGTGACTGATTTTTATGGGTATGCATCACTATGTATAACATTTGTAGACCAACAAGGAAGAGGAAATTTCAATTATATGGAACATGTGTATGGACAATTCATGTTTCCCTAGGACTAACACTTTTTTTTGTATGTAACATTCCAATATTTCACTTTAATAGTATATAACTATTTGAATATATCATGCATATATTTTAAATAATCCCTTCATATAATTGAAATTAATCCATCTCTTAATGCTAGTCTTCAAATAAAGGGTAAATTTGCATATCCACTTTGTGGTCCTAAGATGAAATCTTCTTGTTCAAAAAGTTTAGGAAAAGAGATGTTTGAGGAGTATAGGCATATCCTCTCTAAAAGCCATAGGTATCACACTACTAAAAGACATCTTTTCAATGGGAACAAAGAGTCTGGATTAAAACCACAAAGAATGACACCTCACCTATGGAAGTTGGAATATAACAAAAAGAATCAAGATATGAAATTTGTTTATGTATCATATATGTAATGTTTTGAATTTTTATTTTTATATAATTTATTTTACTGTATTTGATAATTATTGTTTTGATTTCTTCTATGCTTCATCATGAAGGTCGTGAAGGAATTCATAATGGTCTTCCACAAGGGATGAAAAGCTATCCCACTCAATTCATGAGGTTTCCCTACTATGAGGACCTAAGAATAGTTCATTTGTTTGATAAAAATCATGTTGGGAATAATGTGAATGAAATGTTATGGTGAATCATATATGGTAGAGGGATAAATAAAGAATCGTCAAAATTTGTAGTGACATTCAGGAATCTAGTCATGCAATGAAAAATGAAATTTGATCAAATAAAAATGGAGATAGAAATAGCCTTCCATTGTTATTAATATAGAAGCAGAGAAATGATGTAAAAGAGGTCATTCGAAGAATAACATTTCATGTGGTTTTTTTTCAAACTTAAAAAATATGTTAACAAAGAAATGTAAATTTGGTGGCATAAAAACACTTGATTAGCATACCTTCATTAAGGTAGTTAATTTGCTCTATATATTTCTATATTGGTATACATCTTCATAGTTTTTTTTCTACTTTGTATTAAACAAATAACTATTCATTTTTATTGTTACTATATGTTCTATCTCTATCTCTCCCAGACAAATTTAACAACAACGTCAAACGAATTATATATTATCTTGGGAAATACATGAGGTAAGTAGCGATTTATATGCAAAGCGTTTTTTCAATTTGTTGTTAGATTTAATGACATGTGTTTTACTTGTAATGTAATATATTATGTGTTGTTGAAACATGTTATTTCCTTGTATCATTTGTAGATGGTTTTCATTGAAACAAATCCATAAACAAGATATAAAGTATTGGAAGAGAGAAATTCCTTGGCTAATGTGTGAAATGCAAAAGTATCTTGATGGAACACTACTTATATAATAGTAAATTTCAAATAAATAGTATGACTGTACAACTAAAATTGGTTGTATCATCAAAAATTATAATAATTAATGTCAATTTTTCAATTTTTTTTAATTAATCTAAATTCATTGGTATTTTGACGACATATCTTGATATCGTTATAATTTGGATGGTATTCTTCATATCATCATGAGAGCAACAATATCTAACGATTGTCGCAATATTAATGAAAACCCTTTTCCCCTATATTTTGAGCTATTAATGAATCATTGGTCTTTCTCACTCGTTAAGTTTGATTTTGTCAACTATCGTTGGAATTATGATGGTAAGTAAATTTATAAATATGTTTATTTGAAGAGACGTTGTGGCATTTTCTCTATAACTACAATTGTTCTAAAAAGTTATAGGGTCTTCTTTTCGAGCTAATATATCAATTGGAGTATAAAATATAATACATCTAGTTTGCTATTCAATTGTATAACATAATCATCAAATACTTTTTTTGTGGGGAAGAATGTCAACAAACTTTAGTAGGGGAAAGAACCAAGGGGATGATGAGAGATGTTATTTCACTTGTTATGAAAGTGGGGGCTTACCTCCCATGAGAGTTTTAAAAGAAATAACTAAAAGGCATTGTAGGAAACATGAACATATTGAAGGGGATCAAAGAAATATCGTCCCTTGGTAAGCTATAAATTCATCATCCATTGTATTTATATTAATTGTATTTGTAATATTTATATTGTTATAATATTTGTTATGCAGTCTAATTTTAATTTGCATGATTATTTGTAATTATAAAGTCAATTTGTCCCCTTGCTCGGTGTTGAAATGCCATTATTAGTAGTAGAAATGTTGTACAAGTTGAGGAAGATGGAGAAAATATTGAAGATCAAGTTAATGATCATATTGAAGAAGATGAAAATAATAACATAGTTCAAGATGATGGGACAAATGAATTGATCCAAGACTTGTCCACTTGACTAGTCAAGGATGAGGATGAGGATGATGATGATAATATTCTTAATGAACCTTTGCAAAGAAAAGGTAATGACGCCACTTCATGAAGACAAGAAAATCTTCTCTTTGCTACATTATTTTTGGTGAACTTAAAGGTATTGAATGGTTTCTCAACTAGTTGTATCACACAAATCCTAAGATATGTAATATGTTTCATCACATATTATACATCAAGGTTGGATTTTTCCCTCTCTTTGTGTTAATTAATATGTAAAATAAGAATGGAATATTTATGATTAATTCTTTACAGTAGTTAGTGATTTTTTATTTTGTATATTGTTAGGTGAAATGATGTTACCATCATCAAATATTTTACCTCACACATACCGATATTTATAAGCCATTATGAAAGAAATTGGAATAGAGTATCGAGTTTTAGATGCATGTCCTAATGATCATATTATATATTATGTACAACATGCATTGAAACAAATTACTTGCAATTTTAGAGAAGTAGATATTGAAACGATGAAATAACAAAAAGGGTGCCTCAAAGGGTTCTTCGTCATACTCCTATAATTTTATGTTTGCAATGATTGTTCAAGTGTGAAAGCATAACACAATTTATGGATTACCATGCATGGAAGAGAAGTATAGATGGTGCTCTTAAAATTCCTATAGATGGTTATGCATTTAGAAAAATTGAGGAAAATGGGCCACATATTAATGGTGAACCTCATAATGTTAGGTTTCCATTGGCAATTGACCATTTATTTACTCAGTGTGGCCAATTTTTGTTATCAACAATAAACTTCCTCCTTGGATGGAAATAAAGAAGGAGCACATAATGTTGACAATGATTGTTCCTGGAATTTGTTTACATTAATTTTTCGAATGTAATATTTTAATTTGTCTTATTTGTTGCATAATATATTATATTATATTTATTTATTTATTTATATACATACATATAATGGTAGTAATTATGTGTAATTTGAAATAATTACTAGGTAAATACCAAGTTAAAGATATGACTGTATATGTTGAGCCTCCTATCAACGAGTGACTGATTTTTATGGGGATGCATCACTATGTATAACATTTGTAAACCAACAAGGAAGAGGAAATTTCAATTATATGGAATATATGTATGGACGATTCATGTTTCTCTAGGACTAACACTTTTTTGTGGTATGTAACATTCCAATATTTCACTTTAATAGTATATAACTATTTGAATATATCATGCATATTTTTTAAATAATACCTTCATATAACTGGAATTAATCCATCTCTTAATGTCGGTCTTCAAATAAAGGGTAAATTTGCATGTCCACTTTGTGGTCCTAAGATGAAATCTTCTTGTTCAAAAAGTTTAGGAAAAGAGATGTTTCAGGAGTATAGGCACATCCTCTCCAAAATCCATAGGTATGACACTACTGAAAGACATCTTTTCAATGGGAACAAAGAGTCTGGATTAAAACCACAAAGAATGACACCTCACCTATGGAAGTTGGAATATAACAGAAAGAATCAAGATATGAAATTTGTTTATGTATCATATATATAATGATTTGAATTTTTATTTTTCTATAATTTATTTTACTGTATTTGATAATTATTAATTTGATTTCTTCTATGCTTCATCATGAAGGTCGTGAAGGAATTCATAATGGTCTTCCACAAGGGATGAAAAGTTATCCCACTCAATTCATGAGGTTTCCCTACTATGAGGACCTAAGAATAGTTCATTTGTTTGATAAAAATCATATTGGGAATAATGTGAATGAAATGTTATGGTGAATCATAGATGGTAGAGGGATAAATAAAGAATCATCAAAATTTGTAGTGACATTCAGGAATCTAGTCATGCAATGAAAAATGCAATTTGATCAAATAACAATGGAGATAGAAATAGCCTTCCATTGTTATTATTATAGAAGCAAAGAAATGATGTAAAAGAGGTCATTCAAAGAATAACATTTCATGTGGTTTTTTTTTCAAACTTAAAAAATATGTTAACAAAGAAAGGTGAATTTGGTGGCGTAAAAACACTTGATTAGGATACCTTCATTAAGGTAATTATTTTGCTATATATATTTCTATATTGGTATACATCTTCATAGTTTTTTTTTCTACTTTGTATTAAACAAATAACTATTCATTTTTATTGTTACGATATGTTCTATCTATATCTCTCCTAGACAACTTTAACAACAACATCAAACAAATTATATATGATCTTGGGAAATACATGAGGTAAGTAGCGATTTATATGAAAAGTGTTTTTTCAATTTGTTGTTAAATTTAATGACATGTGTTTTACTTGTAATGTAATATATTATGTGTTTTTGAAACATGTTATTTGCTTGTATCATTTGTAGATGGTTGTCATTGAAACAAATCCATAAACAATATATAAAGTATTGGAAGAGAGAAATTCCTTGGCTAATGTGTGAAATGAAAAAGTATCTACCTCTAGATTTTTTCAATGCACAAGAACACTATCTCATACACCAAGTTGAGGAGATTGAATTGTGTAGACTTGTACACACAAGGTCAATGTGGATGGTAGAGAGATACTTGAAATCATTGAATGCTTTGGTTATACAAAGAGAACATCTTGAGGGTTCTATGGTGGAGGAATATATGGTATATTAATTCATGGTGTATATTAGTCAGTATCTTCCTAAATTAGCAGAAAGTATACATGTGGATTGCATTTGGGATGTGAAATCCATAAAAGATTGAAAGGGAGTACCAATTAGGAAAAGGTAGAATAAGAAAAGTGAGAGGTAATTAAATATTTAATGTGAAGATTATTTATAATACATATAACTTTTCAATTTTGTTTATATCATACTTATTTAATTTTTATTCTTTGATAAATTAATAATGGTGACCATGATAACTAATATTTATTGGTGAATTATGATTTTCTAATAAAGTTGGTCAAGAGTGGGATGTACTACATATGTATATTAAAAACAATACTTGACTGGATGAAGGTATGGATTGAAAGATGTATACAAGGTGATGTCAGGTTATCATGGGAAGGGGTGTCTACATTAGTTATAGAATCTCATCATTCATAGACAGGATACCAATATTATACAAAGGGAATTTGATTTAGTAAATGGTTTGAAAGATGAACAAGAAAGCATGCATTTTCACCCTGAAATATTTTATTAAGATATTTTCATAATTTTTAAATGTGATGGAAGGTGTGTTTTTTCTTTCAAATATTTTCTCATTTATATAAATATGTTTATTTATTGAAAATTCCTTTTGTAATATGTTTGGAATATTGCAGTAGATACACCACAAGGCTATGTGGTACAATGGCTATAAATTTTGCATCAAAGAGTTGGATGAAAAGAGGAATTTTTTTTATTGTGGGATAACTACAATCTTCTAAGTCACTAATATTTCCTCTAAAAGTGACACATGTCCACAACTATTTGAAAATTGATACTATGGGAATTTGGATGACATACTTGAGTGTGATTTTAATTCCTTAAAATTGATTCTATTCAATATCAAATGGTACAAGCTACGAATGAATGAACATTGTCCTAATAGAATCGTTATTCAGCATGATAATGGATTTACCATGATTAATACAAGCTCATTTGAGCCAAGACTATATCACTATGTTTTTCCAAGCCAACACAAATAATTCATTTACTCATATGTTCCAGGTAGAGGGGGTTAGTCATATGTTGTTAGATATGATCCAAGAGGAAGGGTAATAGAGTATAATGTAGTGGAAGAAGATGATATGGCAGAAGAAGATGACATAAAGGAGAAATTACTTCATGTGTCAGATGAATACATTGAATAAGTTCAAGAAGATGTTAACCAAGACAAAGTTTTGGATGAAGATGATATCGACAATATACTGTTAGATGAAGACCTTGAAGAAGTCAAATGAAACATAAGAGACAATGTTCGTGATGATGATAACGATGTTGATGATGATGCTAATATGGCCAATCCTTTTATCGACATCAATTCTAAATTGGATGATATAATTGTTTACTTAGATGAAGAATAAGATTAATGATACCAAAATGTTGAAATGTACAAGGTATGTGTTTATATGTTTTCAGTTTATTCGTCCTTTTTTATTTACCTTATATTTTTGTTTTATTAGTAATTTGTAGCTATGCTTGATTTTTACTATGTTGGTTTCAAATATTTTGTAGTAGATAAATTGGGTATTAGGGAATTGAGGGTGATGTGAAGCGGGGGGGGCGAATCGCGTAGGGGCTGTATGAGCTTCCACCTTCACGTACTTGGACTTGTTTAGTAGAAAATATATTATTCTTGAAACCAAGAGAACCTCACTGAGGTATGTATTTAGCTACATCGAGGATAAGCTCAATTGGTAGAGCACTCATCATCAAAGCACCTTAATTTGCTATTGAGAGGGGCCAATGTTGAATATTTTTCAGCTTGTGCTTATATGAATTGAAATTTGACATGGTTATAATAGATGCATGTGTTGATGTTATGGGAGGATTTCAAGACTCAAATATGACTCACACAAATAATTCAAAAAAAGGTTAACATAAATTTTAAGGAGATGAAATTATATATTATTTTTTACTATCCATATCATGGTGTGTATTTACTATCCCTATTGATGGTTAGCTCAATTGGTCAAGTACCCATCATCAAAGCACCTTAATTTTCTACTAAGAGGACATGGGTTAAATTATCTTGACACTATCGTGGTCTGGTAAATGTTCATTTCACTTGACATTTAGTAATGGAAATTATGCTTTAATTAATTAACCCCATATAAAGGGGGTTGTGAATGGGGCTTACATTGAAATCTTTTCAAATTATGTTTGTATGCACTAAAATTTGACATGGTTATAGTATATGCATGAAATGATAGTATCAACCGGCTATAAGATTCAAATATAACTCACACATGAATTTGAAAAAATGATATCATAAATGTCAAGGAGTTGAAATTATTTATTAGTTTTTACTGTCCATATCATGGTATGTATTTACTAGACTTGTCGAGGTTTAGCTCACTTGGTCAAGTAACCATCCTTAAAGCACCTTAATTTGCTTCTGAGAGGTCACATGTTCAATTATCTAGATGCTCTTAGGGTCAAGTAAATGTTAAATTCACTTCAAATTTAGTAGTCAGACAAAATTATGCTTATTAATTAACCTCACATAGAGGTGGTTATGAATGGGGCTAACATTGAAATTTTTTCAGTTTGTGCTTATATGCATTAAAATTTGACATTGATGTAGGAGGTTGATGAAAATAGGGTGGTAGTCTAGAATTAGACTACTAGTTAACTTTAAAACCAACCAACTATGCTTTAATCAGATTTTGTACACGTATTTCCTCCTGAGGTACCACCTTCCTAACCAATCACCATTGTTCCTTCTTTGACTTTTTCTTTTGGTAGGTGCTTCAATCCACGCCATCAATTTCACTCCTTTAGATCCAATGGATATCGTGCAAGCTCATGTGAAATCTTTCACGACTGATATAAGGTTGAGAGCGCGCGAAAAAATTGGTTTTCCCGTGCTACGTGCCGACTGCTAAGGTTAATCGTGCGACTTGCAATAATACCATTTACCTCTTCTTAAGTGCACGAGATAGTAATAACATGACCCCCATCACTTATGAATATTGCATCATTTACGTAAAATGTATGACCATAAAATTCCTTTAACGCTTTGCCAGATTTGAGCCCATGTATTCTTGCAATACTGTCAAATGACGTGCTTAAAAGTCGATTGCCATCACGAGAGAAGGAAAGGCTTGTAACGCCTTGAGAATGTACATGCTATGGACACCTTAAACACTAACCTATTCGTATACGCCATACCTTAATTTTCCCATCCTGTGAACCAGAAGCCAGTATCTCTGAATCTCGACTGAAGTCAACACAGAGGACAGCATCATCATGCATCATAAAGGAATCATCAGCTTGATACTGAAGATCCTTTTTAAGCTTCCCACTGATGTAGACCCAGACCCCTATGAATCCATCAACTGAGCAAGAGACAAGGTATTGACCATCTGGAGAGAAATGAGCACATTCTGGGTGGCTTTGTTTCCCAAATTTAATTGTATGTGCCAGTGTTGTCAGATACATTTCTTCCTCATCTGCCTTTACTGCTGCAGTGCCCCTGAAGAGATCAAACTGTGTACCTGGAGGAGGTAATCCTCGATGTTGTTGCCACTTCAAAGATTGACCAATCAAGGCCATTAATCAAAATGATTTGTGACCACCTCTTCTCTTTTGAGGACTCGTGATAAGCCTCACGAAGATCAAAATATGTGCGAACTAGAAGGTGTTCCAAGCGTAGATAGCGCTCAGGTTGCTCCTGCTTCATGAAACCCATTGCTTGAGTCGGCCTTAGAATAGCTCTTGCAGTATCTAATTCTCGAAGTCAAATTATTTCCAATACAATCTGTTCATACAAGTCTTCTAGTTTCTTCCTAGGAAGCTTAAGCTATGCAACTTGTAGTATCACATCCCATCTTCTGCTATTGATATCTAATACAAATGTTTCAAGGTTGTCCATAGTATTAAGAGAAACCTAGATGGTGAACATGATGATGAAATTTCAGGTTAAACTGCACCATCAAAATCATTCCCACAATGATCTGAAAGCTTGTGGTTTGTTTATGGACTTCATGGGGATTTCCTTCTCAATGAATCAATATGATTGACCGATAATGAAGTTTTGGAGAACCTTTGCCTCAAAGACACTGGCATCTCAGAAGTTCTCTGTTCATGAAGTCATTTCTTAGTGTTCATTATTTCGAGACTTGTTTCTTCTTTCATGGGTGCCTTAGACTTGTTTCCTGTGTTCTGTTTGTTTTTCTGAATTCTATGTTGTTCTTGCTTTTGGGTAGTCCTTTTCATTAGACCATCCAAAAAAAATTGCAAGGCTGCATTTTTCTGGGTCAAATTGTTATTTGAATAGCGAATCTTTCCATAAGAAACATGAGCATTTCTTAAAGAAATAGCCCATGACTGCACCTCTTTTCCACCTGTTGATGCCAACTTCTTAAGCAAATGCTCTGATGTTATACCAGACAGTAGGTTTAGTTCAAGTACATCAACAGCAGACACACAAATATTGATATCTAACCCGAGCACTGACAAGAGCAGTTCCAAAAGCTTTTCATGAAACACCTTTCCAAGGATAGCCATATGCATTGCAGTTCTTCCTTCCTTGTCCTGGAAATTAACAATAGTTGGCAAATATATAGTTTTGTCTAAGACTAATCTTGCAGAAGTGAATGCAGTCAAGTCAGTGATTGATTTTGTGTCTCACTTACTCCATGATAATAACCAACAAAACAATGCCATCACCACTTAAACTTTGAGCATCTTCTTCAATGAATTCATTCGGTCATATATTTTGATCTGGGAGCTGGTTTTTGGAGTAATATACCATTGGAAAGCTCTTTCCGAGATGCTCTTGATGGATAGACTTATGACATGTTTTGTGCTGAATATCATGTGCAAAACATCTGCTGAAACCAAACCTAGTAAGACCTCATGTTGATCCCTGGTGACAGGCTGCGAAGACTGGAACTAACATCGGCTCCATTGGGGATGGCAGCTCCTTAGAGGTGTCAAGAACACCATAGACCAAATGCCTCATCCATTGGACAATACGTCAAACAACTACAAACTCAAAACAACTCATACCAAACCAATTATACCCATACTACAACTTGTACATAAAAAATACCAGAAACTGAAATGCTACCTTTGGCAGCTTATTTATTTACAAATATACCCTACTTTGCTGCAAAGCCAATAGGTCAAGTGATTTTGTAATTCCATATCAACCAATCAAGTAACTGTGACAATGATGTTGTTTTTTTATAGTGTTTGAACCAGAACATAGTTAGAAATCCTACCAGTAGTATATACCCATAGTACCTCTGGCTGTGTAAAAGGAAACCTGGTTTTCTTTCAACTTAAAAATATATTCCATATATGCTGCTATGGGATCATAGAAACCAGATTCTATCTGCTGCCCCATCTCATTAACATATGCTCTTGGCTGGAGATTGTCACATCCTCGCTGTAAATCATAACATCCTTCCATCCAACCATCTAAAGGCAGCCCTATCTTTTCTTCTTTGGGAGGAGGAAGAATTTCCAAGAACTGTTTAGGGTCTTGGAATAGATGTGATTTACTTTGGACATCCAATAGTTCAATTTCATTTTATAATCTTTCAACAACTAAGCCAAGAAAATAATATTTATTCTCAGGTGTGAGTCGGCTAGATTTCAAGCTAAGAAGCAATGATGTTAAAAAACTCTGATCAATCTAAAATTTTGCTATCTCATCCCTTAAAATCAATAACATTTCACTAGATAACAGATTTTCCACATACCCTGTCATCGGTGATTACCATCAACGTTTTGAAAACTGGATTCTTTGGCAGTGAAGTCGAAGCACAGGATCTTGAACATTGGAGTCATCAGGTAGATGATTTCAGCCTTCATATGTGTCTGACTGTTGTCCACCATCAACAATCAGATCTACAACTTGAATGATCTTTCCCAGAGAAGATCTGTCGCCTCTTCCTCAGTGGAGTCACTACTATGTTAGTGCCTAAATCTACCTCAGGATGAAGGAAGGCAGGTCTAGGGTAACATCAAACCATGCTTACCCTGGTAGCTAGCCCTACCAGGTCGGGAGAGGGCTCTCTCCTTGTCAATATCAGTTGAGATGACTGAATCAAATATAGATTTTAGTCTAGGTATAGTAGCTCAGAGGATTTTATTGGATTTGTTTCGGGTCGAAAACAGCAAGAGAAAGGGTGATTGGACTATGGAATCGATGTCAGTTTCTGCTGGCAAACCTGGGGCAAATTAAGTGCCATGTTCAGCCAAGTGAATATTGTAAATGTGAGAAGTATGAGGGAGAAAGCCCACTGCCCTGCAGGCATCAGACAAAGGATGAATATGCAACAACAACTTGAGATGAAAGAGAATCACGAGGTTGCTCAACAGAGCATCTAGCCAAGGATGAATTCTGCATAATACAACCATTAAAACTAACAGCAAAATCATCACGAAAGGAGCATCATTAAGGATGAATTCTTAACATATTACTTAAATAATGTTGTAACAAGGAAGAAAAAACATAATGTGCAAATGAATTACAGGAAAAAACATACTGAACATCAGCACCGTGATGAATCCCAGATCCAAAGGGCAAAAGGCTGCTTTTATTAAAATGATATTCAAGAAAAAATTTAAACAAAGCCAAGATAGCCTCCCTGCTGCCAAAATCGAACCCTTACATCTTCAAAACAAATCCTATATATACTAAATTACAAATCTATTTTTATTTCCTCAAAATAGGAAATAAAAAATAAAATAAAATCCTATTAATCAATAAAATTAATATTAAAAGCCTATCATGAAGTAATATCAAAACTAAACAATATGATCACTTAATTTTCAACTAATACTCCAAACCATCTTGAGAACCATGATAAATAATTTTGGAAAACCCAAATTCAGTGAAGATTTACCAAGTGAATTAATATTACTAGATCTGCTCCTTTAAGTGTGGAACCATATTCCACAAAATATACCCTTTTACTGTTTTTTCAATCTTTGACTGTTGATATTAAGCCGTGAAATATGAGATTTTCCTCAACCACTGCTGGATTTGTGCCTGGCAGCTCTGATACTTCAGTTTTCTCCATTAATTCTACTATTTTACTCTATTTCCTTGAATCTGGGACAGTTTGCTTGAGATGGTTTTTCTTGTGTTTCCTCCTCTTCTGCCAAATGAGAAAATTTTCACAACCTACCCTTGGAGTGTCATGATATAGATTGATGATGCCTCGTTGCAGACTACAATGTGCTCTGACTTCTTTGGAAAAAGGTGGACAGAATTCACTGATACATCACCTCCCTTGAGAGGAGGTGGAGGTTTAAACGTTTGAATACAATCAGTTGTCTTCACATCCTAAACCTATACAGTACAATCACTAGAAGTAGTAATAACATGACCCCCATCACTTGTGAATATTGCATCATTTACGTAAGATGTATGACCACAAAATTCCTTTAACGCTTTGCCAGATTTGAGCCCATGTATTCTTGCAATACTCTCAAATGATGTGCTTAAAAGCCGACTACCATCACGAGAGAAGGAAAGGCTTGTAACACCCTGAGAATGTGCATGCTCTGGACGCCTTAAACACTAACCTGTTCGTATACGCCATACCTTAATTTTCCCATCCTATGAACCAGAAGCCAGTATCTTTGAATCTCGACTAAAGTCAACACAGAGGACATCATCATCATGCATAATAAAGGAATCATCAGATTGATATTGAAGATGCTTTTTAAGCTTCCCACTGATGTAGACCCTGACCCCTATGAATCCATCAACTGAGCAAGAGACAAGGTATTGACCATTTGGAGAGAAACGAGCACATTCTGGGTGGCTTTGTTTCCCAAATTTAATTGTATGTGCCAGTGTTGTCGGATACATTTCTTCCTCATCTGCCTTTACTGCTGCAGTGCCCCTGAAGAGATCAAACTGTGTACCTAGAGGAGGTAATCCTCGATGTTGTTGCCACTTCAAAGATTGACCAATCAAGGCCATTAATCAAAATGATTTGTGGCCGCCTCTTCTCTTTTGAGGACTCATGATAAGCCTCATGAAGATCAAAATATGCACAAACTAGAAGGTGTTCCAAGTGTAGATAGCACTCAGGTTGCTCCTGCTTCATGAAACCCATTGCTTGAGTCAGCCTTAGAATAGCTCTTGCAGTATCTAATTCTCGAAGTCAAATTATTTCCAATACAATCTGTTCATACAATTCTTCTAGTTTCTTTCTAGGAAGCTTAAGCTATGCAACTTGTGGAAGTATCACATCCCATCTTCCACTATTGATATCTGATACAAATGTTTCAAGGCTATCCATAGTAGTAAGAGAAACCTAGATGGTGAACATGATGATGAAATTGCAGGTTAAACTGCACCATCAAAATCATTCCCACAATGATCTGAAAGCTCATGGTTGGTTTATGGACTTCATGGGGATTTCCCTCTCAATGAATCAATATGATTGACCGATAATGAAGTTTTGAATAACCTTTGCCTCAGAGACATTGGCATCTCAAAAGTTCTCTGTTCATGAAGTCGTTTCTTAGTGTTCATTATTTCGAGACTTTTTTCTTCTTTCATGGGTGCCTTAGACTTGTTTCTTGCGTTTTATTGTTTTTCTAAATTCTATGTTCTTCTTGCTTTTGGGTAGTCCTTTTCTCATTAGAATGCTTCTTTTGATTCCCTACATAATGCTTTCTACTGTGCAATCAAGCAACTCATGGGAACCGAGCCTTCTTGATGATACTTCAAGAAGTCTCTCAACTCTTGGTCAGACAAATCTTCAATACGAGTGTATACATTGACATCTGTATCTGCAGATCTGAATGATGTGCCTGGACTGTAATCTAAATAGTGAATCTTTCCATAAGAAACATTAGCATTTCTTAAAGAAACATCCCATGATTGCACCTCTTTTCCACCTGCTAATGCCAACTTCTTAGGCAAATGCTCTGATGTTATACCAGACAGTAGGTTCAGTTCCAGTAAATCAACAACATACACATGAATATTGATATCTAACCCAGGCACTAACAAGAGAAGTTCCAAAAGATTTTCATGAAACACCTTTCCAAGGATAGCCATATGCATTGCAGTTCTTCCTTCCTTGTCCTGGCAATTAACAATAGTTGGCAAATATGTAGTTTTGTCTAAGACTAATCTTGCAAAAGTGAATGCAGTCAAGTTAGTGATTGATTTTGTGCCTCACTTACTCCATGAAAATAACCAACAAAATAATGCCATCACCACTTAAACTCTGAACATATTCTTCAATGAACTCATTCAATACCTGAATTGCTGCATTGGGTCTCTGAGTCAATCACTCATTCGGTCATATCTTTTGATCTGGGAGCCAGTTTTTGGAGTGTAATATACCGTTGGAAAGCTCTTTCTGAGCTGCTCCTGATGGACAAACTTATGACATGTTTTGTGCTGAATATCATGTGCAAAACATCTGGTGAAACCAAACGTACTAAGAGCTCATGTTGATCCCTGGTGACAGGCTGCGAAGACTACAACTAACATTGTTCATAATATATAATATGATCATTAGGACATGCATCTACAACTTGATACTCTATTCCAATTTCTTTCATAATGGCTTATAAATATTGGTATGTGTGTGGTAAAATATTTGATGATGGTAACACAAAGAGAGGGGAAAATCCAACCTTTATGTATAATATGTGATGAAACATATTACATATCTTAGGATTTGTGTGATACAACTATTTGAGAAACCATTCAGTACCTTTAAGTTCACCAAAAATAATGTAGCAAAGAGAATAATTTCTTGTCTTCATAAAGTGGCATCATTACCTTTTCTTTGCAAAGGTTCATTAAGAATATTATCATCATTGTCCTCATCTTGATCCTTGACTAGTCAAGGTCTTGGATCAATTCATTTGTCCCATCATCTTGAACTATGTTATTATTTTCATCTTCTTCAATATGATCATTAACTTGATCTTCAATATTTTTTCCATCTTCCTCAACTTGTACAACATTTCTACTACTAATTAAGGCATTTGAACATCGAGCAGGGGGACAAATTGACTTTATAATTACAAATAATCATGCAAATTAAAATTAGTCTGCAAAACAAATATTATAAAAATATAAATATTAAAATAAAATTAATATAAACACAATAGATGATGAATTTATAGCTTACTAAGGGACGATATTTCTTTGATCCCCTTCAATATGTTCATGTTTCCTACAATGTCTTTTAGTTATTTCTTTTAAAACTCTCATGGGAGGTAAGCCCCCACTTTCATAACAAGGGAAATAACATCTCCCATCATCCCCTTGGTTTTTTCCCCTACTAATGATTGTTTACATTCTTCCCCACAAAAAATGTATTCGATGATTATATAATAAAATTGAGTAGCAAACTAGATGTATTATATTTTATACTCCAATTGATATATTATCTTGAAAAGAAGACCTTATTACTTCTTAGAAAAATTGTAGTTATAGAGGAAATGTCACAACATCTCTTCAAATAAACATATTTATAAATTTACTCACCATCATAATTCCGACGATAGTTGACCAAATCAAACTTAACAAGTCAGCAAGACCTAATGATTCATTAATAGCTCAAAATATAGGGAAAAAGGGTTTTCATTAATATTGCGACAATCGTTAGATATCGTTGCTCTCATGATGATATGAAGAATACCATCCAAATTATAATGATATCAAGATATGTCGTCAAAATACCAATGAATTTAGATTAATTAAAAAATTTTGAAAAAATTGACATTAATTATTATAATTTTCGACGATACAACCAATTTTAGTTGTACGGTCATACTATTTATTTGAAATTTACTATTATATATAGTAGTGTTTCCATCAAAGTAGTTAGTTTTAACTCTTGAATTCATATTTCTTACATTTTTAATATGGCTACTCCAAGTGATATGTTTCTTACTAGTACCAACTACCTCTCATTGGAATCCCAAATGGAGGTTTTACTAAGATTATTGTAGCAAATTACCTTGGGAAAATAAAAATCCCCCATAGATGCAAAAAATAAAAGCAAATGGGATAGAATGAGAATAAAAAAGAATGTGGATTAATCAAAATGTCCATTTTTCTTGATTTATGGTTTCATTTACATGTAACAGATGACTCAAATGCAGCTTGAGTATGTAACGACCAAAGTTCGGACTTCACAATAATCTCCAAAATACTTGGAATATGAAGACATCCATTAAGGATAGAAATATATATATTGAATAGTTGCATACGAGAATTTATATGAAATATTGATTATGAATGCCCCCTTATATACCTAGGTAGGTGCCCCTTAATGAACATTCATGTCTTTAGAGACATGCCTATTCTATACAAATTATTATTTAATTAACATTATTTATGATTAGTATCATTATTAGTATTATTATTATTCATAACATTTCCCTTCTCTTCAAAAAATATTTGACCTCAAAGATTATTGCTAATAAGGCATGACATTTGTTTCTTTGTCTTGTAATCTATTCACATCTTTCAAAATTCTTTAAGTTGTTATCATTGATGATACGAGATGATATGACCCTCTATGTGAGAAGATAAATTGTCGAACTGAGAAGGGATATGACCATCCTAAATTAATATTTTGTGGATTCTTATGGTTACTAGATACTTAAAATGAATTTTTATCATAATATTGAGTTGTGGTGACATCAATATCCCTTGGAACATAAGTCACTTGTCTTTGGTTTGAGTGATATGGATTTGCAGACTGGTTGAAATGTCTACTTTTATGATTTGAGTGTTGATAACAAGTTCTTATGATCTGAATCCTCTTATCCTATTTGTGGTGATTTCTTGATTTACTTGAAGTATATGATTTCCTTCATGTACTGCAGTCACTTGATTAAACATAAAATTTTCTTGTGAAATTTCAATTGTTTTTACTGTAACATCTGAATATGTTTTTACTTTTTTTGTGTTGTTATCTTCTTGCATTGTGATATTGACTAGATTGATATTCATTCTTTTTCCTTTAACTTGGACTAGTATGTCTGAAGAATTTGGTGCCTCTTTCATGATAAGTTCTCCTAATTTATATTTTAATGATTTTTTATCATTTTTAAGTTTCTTAGCTTGTGTCAGTAATTTCTTGTTGTGGTCCTTGAGGCGAGTAACTTCTTCATTTTTTTCTGAAATAATATTTTCAACTTCCTTCTGCATATTTTTCATTGAATTATGGTTTTTTTGAAGAATTACTTTTGGGATATCTTTTATGTCCTCCGGTGTTACTAAATTTGGCTTGAATGTAACATCATGTAGCATTATTATTTTATTTTCGTAGGAAAAATGTCAAGAACTTATTTTTCGTAATTAGGATGAAGGACCCTAGTGATTCCATCCAGGTAAAACGTAGAATTATATCACTATATTCACAAAAAAAGGTTTTAAGAATGAATTGCAAGACAAAAATAGTATCTAATACTTAGTTCTAGATTTCTTATGTCATTTTTTTTATTCATCAAATCCATTGTTTCAATTATATTTGATTCAAGAATCACTAATTGGTTAGCACATCTAATACACCATGATTATTATCTTCAATAGGATCGATAGAGATTATAATATCCTTTCCTGTGAGTGATCCTTCGGTTTTAAATAGTGCATTGACACTTTTACTATAAAGTTTAGGGAATCTTCCATTACTAGTATCCATTTTACTTTTTTTTTTTTTTCAGGATGACATTGGGGTTTTAAAATTAACCTTTTAATCTTTACAATAATACCTCTTTTTGTTTTTTTGTTTTTTTCTTTTAATTCAAAAGTTATTTCAATTATACCCCCTTTAAAAATATGATCTGAATTTATGAAGGAATGAAATTAAATATAGATTTAAAATAGAAATATAAAGATATAATGAAAATGAACTTCAATTAATAAATAACAAATACTAAAAACTATTTACATGCAAAATGTACGCAAACTAGTTGAAGTGATGGTAGCTTATCTCTAAGAAGAGATGTGACAAAGACATGCCTTCTAAACTATGTTCAAATGAGGCTCAAAGATCTTTTCATCATGAAGAAACAATAAGAAACCCTAAACATCCAAAAACCTAACACTAGAAGATGAAGCGTTAAAAGGTATGTGCCCTGTAAGGGTTATGTAACAGCCCTCGTGAAAATTCCATGTAATAAAAGTTAATAAAGGAAAAGATAATAACCACGGTTTATTGGAAACTTATTCCAAGTTGAACGTTGGGCAAGAAATCCTAGTGTGGGTGTTCATTGGTTTATTATGGCTAAGGAAATTGGGAAAGGAAATGGCTAAGGATTTGGAAAGGAAAAATGGCATTTTTGGCACATTTGTTTATGAAAATAATGGGAATTAGGAGAAAAGGGAGGGGGTGAAAGGTCACTGGTTGCATGTGAGGAGGAAAATGAAGGAAAATAATGTAAAATGAAGAAAATAGAGGCCTCATTAATAAAAATGTTTATGAGGATCAATTGGTAACCTTTTGTCAGTTCAATTTTGGAGCTCTCTCATTATTCTCTCTCTCTCACTCACTCTTGGAAACTTAGAGTTTTCTTAGAGCATTTTGGCATTGGATCAAGAAAGGAAAAGAAGGCAAGAGGAAGCAAAGATCAAGTTGGGAAAGGCAAGATCAAGCAGCTATAGCAGGATTCTTTGTAGGTATCAATTTGCATATGTATTTTCCTTGTTAGATTTGGCATGCATGGTATTGCATGTCGTTCATTTGTTGTTATGGTATGGGTTTTGCTAGGTGTAATAGTATTTCATCCTAGCCTTTCCATTTCCAGATAGTCATGGCGTGATGAGGTTCTCATGTTTTGGTTGAGCTAGATTGTCGGATGGATTCAAAGTTGAGTGAGTTGGAACTATGAATGATATAGCACATGGCCTAATGGTCCTTGAACCATACTATGGATCATGGTAAAGCCACTGGCCTAGTAACCCCTGAGCCAGACTATGGGTTGCAGTAAATCCAAGATTATGTTGCCTCGGTGGGCCTAGAAATCCTTTCCAGTGAATGACAGGATATATGGTAAATCCAAGAGGTGGTTTTGTCTCCATTGGTGTTATAGACATATTTGGGCACTGCAACCCCAATCACATATGTCCATAAACCAAGGGCTTCTAAACCCCTAAAAGTGTTGTTTCATACCCTAAAGGAACAAGGTCAGTCGATTACATCATCTCCAAGAAGTTCTCCATGAAAAACTACTTAGAACTGGTCAAAACAGGACCATATAGACTGCTCCATGCATAGGGTGCGATGCATCTCACCTATTACACATGGGGGGTGCGATGCATACTGGAAAGCCCTTCTGTAGGGTGCGGTGAGCGAGAGCAAACAAATGGCAGAAGTAGTTTGCTAGGTGGAAACCCAGAGAATCTTCTAGAAACTGCTCATATGATACTTGCCTCTCTGAATTCGCCCAGGGATGAGTAAGAGATCTGAAATCTCCAAGTGGAACCAAGAACTATTAGTGAAATGAAACTAATCAAAATCCCAGAAGCTGACTCACTTTCCTGTAAACATCTATATATGGATCCCTCATCCTAGAGATCCAGAGGCTGGAATTTTGTAATTTGCAAGGAAGTGTTGTTGGTTTCTCTTTGAAGACATTGTTGGGTGATCTTGCTTTGTATGAGGTGAAGAGGGCTTTCATGCTAGGAGGATGATGCTAGATCAGACAGCCTGGTTGTAATCCTCTCTTCTACTACTTCTATCAATAAAGCTATTTCAGTTTTCTTCCATATGCTTGTATATCTCTGAATCTTGTATTTGTATATGCATTTATATGGTTAATGTACATCTGATCCTAAATTATTTATGGTTATAGATCTCTATGCTTTGATGGTATTTTGCTGCCTTGAATCTAGAGGTGTTCTTTGAAGCGGGACAAGTGAGAAAGAAGCGACGAAAGCTCTATCAAGGGAGAGAGGAAACGAGCAAGGAGACTAGCGAAAGACTGAGGTTGGTACTCTCTGCTTATCTCTCATCTATCTCTCATAAAGGAAAACACAAGTGACTTTATTTTGTTTGTTTCTAAGATAGCTACTCGTCTTAGTGGGACTAGCAGCTCTGAATGGACACTAGTTTTCCCAATAACAAAATGGTGACTCCACTGGGGAGCGAATAGTTTATTTGTTTTGTTAGTATTGTTTGCTTTATAAACCATAGACGGAGCCTAAAGTTAAGCCAGCTAGCCTTCAAACTACTTTTTCTATGCAACTACAAAGTAGATCATCGTTGCTTCAGTCAATCTCTGGGTTGGTTTATGAACTGAACATCTAGCTTGCAAACATCCTAAGTGCCCTGCTGGTAGCTCAGATAATCTCATTAGATCAGCCCCTATACTTTGTGTTTAATGACAATCATTAGCTCAGCCTAAATCCCTGAACTTAGCTGCAAACTATGAGTGAAAATCAAGCACAGTCTCATCCCTGGACCATCGCACTGTCTCTTCTTGGAAACCTGGATGCATCACACCTACCATGTGTTGCAAGTGAGATGCATCCCTGTTTCCCTATGTTACAGGTGTGATGATTGACTAAGACTATTTCTGCCTCTAGATTTTGGTTTTTTCTTCATTATCTTCAGCTTTATTCAGTAGTTTTGCTGTCTATGATCAATATATCTCTGTTGAAACCATCTTCCTTTGCATTATTCAGCCTCAATCAGAAGGAATTGTGAACGTTTTTTATGTATTTTTTATCATTTACAGTTCTCCTTTACAAATAGTGGCTTAATCGAACTGTCGTCTTTTGATTTGAAAGTGTCACAAGTGTCGCTTTCAGTCAAGAAAAAGAGTGTCACAAAGCATTCCTCTTTTAGATAGTTGATTACACTTTTTCCATGGTATTTTATTTGAATCATTAGTATTTGTTGAAAGAACTTTTAAATTTGAAAACGCAAAGTGTCGTCTTGGCTTTACTTTCATTTTTTGAAAAGAAAATTGTTAGTATTGTCACTTTGAAAGAAGATATTTCAGATCTATCTTAGTTTCTTTTTGTCATTCTCACATTAAGAAAACTGAAAAACAATACATGCATGTGCATTTGCATTAAGGCTGCATGCTGAAGTTGATTTAGGAAAAGTGCATCTAGTGTGTGTTCTCTGCTCTATGTTGAAAGAATTTCATTTCTCTTTCCTTAGTAGCTAGGATTTTCATTGCAAAAAGAAAGTAAACGACTTTTTATCATCTTAAATTTCATATTTAGGAATTGTATATCTACATCACACGGTGAACCTTAAAGGAAAACTTCTTAAGAAAGATCAGCTATAAAATAAACCTCAATGAACATAAAAATTCTTTGGAACCTAACACACAACATTTATAAGTCTAGGCTAGAGATGTATTCTGGCGTCGTAAAGCCTAGTAACTATCGCTTTCATTGTAGGTTGGGTGATTCCTTCTCTTTGAGATGACAAGTGCCAGTACGGACTTGTGCTCCCATGTACCATCAAGTATATATTGGGAGACTAGAATAGGCTACATCCTCTATCCTTAGGAAGCCATGTCTGCTGCCCTATCTATCGCAATGTACTGAACACAACATTCGGGAAGATTGACTGCCATGCCGTAAAAAGTATTCTGCAGTTTTGCGATTTGTTTGGTAATCCCTCTGTCTAGATTTCTAGAGTAGTCACTTTCATTCCTTTTCAAACTCATTAAAATAAAAGGTCCATCTGAGCACTTGTCACTTTAGGCTCATTAAAAATCGAAGGCGACTAGAGTCATCTTTAGCTTTTTCTCAACTCTTAAAAATTGAAAAAGCAAGTTGTGTCAAAGCATCATAAAATTTATTTTAATCGGAATAACGTCACTATTCCCTCGTTGGTCTTTAGGTTGAGAAATGGAGTCTACCAATAAAGGATTTCCCCTTGGAGGGAATCCTAGTCCCTGCTCTTCTTGGGGAGATGTTGGTGCTCCACATATGGCTACATTGTCCCTTCCAGGACTCACAATTGGCCTACCAGTTTGGCTTTTCTCGACCTCTGTCATTCAAAACACAGCAATTCCTTAGAAATCCAGTCAGCAACTAGATAAAGTTTCTCCCCAACCTTCCACTTCGTTTGTTTCTCCCTCTCCTTCTTCCTCTTCGCTTGGTGAATCTAGCAATGCTAGAAACCAAGTAACAGAGAAGAAGAAGAAAGGGAAGGAGAAGAAGAAGAAGAATCCAACAGCAAAAGGGGGTGCATCATCTGGTGAAAATTCACACACTGCACCTTCCAAACCTAAATCTCCATGTGTCATTTGCAATGGAGACCACTGTCATCGAGATTGTCCCTACATTCCACGGATCTTGAGGGACTAGTCTCCCCGCTTGCACAATCCGGTGTCTTCAACCGCTGACGATCGTGTTGAGAGCACACCATCAACTAGTGAAAACAAAGTCAATGGACAAAAAGGAAGATCCAAATTTCCTTGTAGACTGTGTGAAGGCGATCATGCCCTACATTGTTGTCCCTTCCTAGAAGAAGCTAAAAGAGTCTTGGATAACTGTCCTACATCACAACAGCGACTTCCTCCTGGATACAAGAAACTCTTGCCGAGTCCATCGTTATTTGAAAATCCAACTGACACACCATTGTTTTCAGTTGAAGCACCTACCATTGAATATAAACCCTCTGAGTCGACACTAGACCAAAGTCAACAGGTCGAGACAGCAGTCGACCCAATCTTGTCTTTAGAGGGCCCACCTTTAGATGATACTGTCACCAAAGAGAATGAGAATGACACTATTCAAATTCTCTTCGTAAACACAGACTCCGATGAACATGGGGGTAATCTACCCATTCCTTTACCATAGGAGGGAATTTTGTCAGAGATTTATCTGGCTGTTTATTCGGTCCCACCTCCAAGCAATCTATTCATTTCCTTCAATTGGAATCTACTAAGCAGACCTCACCTACCATCTAATGTACCATTCCAAATCATAGTACAAGCTTACAGAATGATCATGGTTGGTACTATCATAGATGAAGGGGCTTCTGTGAGTATCCTTTCCTAAACTACTTGGAAAGCGCTTGGTTCTCCATCGCTTTTTCCTGAGATTCGAAATATGATAGGCTTCAAAAAAGGAACCAGTCAACCGTTAGGGATCCTTCCAAATTTTACTATAACTTTGAGAAGGAAAACCGTTCATCTAAATGTGATTGTAGTCCAAGGACCTATAGATTACAATCTACTCCTTGGGCGTGACTACATTTATAGCATGGGAGCTATTGTTCCCTCACTCTTCCGAGGGATGTGTTTTCCACATGAAGATAGAGTGGTCCACCTAGTTGATCAGATTTCATTCCTTGGTTCAAACACAGTAATTAGTCAAATGTTGTCCCTAACTAGTCTCTTTACATAAGGAATGTCTAATCAGTCTCCAATCCATCCACCTGATGATCGCTAGTGATTTGGTGACTGTGACTGAAACCCAGGAGGCATGCGCCCTAGTCTGCTTTAGTAGGAAAACCCCAGATATAAGATAGGTTTCCATGTAGGAACATGACTAGTCTGATAACCCTGTCCATTTAGGAAAATGGATTCAGACTGGAAAAGGATTCCCCCGTCAAAGTTTATGTGATTGGCACTGACAACAGTCACCTTTGTCCATTTCGATGGACATCGCTAAGGAAGTGTTTTGTCTGCGACACAGATGGAATAATGTTTCTAATGCAAGAACTTCCATATGGTGACCTGGAAACTCTACTTTATACCTGGGGGCATGCAAACCTTTTTGTATGCAAATGAAAAGAAACTAGCGTAACTCTAACCCCGTAGCTTTTACTAGCTTCAACTGCTTATGTTAGATAATTGGTCTAATCAACCATTCACATTTTTCAGGACCAATGGAAAGGGCAAAGTAAAGGAGATGTTCCCCACCAAGAAGCTATCCTACCTAACCTTAGTAGTTCTTTAACCCCTAGGACAGCAGTTGGTCATTCCTAGCTTACATACAAAAGACTCAGGAGCAAAGTTGCGCATGGGGCAAGCTCCCTAAAAAATGAACCTACTGATGAGACAACCTTATTATATGACTGGCATGAGCAGTTTTATGTGAAGTTCAAGCTCATTAAAAAATAAACCTAGTGATGAGCAAATGTTCCCATAGAGTTCAAGCTCATTAAAAAATGAACCCCACCTTTAGTAAATAACCATTGTGATTGCATAATTATCAACTTTTGAACCTTGGTCGTGTTCTCACCATCACCTGCACTCTTTTTTAGCTGATCATACGCCTCCATTTGATTGTTTACCCTTTTGAGGAACAGCTGCGACGATTGATTCTATTAGCCACCTTCTTTACACTGCCGTGATTGAAAAGTTCCAAAGCTTACTTAGAACCAGTTGCTATCCAAAAACATCACTCGTTCCTCAAAAAATGAGTCTCCTTTAAGCTCTTTTCATCTGACTCGTAAAATATGAAAATATTATTGAGCAATTGGCCTCTCCAGCTCGTTAAAGAGATCGGAGTTGCCATCCCTCCTCTAGATTTTAATCTTTTTGGACCCAAGGGATTATTACACAAAAAGATCGAGTGCTTGTCTTGTTCGGCTCGTTAAAACTATCAAAAAGTCATCCCTTTCGTATTATTTTACACTTTTGCGGACTTAAGGGATTACATTACGAAAAAGGACCACCAGAGTTGCCTTTTCGTCCCTTTATAAACTCTCTAAAATTAAAAAGGATCGAGTTATATTTGTCGTTAAACTTGTTAAAACAATAGCGACAAACTTGTCCATGCAGACAAGAGCAAGTTTCACTATCGCTAGGCTCGTTAAAACATAGTGACAGGTTTGCCTGAAGGGAAAATTATAGAACAAGAATATGTTATCCTCCTCAAGCTTGACAAAAATAAAGAGGTACTGGTCAGCAATGACTGGGGAAAAAGGGAAGAAAACTTGAATAGCTTCATTGGTAGTAGGTCGCTCTTGAACATGACACTTTCACTTCGTCACCATGATTGAGTTAGGTTGGGTTATTCCGTTCATCGGTCATATCACCATTGGTCCACCGTACCATCCACCTTGGGGTTAATGCTACTAATCCATTTCAATGTCATCGGTATGTTCAAGAGAAGTTGCTCCGAAAATTCACCAACTTGCTAACGTCTCATCCGCTGCAATACCTTCACTCTCCATTTTTCAAGACTGCCACCCTGAACCTTATATCATCAAATCATTTTCACCTCCACAAAATCATTTGCTCCGTTTTGTGTCGTAGATGTGGGATTCATTAAGGCCCTCCTACGACGGGTCACTTCTTGTCGACATTGTTGGCATTATGATTCAAGTGTTGTCCTTGATGGCAACTCACTCAAAGGTTGGTACAGGTGCTCAGAGGTTGGTACAGGTGATGGCAACTTAATCAGAAGACAGATCTTAGTACAGCATGCCAAGGAAGTTCATATACGCAGGTTCGTTAAGCCCAAGTCGCGTGTACACGCTAGTTGGCTTCATCAAAAGCGCGTGTATGTGGAAAAGTACCTTTGGTCCATGGCGGTTAGTCCTTGGAAGTTGTGCCTATGGTTTCGGACCATTGTGTCTCGACGGGCGTGTCGATTCCTAGTTTTGAAGTTGATGGTATTGTGTTACTATGGTTTTGGCTCTTGGTATTGAGCAAGGCCTAAGGCTATATAAGGAGAAGAAGATCATTAGGCAAAATTATCTTTCGACAAGGCTTGAATATCTAAGAGAGAAAGAGATCTGATATGCAGGGTCTGGGTTGCTTGATATGAGCTAAGGAGAAATCACATCGGATGATGGAAGACTAGATCTAAGGATAAATCGGGATCTAATGGTTTGAAATGCACTATTATGATATGGTTGATTATGCGTATTTCTAGATCTGCATACTGTCGCAATATTATGTTCTGGGTCTAACTGATGTCTGGTACAGCTGCAAGTTGAGAGAATCTATTTTTAGATCTGTACGCAGGTTGGCATAGGTAAAAGCGCGTGTATACGCGGGTTTCGCTCATTGAAGTAGCGTATATCTCTTAAAGCTTGATTTTTGGGTTTGCAGTTGGATCTGACTGTTATTGCAGAGTTCTGTAGACTGCTCTGTGTTCTGGTATCTGGTGATTGACAGGGTTCAGTGGTTCAGTGATTCAAAGTTTGATAATACTAGTATTGGTTGTTTTATGCTTCAATGATCTGTTGTGAAAGTTGAATGAATTGGGGTCTACAGATTGTAATGTTGTGCTTCAGGAATATCCAGTCTGAAAATGTATGAAAGGTGGTATCTGAAGGAAAGAAGATTGTAGGTCAGCACCTACGTACTAGTATCTTGGCTAGTACAAGAGCAAAGGGGGTTGGAGCTCCCTTCCAAGGAAGTTTGGAGAACGAGAGAAGGTTGTAGCCTTCTGCAGGGTGTAGCCTGCGTACTGGTATAAGGCTGCACCAGTACAAAAGATTGTAAACTGAAGTTTCATATTAAAGAAAGATAGAGACAACTTGCAGCAGGTGGTTTTCACCCACATTGGGTTTCCACCTTATATCTTGGTGTTCATGTGTGTGGCTTTTGATCTGTTCTGTTATACTGCACCTGTTTACTGTTAATGTGGTGAATAATGTCCTGATGAACTTAACTGAAGAATAAGCTAACTAAATTATGAGTTTTCTTCTTATACGCTGTTTTATTTAGTCACAGTAGCGTGTACACGCTGGTTCACTTAACTGAAGTAGCGTATATGTTTCTGAGCATTGAAAAAGTTTGATTGATCTGATAATACTGATTCACCCCCCCTCTCAGTATTATTTCCAACAATTGGTATCAGAGCAGGTCCTTCAGAGAAGCTTGATCGCTTGAAGGAAGATCATTCATCATGAGCAACTACGAGAAAGAAGCATCAATCAGGCCACCGATTTTTGATGGGACAAATTTCAATTATTGGAAGGTAAGAGTTACTGCATATCTTCAATCTCTTGGTACAGAAGTTTGGAACATTGTAGAAACAGGCTATGCTTTTCCTTCAGCTACTCCTACAGATCCAGCTGAGAAAAAGCAGTATGAAACAAATGCAAAAGCAGTCAGTACTCTATTAGGAAGTATATCCCAAACAGAATTCATGAAGGTCATGCACTTCAAATCAGCAAAAGAGATATGGGACAAAATGATCACTAGCTATGAAGGAGATGAACAGGTAAAGCAAGCTAAACTTCAAACTCTCAGGATTCAATATGAGACTCTCAAGATGTATAATGATGAAAGTGTGGCTAACTATTTTCTTCGGGTAGATGAGATTGTTAATTGTATGAAAAATTTGGGTGAAGAAATAAAAGAGACTATAGTAGTTCAAAAGATTCTAAGATCATTATCCCCCAAGTTTGAATCTAAAGTATCTGCAATAGAAGAAAAAGAAAATCTCCGTGTTCTCACTATGTCTCAGCTACATGGAATTCTAACTGCTTATGAAATGAGAAAGGGAGGTCCATCAGACAGAAGGGAAGCTGCTTTTAAGGCATCAGGAAAAGAAGATTACTATGAAGCAAGCCATGTTCTAGAAGAAGAGGAAGAAGAATCAAATTTTGTCAGAAATCTTCAAAGGGGTTCTGGAAGGTTCAGAGGTAAGCTACCTTTCAAATGCTTTGCTTGTGGAAGAGTAGGTCATTATGCTGCAAAATGTCCTTATAAGGATAAAGGAAAAGAACCTGCTAGATGGAACAAGAAACAAAGTGCAAATAAGAAAAGTTACTGCACCCATGAAGATAGTGATGGCTTATCAAACAGTGATGAAGATGAACAAGGTAATAAATATAAGCTGTTAATGGCATTTGAAGATGATGATTATGAGGATGCTGTAGATGTGGATAATCTCTATAATGAAATTACTAGACTCAAGAGATGCATAGAAGAAAAGAATGTGATCATTGATACTTTGCAATTTCAAATTGATGAAAAGGAAAAACATCTTGAAAAACTAGAAGGAGAAATTGTTGGTCTCAGAAAAGAAATTGAGAAAACAAAAGCTATTAATCTTAAGTTTGTCAAAGGATCTGAAACTTTGGATGAGATTATCAATGTGCAGCGGTCTCCTCTAAACAAGACAGGTTTGGGCTATAATGGAGAAACCTCTCAAGCATCCACCTCAAAAAGTTATCTTGATGCAGCAAGAAGAAATGAGCAGAAGAACAATGAAGATAATCAGGTAAAGCAGGGACAAATTACAAACAGAAACTATCAGGGACAATCCTTCTTAAGGGTGAACAAAAGCTACAACCAACCACAGGTAAAATCTTCTCAGTTTGGCTCAAGAATAGATGAAAATAGAAATTACAATCAGTTGGCTGGTAGATTCAATAACCGCAGAAGCTTCTTCAATGGACAATGCTTTTCTTGCCATAACTTTGGTCACAAAGCAGCTCAATGTGTTGCATATAAAACAATCATGACTAGGGAAGCTCAAAAACAAAGAAGTATGACAGGGATTACAAAAAGGACCTATAACAACTTTTCGGTTCTTGAAAATGAAGTTGAATGTTCTATTTGCAATAATTTTGGTCATAAAGACTCTGAATGCAGGAGCAGGTTTCAGGAGAAAAAGGAACAAGCCACGAGCACCAAAACATGGAGAATAAAGGAACCTCAAACAGAAAGATGTGGGATAGCATTTTATGCAGAAGGACAGGAAAATCTATGGTACATTGACAGTGGATGTTCGAAACATATGACAGGTGATAAAGAAAAACTTGAATCTTATTCTACTTTAGAAAAGGGAAAGAAAGTTTCTTTTGGAAATGATACTCCTGCAACTATAAAAGGAAAAGGTATTGCTCCTTTGAAAGAAAAGGTCAAGGCTGGAAATGTTTTATATGTTGATGGATTGAAGCATAATCTTCTAAGTGTCAGCCAGATGTGTGATAAAAAAACCGAGGTTATTTTTAGATCGAATGGATGTCTTGTTCGTGATCTTGATACAGGTAAAACAGTTCTCAAAGGCAAAAGAACTCCAAATAATCTGTACATATTTGAAGAAGGACAACAACAATGCTATCTTAGCAAGGATGAAGAGCACTGGTTATGGCATCGAAGGTTGGGACATCTAAGCTTCTCACAAATAAGGAAAGCATGCAAATATCAGGCAGTTCGCGATCTTCCAGATATCAAAATTCCAGACAACACCATATGCAAATCTTGTCAGTTTGGAAAGCAAACCAGAACTAACTTTCCAGAGAAGGAAGGATCAGTTAGCTTGCCTCTTGAGCTAGTCCATACAGATGTATGTGGTCCATTTAGGAAAAGGACACCTCGAGGAGAAGAATATCTGATATTATTCATTGATGATTTCTCAAGGTTTGTTTGGTTAGGGCTTATGAAGCACAAAGATGAAGCATTCGAAAAATTCAAATCCTTCAAAGCATTGGTTGAAAATGAATCAGGACACAAAATTAAGTGCCTCAGATCTGACAGAGGTGGGGAGTTCACCTCAAATGAATTTTTCGATTTCTGTGACGAACATGGGATAAGAAGAGAATTCTCTACAGCTAGAACTCCTCAGCAAAATGGGGTTGTGGAAAGAATGAACAGAACTATCCAACAAATGGCTCGTGCTATGCTCGATGAATCAGGTACTCCTGCAACCTTCTGGGGTGAAGCTGCACATGCTGTTGTTATTATTCTTAACAAAACAAATGTCCGAGTAAACAGCACTCAAACACCTCATGAGCTTTGGAGTGGTAAAACTCCTTCCGTGAAGCACTTCAAAATCTTTGGGAGCAAATGTTATATTAAGAATACTGATGAGCAACTTGGCAAACTTGAACCAAGAGCAGATGAGGGCATTCTTCTTGGTTATTCTCCACATAGCAAAGCATACAAGTGCTACAATAAAAGACTTGGCAGAATTGTTGACAGTATTGATATAGTGGTTGATGAGAAGGGATATATTCCTAGGCAAGTTCATCATGAAGACATTGAAGAAGATGAAGGTTACTCTCAAAGGCGAAATGATGAAGAAGAAGAACCTCAAGAAGAAGAAGAATCTCAAGAAGAACCAGAGGAGCAGACAAGAATAGAAGAGAAGACTCCATCCAGATATGTTCAAAAGAATCATCCAGAAACTCAGATTGTGGGGCAGAAAGAAGCAGGAGTACAAACAAGAAGGACACTTGCAGAAGCTTCAAGCTACTTGGCATTACTCTCCTCCACTGAACCACAAAATGTGAAAGAGGCATGCAAAGATGAATGTTGGGTCAAAGCAATGGATGAAGAACTTGAGCAAATCGAAAAGAACAACACTTGGGAATTAGTTCCTAGACCAAAAGATAAGAATGTAATAGGAACAAAATGGGTCTTCAAGAATAAATTAAATGAAAATGGAGAAGTAATTAGAAACAAGGCCAGACTTGTTTGTAAAGGGTATGCACAGCAAGAAGGAATAGATTTTGAAGAGACCTTTGCTCCTGTGGCAAGACTTGAGGCCATCCGAATGTTCCTTGCTCTCTCAAGCTTTCAAAACTTCAAGGTATTTCAAATGGACGTGAAATCAGCCTTCCTGAATGGAGACTTAGAAGAAGAAGTATATATTGAGCAGCCAGATGGCTTCATTCTTGGGAATGATCCAAACCTTGTATGCAGATTGAAAAAGGCACTCTATGGACTCAAACAAGCTCCAAGGGCTTGGTACTATCGGTTGGACAAATATCTTCACCAACAAGGCTTTTCAAAAGGATCAGCAGATAGCAATCTCTATATAAAAGTTGAAAATAACAAATTGCTAATTCTTGTTGTTTATGTAGATGATATTATTTTTGGCAGCAATGAAGAGACTATGAGTCAAAACTTTGCCTTGGTTATGCAGAAAGAATTCGAAATGTCACTTCTTGGAGAATTGACATATTTTCTTGGATTGCAAATCCAACAAAATGAAGGAGGTATCTTCTTGTCTCAAACCAAATACCTCAAGCAGATCTTGAAGAAGTATGGCATGGAAGAGTCAAAGCCAGTATGTACACCCATGGTTACAGGATGCAGCCTCAGTGCAAATGATGAATCAGCAGCAGTTCACCAACCCACTTATAGATCAATGATTGGGAGTTTGCTTTATTTGACAGGTACTCGACCAGATATTACACATGCAGTAGGAATGGTTGGAAGATTTCAAGCCAACCCAAAGGAAACTCATCTTCAGGCAGTCAAAAGAATCTTCAAATATCTTCAAGGGACCCAAAACTATGGCTTATGGTATCCTAGAAATACAGATCTCACTCTTCATGCTTACACAGATGCAGATTGGGCTGGAAGTGTGGATGATAGGAAAAGCACAAGTGGTGGTGCTTTCTTCATGGGTTCCAGATTAGTATCTTGGTTCAGCAAGAAACAGAGTTCGATTGCCTTATCTACAGCTGAAGCAGAATATGTGGCTGCAGCATCTTGTTGCACACAACTTCTTTGGATGATGCAGACCTTGCAGGACTTTCAAATCACTTGCACTCCACCAGTTTCTATCTTATGTGATAATACTAGTGCAATCAGCATTTCAAAGAATCCAGTCATGCACTCAAAGACCAAGCACATACCAATCAAGTACCATTTTCTCCGGGAACAAGTGCTTGAGCAGAAGGTCAAGTTGGAGTATGTTCCTTCTAAGGAACAAGTTGCTGATATTCTCACAAAACCACTGCCCAGGGAAACTTTTGAATATCTCAGACAAAAGCTGGGAGTAGTTGATGCTTCATCCTGCTGTTGAAGCTTGTCTGTTCTACAGAAAAGTTGGTATACGCAAGTTACGAAAGGTATATACGCATATACATGCGGATTTATGCTGGGAAAGTCGCGTGTATGGTGTACGCTTGTTGCGGAGATTATATCCGCGTCCATACGCTGTTTCATGCAGGAGAAATCGCGTATATGAAGTTCTGAACAGCAAGGGCAAACTCTGGAGTTCTGAACAGCAATGGGTATGTCAGAATTCTTCAGGCACGGTTTCAGGGGGTGCAGCAGGCACAGGTTCAGGGGGAGAAGCTTAAAAGTCTCATAAAGCATTGTTGGCATTCAGATGTTTTGGTTGTTGATTTCAGGAAAAGGAGCTCAGAAAGAAATCCTGGTTGCTGATCTAAAAAGATGTTTATAATATGCTGCTGATGACTTTCATAAGTCTTGGTCTAGATCTGTTGTCTCTATGTCATGTATCTCTCTTGTGATATCTCTTTTATGGTGTCAAGGTCATGTAACGGCCTATGTTGGTTTCCCCACTATGCCTGGGATGAATGCTGTAATATAATTGGTTGTTTTTGATATGTCCCCTCTTGGTAGGGAGTATGGATGTAAGTATTGAGTCTTTTGGTGATAGGAAGGTCCCTTATGGTGTATAAGTCTTGGTTCTTGTTGAAGAAAATCTTTTGCAGATCTGGCCTACTATCAGGGGGAGCATGAGTCAGCACAGCCAAGCAGAGGTATCAGCATGTCCTCAGGGGGAGCACAGCCCTTTGCCCTTGATGTCAAAGGGGGAGAGTGACTTGGTGTGGTGGTTGCCATCAAGTCCAAAGGGGGAGATTGTTGGCATTATGATTCAAGTGTTGTCCTTGATGGCAACTCACTCAAAGGTTGGTACAGGTGCTCAGAGGTTGGTACAGGTGATGGCAACTTAATCAGAAGACAGATCTTAGTACAGCATGCCAAGGAAGTTCATATACGCAGGTTCGTTAAGCCCAAGTCGCGTGTACATGCTAGTTGGCTTCATCAAAAGCGCGTGTATGTGGAAAAGTACCTTTGGTCCATGGCGGTTAGTCCTTGGAAGTTGTGCCTATGGTTTCGGACCATTGTGTCTCGACGGGCGTGTCGATTCCTAGTTTTGAAGTTGATGGTATTGTGTTACTATGGTTTTGGCTCTTGGTATTGAGCAAGGCCTAAGGCTATATAAGGAGAAGAAGATCATTAGGCAAAATTATCTTTCGACAAGGCTTGAATATCTAAGAGAGAAAGAGATCTGATATGCAGGGTCTGGGTTGCTTGATATGAGCTAAGGAGAAATCACATCGGATGATGGAAGACTAGATCTAAGGATAAATCGGGATCTAATGGTTTGAAATGCACTATTATGATATGGTTGATTATGCGTATTTCTAGATCTGCATACTGTCGCAATATTATGTTCTGGGTCTAACTGATGTCTGGTACAGCTGCAAGTTGAGAGAATCTATTTTTAGATCTGTACGCAGGTTGGCTTAGGTAAAAGCGCGTGTATACGCGGGTTTCGCTCATTGAAGTAGCGTATATCTCTTAAAGCTTGATTTTTGGGTTTGCAGTTGGATCTGACTGTTATTGCAGAGTTCTGTAGACTGCTCTGTGTTCTGGTATCTGGTGATTGACAGGGTTCAGTGGTTCAGTGATTCAAAGTTTGATAATACTAGTATTGGTTGTTTTATGCTTCAATGATCTGTTGTGAAAGTTGAATGAATTGGGGTCTACAGATTGTAATGTTGTGCTTCAGGAATATCCAGTCTGAAAATGTATGAAAGGTGGTATCTGAAGGAAAGAAGATTGTAGGTCAGCACCTACGTACTAGTATCTTGGCTAGTACAAGAGCAAAGGGGGTTGGAGCTCCCTTCCAAGGAAGTTTGGAGAACGAGAGAAGGTTGTAGCCTTCTGCAGGGTGTAGCCTGCGTACTGGTATAAGGCTGCACCAGTACAAAAGATTGTAAACTGAAGTTTCATATTAAAGAAAGATAGAGACAACTTGCAGCAGGTGGTTTTCACCCACATTGGGTTTCCACCTTATATCTTGGTGTTCATGTGTGTGGCTTTTGATCTGTTCTGTTATACTGCACCTGTTTACTGTTAATGTGGTGAATAATGTCCTGATGAACTTAACTGAAGAATAAGCTAACTAAATTATGAGTTTTCTTCTTATACGCTGTTTTATTTAGTCACAGTAGTGTGTACACGCTGGTTCACTTAACTGAAGTAGCGTATATGTTTCTGAGCATTGAAAAAGTTTGATTGATCTGATAATACTGATTCACCCCCCCTCTCAGTATTATTTCCAACAGACATCAGCTCATTATCCAAGAAGTTGACTTAGGAACAACCCTTTCATTACTTTGAAGCTTGCATGCCTTAGTGGCAAGTTTCTCACTTCCGACAACAGGTTTACATCAATGGCCTTCAACCGAAAGATTTTACATGGTGTTCAACATCAACTCATGTATTCACACCACGTGAATTGTATTGCAGTACCTTGAGGGTCATCATCATTATCAGTGATTCCTCTCATGCCTGTTAACAACTTACATCATTGGCTGGTAATCAGGTGTTGTCTTTCCATGTTCGACATTAGAACATCTTTTCACATGGATCGACTTGTACTTCAGGTGAAGATTGAACGAGTTTGAAAACCCCGAATCTAGTTTCATCCATTCGGGCTACGATATATTCAGGAAAATAAAGACATCAAATGTACATCACATCTGCACAGATAATCATCCAAACTAAAGGATGATGGCTCTACCAGAATCATCAGTCTGCCACACAGACGATTGTCTGTCTTATGTAGATAATATGAATTTATAAATATGAGCATGGGAATTCTCACCTCAGCTATATCATGAAAATGTTATGAAGATAATGTATTTTATTGTATCTTATTATAGGTCACCTTCCAGTACAAAAGACATCGGATCCTCATTATAAAGAATTTCACCTAACATCAAAAGATTTACGACCTCATGCTTTAGGGGGCAACTTTTATAGACATATTTGGGCACTGCAACCCCAATCACATATGTCCATAAACCAAGGGCTTCCAAACCCCTAAAAGTGTTGTTTCATACCCTAAAGGAACAAGGTCAGCTAATTACATCATCTCCCAGAAGTTCTCCATGAAAAACTACTCAGAACTGGTCAAAACAGGACCATACAGACTGTTCCATGCATAGGGTGCGATGCATCTCACCTATTGCACACGGGGTGTGCGATGCATACTTGAAATCCCTTCTGTAGGGTGTGGTGAGTGAGAGAAAACAAATGGAAGAAGTAGTTTGCTAGGTGGAAACCCAGAGAATCTTCTAGAAACTGCTCATATGACACTTGCCTCTTTTGAATTCGCCTAGGGATGAGTTTGAGATATGAAATCTCCAAGTGGAACCAAGAACTGTAAGTGAAATGACACTACTCAAAATCCTAGAAGCTGACTCACTCTCTTGTAAACATCTATATATGGATCCCTCATCCCAGAGATCCAGAGGCTAGAATTTTATAATTTGCAAGGAAGTGCTATTGGTTTCTCTTTGAAGACATTGTTGGGTGATCTTGCCTTGTATGAGGTGAAGAGGGCTTTCATGTTGGGAGGATGATTGTAGAGCCTCTACTTTACACTTGATTATCCACCATTACCTACAGTTTTCCCTCATTCATCTCTCACTTTTGCCTCATTTTCCTTGCAAACCAACCCAGATCATTACATTATATGACTTTAAGCATGATTAAGGAATTTTGCTAATGTGTGACTGTTTTGTTTAGATTTTGACATATTTACAGGCATTCCGCAGCCATCTGCTAATTCCGCAGCCATCTGCTGATTCCGCAGCCATCTGATGATCCCGCAGCCTTTTTGTTAATCTCAAGGTTCCACGTGTCATTTTGCCAAATGAGCCACATGGGCACTTAGGAATCAAGGTGCTTGAGGTTCCTGTGCTATTTGTTCAACCATCCACGTCATCTGTACCTCCGGTCAACGAGGGTCAAGTTACGGTCAACAAAGGCAGCTTAATGGTGATGCGTAAGCTGTTGGGTCACGTCAGTTCAAATGGTGACTTGTCCGTGTTACGCGGGTTGTGGGGGACATAATCCAACTCTGGATTCAATGCCCATAACGACCAGAACCTCCAGCTCATCCACGCAGGCTTATGACGTGTTATTGAACCTTAATTACGCATGACAGTTAGTTTATTTTTCAGTTTTAGCTGTACGCATTAGGCCATCTTTCAGATGCCTATAAAAACTTGCGTCTGTGTACGCTTATGTTACTTTTTAGTTGCTGTGTTTTATGAACTCGTTATCATTTTAGTGCATTCCAAAACTCTGTTTTAATAGTGCCGTTCTAGCACTCTTGACTGTAATTTTCTGCACATGGAGTAATAGAAGCAGTGCTGTTCTGAAGTTTTCAATACCTTGAGTCTTCTTTGGGTTATATGAATGGAGGGCCCCTGTTCATGTTAGCCTTGTATAGTATTTTATGTTCAGCATTTCCTTATTTCCATTCAGCATTTCCTTTTCTTGACACATGTACAGCGTAATTTACTTTCATGTTATTTCATTTCCAGCCTTTATTTTAAGCTGGTCAGCATTGTTCTTTTGCAGGTTTTTAACCCGGGATTGCTTGTGTGTTTGTGTATTTGCTTTATATCTAGTGGTAGTTTCAGTTGACAGATTCAAATTTGCTGCCTTTACTTTATTTTCATAGCTGATTTTTAGTTTTATTTCTCAAATCTGTCTGCTAACATATGAATGGTCTCTTTATTATAAATTGTCTATCTTTTAGAGATCAGAATACTAATAACTTGCAGCTGGCTTTGGGTACTTTTTAGACTAATCTTTAACTACTTTCTAATCGTGCTTTACACAGTACTATGTGTTAGAGGCAGAGAGTTAGAAAGAGCAAAACATTATAACTAGTCTTTAAAGTAGATTTTTCTCATTTTTTTATCATTTCTTAGACTTATCTTTAGCTACTTCCTAATCGTGTCTTACACAGTACTATGTGTTAGAGGCAGAGAGTTAGGAAGAGATAAACATTATCATTGGTCTTTTAAGTGATTTTCTTACCTTTTATTTGCAGCAGCATGAATGGTGTCTAATGCCATTAGAAAGTGGTTCTTTGCTTTCAGTTCATTTTAATTTATTTATTTCCTTCAAGCTTTTCCTTTTCAGCAAGTAGTTAGAAACCACTAATCACACACCTTCACTCATCTAGAATTCACCTTACACACACCATCACTCATCTGTTTATAAATACATCACTCCATCTTAGGAAGATAAATTAACCACAAACAACACCCCAAATGACAAAAAGCCCTAAGAGGTTGCTTAAGTACATATAGTACACCTTCACTTCATCAGCTTACGAGCCCCGGGTTGACAATTAATGACATCAATTTAGGAACACTAAATTGACTAAACAATGATGCTGGATCAGACAACCTGGTTTTAATCCTCTCTTCTACTACTTCTATTAATAAAGCTATTTGATTTTTCTTCCATATGCTTGTATATCTCTAAATCTTGTATTTGTATATGCATTTATATGGTTATTGTACATCTGATCCTACATTATTTATGGTTATAGATCTCTATGCTTTGATGGTATTTTTCTGCCTTGACTCTACAGGTGTTCTTTGACGTGGGACAAGGGAGAAAGGAGCGACGAAAGCTCTACCAAGGGAGAGAGGAAACGAGCAAGGAGACTAGAAAAAGACTGAGGTTGGTACTCTCTGCTTCTCTCTCATCTATCTCTCATAAAGGAAAACACAAGTGACTTTATTTTGTTTGTTTCTAAGATAGTTACCCGTCTTAGTGGGACTAGCAGCTTTGAATGGACACTAGTTTTCCCGATAACAATTGGGCCTAGTAATCAGGGGTTTGGGATATGAGTTAAATCTTGGATAGTGGGTCTCGGTTTAGGGCCTAGTGATCCAGGTTTGGATTGCGGTAAATCCTAAGAGACTAGGAGACAATAAATTCCCCCATGGTATAAGTGGAGAAATATGGTGGCATCCATATTTGTTTTGGCATATTGATTTGGTGGAGATCATGGTAAAGCCTATTATAACATGTTTATTGAGTTTTCCTAGTGATCTAGGATGGATTACATTAAAGCCTGGTTTCTATTGATGAGGGTGAGGCGGTTTAGCCTCAGGATGCCCTGTTTGGTTCTTTGGTTTGAGCCCCACATTCATGCTTGGAATATGGCACGGGGGTGAATGATTGAATAGATATTTGGCTTAGTTATTCTATGGTCAAGTGGACCATGGTAGTTCCATCCCGGGTTTTGATTTTGAATCATTAATGAGAGGTTATTTCTCCTTGTATTTCTATAAGTATTATATTGGTTTTTATGTCAATCCTATGGTTGTGATTTCATTGGTATTTATGTTTCTATTATGCTGGTTATATATGTGTTTTATGATAGTGGATATGTATGGATCTCATCATGCTTTTACTTGTAAATGAATGGACAGTGTGTCTATGACTTAATAGGTGATAATGTAGTAAATGATATGAGGGAGCAAAGGTTCTTAGTGATTCTCTGCTAAGTATGAGATCCCTGTGCTTAAATATGTTATTTACACCTATAGATTACATATTTGCGATATGTTCGACAAAATGCTTATCATGGCTAGTAAGGATCCGGTTAAGGGCTTGTTCAACTATTTGCTTTTTCATCATTGTTTCCCTATTATTTTAATGTTCTGGAGATTTCATTCAATTATGGGTAATGACCGAGGCTCTGGGATTGAAAAAATGGCTCAAAACCTGGGGAAATTGGCACAACAATGGACAAAAGAGTCCTTGGAAGATGATATGCTTATAGCATGAGAGCGTCCAGAGACTCGGTAGGCCTATAGCATGAGAGGATCAAGAGGTCAATTGGTCAAAAACTTCAGTGGGACCTAGGGGCTAGCTACTTGTGTGGTTAGGATGGTTGTTATGAGTCATGTAGCTGACGTGGAAGGCATGTATGTTGTGTTTTTGTCAGTTCCACTTTCTTAAGGTATAGGAGGTTTAATACAATCATAGTATCCTCTGATCACATGTTTAGCCTGGTTGACTAGTTACTTGGGTAGATGTGGGAGGAGGTGGTTACAGGCTAGTTGGAATATCAACTTCCTGGGGTCATAACATTGGCATAAGATCTTTGTTTGGTGTGCATAATATCTTGTTAGAAAGGTCTATCCGAGGACAAAAACTCTTAATTGTAAACATGGATATAATATCCATGTTTAATTTTTTCCCTAAAAAATTCCATTTAGGACCTCAAAATGGCTCCAAAAGTTCAAGACTTGAAAACTTCCAAAAATAGAAAACTATCAAAATAGGACACTATATTAAAAAATAGGAAACTAATAGAAAATAGTGTTGGGGTCCAAGTGGAATAGGAAGGTGGCCATCAATATCTACCTGGATTAGTCCTCCCCCCCGAGGAACTATTGGTCCCCATTATGTTGAGTGCCTCTTTCAGGTGAGGAAACTTCCATTAAACTTGGTCATTGATGAACCATTTTCCTTGCAGGTGATGGTTGGTTTAACAATCCAATATAGTTAAATTCCATATGAATGAGTGTTATTAATTTGTGTTTCCATGATCTGATCAATTGAGGCTTTTTCAGTGCAATCTAGGTTGAACTCTATTGGTGTCAACTACTCAGCAATGTCTGATATGTCCAAAAATGGTGGAAAGTATGGCCGAAGGCAGTCCACATTGAATATTGAGTGCATCCAAGAAATGGGGGTATACTTATCTTGAAATAATTATCACCCACACCATTGGTGATGGTGTAAGGTCCATATCATAGTCATTGAAGCTTTTGATAGGCTTTGACAAAGCATTCCTTCTGCAAATGCAAACAAGACTTGTCTCCCACTTGAAACTTATGTGGCACTCGATGTTGATCATGTCGTTGTTTGTGCTTAGTAAATTGGATTTATCCACATTATCATGAACTTGTTGGAGTATGTGTTGAATGCATTCAATAAATTTATGGCTTTATCATCTTTGGATTGAACATGTATAAATAATGTTTGTGTAGTTGCAAGAGGCATTACAACATCAATGGGACATAATGGTTGAAATTCTAGGCATACTTGAAAGGGGCTATGGTTAGTTGTAGTGTGGAGAGCTATATTGTAGTTGTGTTTCACATAAGGGAGACTCTCATCCCATGTTCATGGATTCTTAGAGTTGTACATGCATAATATGTGCACTATCATCTTATTGACAACCTTTGTTTGGCCATTAGTATAGGGGTTGAATGCAGTTGACCTGGTGAGCTTGATGTCCAACAATGACTAGAGTCCCATCCATTATGTGATTAAGAACTTGCTATCCTAATTTGATATAATTTTCTGTGGTATCCAAAAATGTACCCATACTCATTCAATGAAGAGCATGGCAGTGGCTTCTATTGTGATACACTTCTTCCAAGCAACTAATATAGTCATATTATAAAATCTATCAACGACCACAAAGACATAGTTATTACCATGCTTGGTATAAGGGAGGCTAGACATATAGTCCATGGACATGGATTCCTGAGGCCGACTAGGAGTAGGTCAAGGAATGTATAGGCCTTGCTTCTTAATGGTTGGCTTGGTGATGTCACAAGAAATGCAAGATATGATATATTTTCCAACATCCTATCAAAATTTTGGCCAACAAAAATACTTCTGTAGTACTTCCACTACCTTCTCCAAACAAAAGTGTCCCACGACCTAACTATAATGCACCTCCCAAATCAACATGGCACGCTCACTTGAAATAACACAAATATTTCTCAGATAACACAATAGTCCATCCTGAAGGTGGAATTCTTAAACTAGCTTTCCAGCCACCAACATCTTGTTGGTGGTAGCTAATTCTAAGTCATTTTCATATATTTTCATCCATCTAGAGATCTCATTCCCACAAGAATTGAGAATTGTTCTTAGTGCAAAAATCGGGGGTCGACTGAGGCATCCTACAACATGCTTGGTTCTACCCTTCTCATATTTAATGTTCAAATCTGATGCTCTTATGCATCCTGAAGCCAAGAAGCTACAAAGTTCTATTACAATTGTTAGAGTCAACCAATCCTGAATGACTTGGATCTTAGTTGGATCCACATGCATGCCTTGCTCATCAACTATGTAGCCTAGATATTGGACCTGGTCCATGCCAAAGGATAATTTATCCAATTTGGCACATTGTTGGTGCTACCACATGGTTTGAAGGACTTGCCAAATATGTTACGAGTTCTCTTCACAAATCTTGCTAAATATGAGGATATCACCCAAATATACAACCATAGATGAGTTGGTGAAAGTTCACAAGATGTCAGCCATCAACCTCATAAAAGTTGCAAAGGCATTTTTCAACATTAAGGGCATGACCAACCATTCAAAGAGACCCTCCTTGGACTTGAAAGGAGTCTTCCATACATTTATGGGTTCTCTTGGAACTTGGTGATAGTTGAAATTCAAATTAATGCTATTGAAGCACGTAGCCCCCTTAAGATGGTTAAGAAGGTCATCAATCCATTTGGTTAGGTATTTTTTCCTGACTGTTATTTTGTTTCATTCTCGATAATTAATGAAAAGTCTCCAAGTGCCATATTTCTTCAGCACAAGTACAATTGGGCTCCCAAAAGGTGATGAACTTAGTCAGATGTGCCCTTTTTGTAGAAACTCTTGGATCTCCCACTTGATTTCTTCATTTTCTAGAAGAGAGTAGTTGTAGATGGGCCCATTAGGTACAGGTGCATTGAGGGTCATATCAATTGAATGTTTGACTTGAAAGTACAAAGGTATCCCTATAGGTGAGGAGAAGATGTGTTTGTACTCTTCCATAACCTTATCCATTTGCTTCTACAGTGTGGAAAAGCCCTTTCTAGAGGCCATGGATGTGGCCACTATCTTCCCCTTAATTTGAGAGAAAATTAAGAAGAAAACAAATCTCCTAGTCTAGGAGATGATCTTGCTGCATTGCATAGTAGAGATCAAAGAAATGGTGACAAGTGGGGCTACCTCTAGTATCCTGTATAATTTTCTACCCAAAGTAATAATAACATTGCAAGGTTTGGACTCATACACAACATGACACTTCCAAAAGCATGTTTGGCCTAATAAATATCACAAACTTCAAGGGGAGCTACATCACACAATACCTTGTGCGTGATGTTAGGTCTCAGAATTGTTATATTTAATACATCTTCTTGCCCCATGATATTATATTTTACCCCCTTGTTTCACCAATTCTGACTCTTTTATCATGCACTGCCTTATGATTTTGACACAACAATGAAGGATTGGGTCCAATGTGTATTTTTAATCAAATTCATTCATTCATTTATGTTTTTTGAAGTTTATGTGTATCATGTCACTAATACAGGTTTATGTAGTTCCTGCACTCCACAGAGATCCCACACCAGAGTTAAAGAACGTGTGGACTGATTTATCATTTGAAGTTTCCATGGAGGCCAATGATAGCTAATAGTATGAGCACATGTTTGTTGAGAGTTATATATCTTTCCTTATCTCCATTATGATTAAATGTGAAAAGAATTGACCATACTTTGTTGCTACAACATGTTTTAACTGGATTTAATTTTGGAAGTAGAAATAGAGTGTGATGTTATTAATGTGTTTCCTTATGTCATGCAAGATTCCACAATGATCTGAATTGTAGTTTTTTAGCTTAATGGTCGATTACGCAGAGTAGTCTTGAATATCTTTTTGTGGATTTTGAGGCATCAAAGTCATTTTCAATATATTGTGTGCTTTTACTATAAATGAAGGCAATGAGTAGATTTCCTATAGGATATTTTTCAAATATTAATTGAATTTGATTTCTAAACACATGCATATCTTTCGATGATATATGTTCAACTTCAAATTTAGATACATCCTGCATGGAATAATGAGTGAGAGCTCATTCGCTCCAATGGTGTTTTGATTTCATGAGTTAGCATTTATTTTAAAACCATAGAGATACTCCTTAATGGAATCGAGTGCAGGCAGACCGTGAGAAGGAACAAAGTATGAATATTTGAGTTTGAATCCAAGATTTATGCTTTGAATTTAGTCCTTTGTTTTTCACTTTTAATACTAGTCACCATTCTAGACTTGGTATAATATTGGGATAATGGATTTGAGTGCTTTATGATTAGGTGGAATCAATTTACAATAGCGTTCTTATTTGATTTGTTTCTTGCACACAATAATGTACTCTTCATTGATGGCCTTATGCATATCAACACTCTATTTAATTTTCCTTGATTTAGACATGTGTGAGGAGTTTGTTTCCATTTTCTTTCAGAAATTTGATTGATTTGCATGACTGAGTGAACTTTGATTGATTTACATGATAGAGTAGAAAATAAAGCATAGTGAAGGAATCAAATTTGGATTGGATTGGTTTTCAAATTGATTTAATAGAAGGGTTTTCTCTTTAAATTATCAAAAGGCTAGGTTTGTTTTCAATTGATCGATTTTTTGGGTTGTTTTCAAAAATTGTAGGATTAGTGATTATGATTTTTAAAGTTTCCCTTGAGTCCAATATTTGAATTAATTGTTTATTGCAGGATGTTATAAAGAGATTGTTGTGCAAGTTAGGCTAGAATTTGGTTTACATGTTGTTAGGGCCTCTCTTCGGCATTTCTAGTGTTGCGCCTCGAAGTTTACGAACTCCCAGGTTGACAACTAAATATTAAGTTCTTTATTATGCCCAACATTTTAGCGTTGCTGCTGGGGAGGCACTTAGGGGATTGACCTTGGTGACCTACTATAGTTTGGTTAGCTCTTTACTTAGTTTTTCTTGCAAGTTTTTTACTTTGTTTCTTTCCTGTATATCTAGCTTATCATTTTAAGGTTTTTCATTTCTAGGGTGTTGTAATAACCCCCTATATACTCATCGATGTGATGATAGGATATATTAGTTTTCCTGTTAAGAACAAAAATATGGTATTTGGAGGAATATTTCTATGAGGAGTTTTGATGTTGCTACAGAGACATACAAATCATCTAATGAAGAACTCACAGGTGCATAATTCAATATTTTACTTGAACATAAAAATAATATTATCAACGCTTTGATTTCGATGTTGGATGATTTTTAAGAAGAACAAAAGAAGGATTAAGAACCACTGCTAATTTTTTGTGCCAACTACATGAAAAAGCACTTCCTTGGAAAGTGTCCACTTAGTAGCATGAAAGTTTACAAAATTTGTGAATAGGCTCATGCAATAGAACATTTCCCATCACTGCGAGGATTATTAAAGGTATTCAGTAAATCAAGTAATGAATTGAATCAACTACCATGTATAATTGAAAACTTATCATCATTCAATACTTTGATTAATGCTTATTGGCCTTAGTAGTTTCCTCAACATGTTTATAATCCTTCAGTTTCATGGAAAACTTTTAGTCCTCCTCCAAATGAACATCCTACCTTTTCGTCGCAATGGCCCTCTCCCTGGACCTCATCCTCGAGCTACATATCCCCATGGCCTCAAGAATGGTTTGGATCTTTCTCTCTATGGCAATCTTTCATGCAAAATCAACAACATCAACCACAAGTTCTAGCCAATGCACCACCGATTCATCCTCCTCCATGGTCCCAACTACGTGTACAACCTTATCCTAATCCATACGCTGAACCTTATCCTAATAAATAACCTAGCCCTAATCCATATCCTATCCCTTATCCTACTCCATACCCTAGCCCTCATCCAAACCCTAGTCCATACCTTAATCCAAACCCTAGACCTAGCCCTAATCCATACCCTAGACCTTATCCTAATCCATACCCTAACCCTGATTCAAGCCCTAAACCTAACCCTAGCCTAAACCATAACCCAAATTCTAATCCAAATCCAAAGCCTAGTCCAAGCTTTAGCCCAAACCAGTAGGTTGCACAACAATTTAAAACACCCATTCTTCCTTTTGATTCCACTACTTAATGAAATGATACATCATCGAGGTTGGGGGAAGGGGTGAGTTTGGAAACCTAGCCTATCACTACCAAATGTTCACCCTAGGAAGATCTAATTCAAATACCATTATAGGAGAAATCTATAATTGGAACCTATTCTGAAGTTGTTGTTGAAGCTTAAAACCCTAGAATTTCCCTTAACCATTCTTGTCATTTTGAAAAGTAAATATTTGAGCTCGAACTTGAGGGATTTTCTTTTGTCTCTCACCAGATCCCTTATGCCTCCTAGAGAGTGATTATTAAGTTGTGGAAGATTTGTACGAGTTGTAGAATCATAAATATGTGGATCTAATTGAAGCATGGTTTCAAGCAGTCATTAGCACATCATATTCCCTCATCATTTGATAGCTCTTGGTATCATATCAAATAAATTGGTTTATCATACTCTAATATGTGTTGAAGCTTACATTTTGAACCTGAGTGTGAGTACGTTCAGTAGTTTGTTACGCACATGGTTACATTAGAACTACTCCTTCACTTGAAGGAGATCTTCCTCTATTTAAATTAGGGTAGGGTAGTATAAGAGAACTTAATAAAAATGTCATCTAAAATAAAATTTTACAACAACAATCTTGAAACTGTAATTCATAAGGCACAAATATTGAAATTTATGTTATTATGCACTATTGTGGTAAGCCTTGTTGTAATTAATTCACTCTTAATACCCCATATCTTGTAAAGTGACATTGATCATTAATTGGGTGGTTTTTTTTATATATTTTTTAGTCATCCATGGAGTTTGTCAAGGGGATTTTCCATTACAAATTATGTTCATAAGACCAAAACCCTAACCTTGTCCTAGTTGTAGAATTTTTGTAGAATTTTTCTACAAATCAGCTAGCTCTGATACCATGTAGAACTTTTTCTACAAATCTGCTAGCTGCGATACCATGTAGAAATTCCCACCTGTAGATCACCTGGTAATGCAATGTACTAAAGCAAAACACTTGATCTACTTCTACAAAAAATTTAGCGGAAGCTTAATCAACCATGAGCAACATCAAGCATGAACACATATAACTGATAAGAAGGAATCAATCACACATAACACAGAAGAATTTATCCAGGGAAAGCACCAGCCTAAAACCCCATCTCTGTATTATCATACAAGTGGAAATATGTCTGGATTACACAAAGCCTTAGCTCAGAAGCTATCCAACTCTCAGTACAATCCATCTGCTGCTCATAGATAGTCAAAGGATTCTCACAAACCTTCTCCTCTGCCCTCCAAGCCTCCTATTTCTATGCACTTTTTTCCTGGGTCCTCGAGCTGCAACCTATGTGATTCTCACCTCACACACAACACTGACCTTTGAAATAACTGCAAAAACCTGAAGGACATAAATCCTCATCATGGATGAGCTTCCTTTATAGGAAAAATATTCATCCAACTGATAGTACACTGTCCCTTCTCTGATCTCAACTGGGTCTCTAACAGAACTGACATGCATCAGTTATCCATAAGTGAATACTCAGTTATCTGAAAATAATAGTTGTCACATGCATGGAAGCATTAACAAACTATATCTCATTATTTTAACAACTTGTTGAAATAATCTAACTAGACTTGACTATTTTAAACTAAGTCAACTGATTCTCTCATTATATAACTCATACTTAATTCCTCAATCAGTTGAGAGAATCAAGGATAAATTCCTCAATCAGTGGGACAACTAATTGCATGTTCTCACAAAGACTTTAAGTTTAATTTTCCATAACTAACTAACTCATGGAGATTAATTAATTAATATTTTAAACTGTTGTTAAGACCAAATTCGTTTTTACTTCCTATTGTTATACCAAGGACTACTAAAAATAGAAAGGGACCCAGAAATGTTATTTTTAGAAGATTCTATTTTTAGCAGTTTCACCTCTCACCCAAGGTGGCCAAAATGCTCATTGGCCAAACTGCTATTTTTAGAAGTGCTATTTTTAGCGGTTCTATTTTTAGCACTTTCTAAATTTAGCATTTCTTGTTGCACACTTTTCAACACTCCCTCTCAAGAAGAAAGGCTTCCTCTTGAACCTGATCTTGTACCTTTGGAATGTTTTGCATGCAACACTTCTATTAAGTGTGGCTGCTCTAGCAACTCTCGAAACAAAAAAAACTCCCAACTGACCTCTCTGTTGGGCTAGAAACATACTCTGATGCTGAAGCTCTACCTGCTGCTGACAAGTGCTCCCTCTCTGACCTCTGTGCTACTGCAACATCTCCATGCATCTCGTATCGTTGCACCCTTCTTTGTGCTACCCTGCACTGTGCAACGCACTTGTGCCTCTCGCATTGCTGCAACTTGCATGCTCTATGCTGTCCTGGGATTCCCTGCACTATAGCTCTCTCTACCACTCCATCCGCATCTGTCTCTACCCAATCAGTCAGTTTCTACTACTCCACATCGGGGCTTCTGTAGCAAGGTCTCATCTAAGAGGTTGGGTACCTCAAGGATCCTGCCCCTCCTCCTTGAGACGATCACTCTATATCGCCCCACCTCCTACCTGGAGGTATGGCGGCATGTGATTCCTATGCCCACCTAGCTCGAAGTTTCCCCTACTAGAGGTCTCTGCATGAGTAGATGTCTCCACTTGATCTCCTCTCAACTTCTCTAGTTGCGGTTGCTCCACAACCACCTGAAGTTGCTGCACCAATCATGGTTCCTCCATAATCATCTGAGACTTCTTCTGGCGCTGCATGTTGAGAGGTAATTTACTCTCCCTCTCAACCACCAAGTATCTGACCTTTGCCTTGCTCCTCAAGGCTTTGCATGCATCTTGTATCTCAAGTGCATACAGGTTCTTGGCTAGCACACCAATCTATTTCCACTTTCCCACCATCACGAAATTTTCTAGAAAAAGAGTTGATTTTAAATCAACGCTATTTCCCTCATCTGAACTCGGATTCAGCCGTTTTATTTTTATTTTTTTTATTTTGGGTATTTTTCCACAAGGAATCCAAATCTACTATTTTTCTTTTTTTGAAAATTTTGTATAGAAATTTTCAGATCTACTCTGCAAACTCTCTGCCCAAAACTCAAAACCTTGAAATCTCCTCTAGTATATTGTTCTTCCTTGATCACCTGTGCTCTGATACCATGTAGAACTTTTTCTACAAATCAGCTAGCTCTGATACCATGTAGAAATTCCCACCTATAGATCACCTGGGAATGTAATGTACTAAAGCAAAACACTTGATCTACTTCTACAAACAATTTAGCAGAAGCTTAATCAACCATGAGAAACATCAAGCATGAACACATATAACTGATAAGAAGGAATCAATCACACATAACGCAGAAGAATTTACCCGGGGAAAGAACCAGCCTAAAACCCCATCTCTATATTATCATACAGTGGAAATATGTCTGGATTACACAAAGCCTTAGCTCAGAAGCTATCCATCTCTCAGTACAATCCCTTTTCTGCTCATATACAATCAAAGGCTTCTCACAAACCTTCTCCTTTGCCCTCCAAGCCTCCTATTTCTATGCACAGTTTTCCTTGGTCCTCCAGTTGCAACATGTGTGATTCTCACCTCACACACAACATTGACCTCTGAAATAACTCCAAAAACCTGAAGGAGATAAATCCTCATCATGGATGAGCTTCCTTTATAGGAAAAATATTCATCCAACTAATAGTACATTGTCCCTTCTCTGATCTCAACTGGGTCCCTGACAGAACTGACATGCATCAGTTATCCATGAGTGAATACTCAATTATCTGAAAATAATAGTTGTCACATGCATGCAAGCATTAACAAACTATATCTCATTATTTTAGCAACTTGTTAAAATAATCTAACTGGACTTGACTAGTTTAATCTAAGTCAATTGATTCTCTCATTATAGAACTCATACTTAATTCCTCAATTAGTGGAGAGAATCAAGGATAAATTCCTCAATCAGTGGGACAACTAATTGCATGTTCTCACAAAGACTTCAAGTCTAATTTTCCATAACTAATTAACTCATGGAGATTAATTAATTAATATTTTAAACTGTTGTTAAGACCAAATTCATCTTTACTTCCTATTGTTAGACCAAGGACTGCTAAAAATAGGAAGGGACCCAGAAATGCTATTTTTAGAAGATTCTATTTTTAGCAGTTTCACCTCTCACCCAAGGTGGCCAAAATGCTCATTGGCCAAACTACTATTTTTAGAAGTGCTATTTTTAGCAGTTCTAATTTTAGCACTTTCTACATTTAGCATTTCTTGCTGCACACTTTTCAACACTAGTCACTTCAACAAGTTGTTATTTGAGAAACATTTTCAAGTTTCTCTTTGAAGGTATTAATGAAAAGCCTCCTATGGTGGAACACTCCTATAAAACCCTAATGATCTCTCATGAGAACCATAACATGATTAACTCGAGGAATATTTTGGTCATTATCCGAGATGTTTTCTTTAAAATGATTCTTTAAGGTAGTAATACCAACCAGTAAAGTTTAGTCATCAAATACTCTTCACGCCATCTCATGCTCTTAAGGAGTAGATTTTCCTCCCCACTTAGTAAGAACCTATCTGAGGCTAAGCATAATCAGAGTTTATTCTATAAAGGATTAATTGAGGGATAGGAGGTCTTATTACAAGCTGACCTACCATGATCATGGGTCCTAATGAGAATGACGTTACCACTACTGATCACCAAGCCAGGGTAATGGCTTTCAACTGAAAAGTTGGAAGACAAAAGGTCTCATAATGAGCTGACTTGTTCATTCTTGTTAGCTCTCATTAATGGCACTGTCATTAGTTGGTTACCAAGCTAGGACAATGGCCTTCAGCTAATGCTTAAACCAAAGTAAATAATTTTAAATGACTTTGAATCTATATCTAGTAGATGGGACACATGCATTTCATGGGGTTAAAAGGCATCCCTTTCGAGGCTATAGATGTCTGCTGGTAGTAGGGCCATGCCTGTGGTATCAGATTTAATTATACACTATGATTTACTTGTTTTTTTGTCTTTCCTTGAACTCATTAGCATATCTCCTTGAGAATGGATTTAAGATCCTTTTAGTAATGTGCTTTAGAGTTGTATATTTTGGGAATGTGAACGTTTTTATGGACATGGGACCCTTAGTGCAGGTGATTTACTTTTCCCGAACAAGAGAAGCTTTAGATATATGCTTATATAATGGTAAAATGGTCACTGTGGGAAGCTATTATTTTGTCATATTTTCTTAACACCATGGATTTCAAATCATGTCACTTCTAATTATAATGAGGATATTGAAAGTGAAGACTTACTGATTTGGATTGCTCTTGATATGCTTTGTCAAAAATTTTAATAGCTGCCCATTTTATTCAAAGATAACACTATCCTTGCATTTTATCATCCCTATAGCAGCCTTGGTATTAGACTTTCTTGGAATCAGTCTTAATGAATGAAGAATCCAGCATGAAACAAACCAACATGTATCTCCATATCTAGTAGCAAATATTTGTAGGAATATTGTAAGTGCAGCGTCACCTATAGATGTTGCAATTTTGGGTTTTTACAAGGGATTGATAGTACAATAGATAAATCTCTTGCATGAGGACATGCAAGTTGATCAACATGGGGGAGATGTCAGGTCTCAGAATTTTTATATTTAATACATTGTCTTACCCCATGATATTATATATTTATCCCCTTCTTTAACTAATTTTGACTCTTTTAACATGCACTACCCTATGATTTTGACACAACAATGAAGGATTGGGTCCAATGTGTATTTTTAATCAAATTCCTTCATTCATTTATGGTTTTTTATGTTTATGTCTATCATGTCACTAATACAAGTTTATACAGTTCCTGCACTCCAAAAAGATCTCGCACCAGGGTTAAAGCATGTGTGGACTGATTTATCATTTGAACTTGCCATAGAGGCCAATGATAGCTAATAGTATGAGCACATGTTAGAGACTATTTTGGATCATATCTGATAGTCAAAGGCGTGCTTATATTTCACTAACATGTTCCTGCACCAGCAACAGTTCCTACACTGGTGGGGGCTTTGACATATTGACACAATTCCAAGAGGAAAATGAGACTTGGTTTATGTTCATAATGATGTTTTCATGCTTCCACATGAGTTAGAATGCACCTATGGCATACAAATTTATTTTTATGGAATAATTAATGCTTCAGCCCCAAATTCGCGCTAGTTTTCAAATTGTTGATTTCCTCCTCGCTTTATGTGAATATGAGAGAAAATATTAAAATTCTGGAACATGGGTTTTTATTCCAACATAGTTGAGTATTATGCAGGTTGTTTTCGCAAGTTCACCATGTTCTGGGATATACGCAAGGTTATTCGAGGAATATTTGTAAAAAAAACACAAATTTCCATAATTTCAAGATCACGCCTAGATTTGGAGAAAAAGAAAATCATGCATCAAATATATATCTCCTCAATTAGTTAATGGTTCTAAAATACTTCCTTTCAATGGAAAACTGTTATGATCTCCCCTCATTTAGTTTTTAGTTGATTTGTTCAATCGAAAGCTTGTTGTGTAATTGTAAAATTTATAAAAGCCAAAACATGGCCCTGTGTTGGGGGAGGGTAGTTCCAATGTAAACTTATATTTTAGTAATTGATCCTCGGGTCACTCCTCACAAGTTGTTGGGATCTCTCTACATGATGTAAATATTGGATGTTTCTTAATAAGAAGCTTGTGCCATGTCCTAATTCTATGGTTTTCTTTTATCTTTGATTACTTTGTGATCTGAATCTTTCTTATGTGGCGCGAGCTAGTCAGTTGGGCCCACCAACCAATATTGTTGCCTCTTTGTCTTGTTCATCAATTTTTTTGGTATTCTAATCTTTAATATTGTTCTCAAAACTGAAGTATTGAGAAGCAGAGTATGTTGAATTTGTATATTTCCTGTGTAATTTAGACCTGCCATATTTATGTGCCTGCATGGAATGTATTTAGAACTGGAAATGGCATAGTATATCCTTGTCTTGGTAATTCAATGTGTGAAGGTTACATTCTTTCAATCAAATAACAAATTTGTTTAATTTCCAAAATTTTGATCCTTGCTTAAAATTCTAGAGTGATTGGATTTATCTGAACATGAGTTGCAAGTATACTCCTAGATTTACTTTTTATTTCACACTAGAATAAAACCAATATACATATTGTTTATTCAATTATTCATATTGTATATTTTAATTGTGCTTATTTGAATTTGGGGATATACACTTGTCAAATAAGAATTGGAGTTTAATGTTTCCACGTGAAGGGAATAACCTATAGCTTCTTTAAGTAAACCATAAAAGCAATAGTTTATGCTATAGGATGTGTTTCTAACATCTTTTCTCATGTCACTTCTTATGAATGGTAGCAACGTATCATTTCCAGGACTTATAAAGTGAACTTATTTGCTTATAGAGGTATGGAGCTTATCAACTTTAAGTAAGGACCTTGTTGGGATGTCTCATTGAAATTTGGAATATATACCTGATATTTGAACAAATAATTTCGTGTTTGTTGAGAGTTATATATCTCGCCTTATATTTATTATGATTAAATGTGAAAATAATTGATCATACTTTGTCGCTACAATAGGTTTTAACTAGATTTAATTTTGATAGTAGAAATAGAGTGTGATGTTATGTCTTGCAAGATTCCACAATGATCTGAATTGCAGTCTTTTAGCCTAGTAGTCTTGAAGATGTTTTTGTGGATTTTGAGGCATCAAAGTCATTTTCAAGATCTTGTGTGCTTTTACTGTAAATGAAGGCAATGAGTAGATTTCCTGTAGCATATTTTTCAAATATTAATTGAATTTGATTTCTACAATGAGATATGTTTAACTTCAGATTTAGATACATCTTGCATGGTATAATGAGTGAGAGCTCATTCGTTTCACATGGTTTTTTGAATACATGAGTTAGAATTTCTTTTAAAACCATAGAGATAGTACTTAATGGCATTGAGTGCAGGAAACCTACTAAGTACAGACAAACTGTGAGAACGAACAGAGTATGAATATTTGAGTTTGAATATAATATTTATGCTCTGAATTTAGTCCTTTGTTTTTCACTTTTAATACTAGTTACAAATCTAGATTTAGTATAATATTGGGAGAATGGATTTGAGTGATTTATGAGAGGTGAAATCATTTTACAATAGTGTGTTTATTTGATTTCTTTCTTGCACACAATAATGTACTTTTCATTGATTGGATTATGTATTTCAACACTCTATTTAATTTTCTTTGATTTGGACATGTGTGAGGAGTTTGTTTCCATTTTCTTTCAGAACTTTGATTGATTTTCATAACCAAGTGAACTTTGATTAATTTACATGATAGAGTAGAAAATAGAGCATAGTGGAGTAATTGAATTTGGATTTTATGCATTGGTTTTCAAATTGATTTAATAGAAGGGTTTTCTCTTTAAATTGTCAAAGGCCATGTTTGTTTTCAATTTATCAATATTTAGGGTTGTTTTAAAAAAACTTAGGATTAGTGTTTATGTTTTCTAAAGTTTCCCTTGAGTTCAGGATTCAAATTAATTGTTGTTTGTAGGATGTTGTAAAGAGATTGTTGTGCAAGTTAGACTATAGTTTGGTTTACATGTTGCTAGGGGATTTCTCTGGAATTACCCATGCTATGATTTGATGTTTATGAACTCATGGCTTCTTAATTTAATTTTAGGTTGTTTATTACCCCCAAAATGTAAAAGGATTGATACTCTAGGGAAGGTGACATTGTTGGTTCATGTGGAGATCTCGCCCTTGGTGGATCCACCTAATCGAGTATGGTTGCAAGTGTGGTGTTGTTGGTAGGCCTAATCACTTAAAAGTATTTGCTTGTATGAGGTTATTTTAACTCTCACTATTGAAAATGAACTGTAGTAAAACACCATTCACCTATATCCGTGAGTGAAATAGATGCTCACCATTATACGAATCTTTCGACTCACTTTTCTTAACTATGGTGTCGGCAATGGTGGCACTGGGTTTTGCATCAATGATTTGGTTCCCCTTGTTGGGTTGTAGATTAGAGTTGAAACATGCATCTGAATCTGAAGCTTTCAGCTCACCCACTTGTGTTTGCTTTGTGTGATATTCACTTGTGTTGTGAGTGGAACTCTTGTGGAACTCACACCACTTTCCTATGTCTTTGTTTTTTCCCATTGCTATTCTTTTCTTGTGGCTTAAATGGGTTGTTGTGGTTCATTCCACCTTGTCTTTTTCCTTTATTTTATGTTTTGGGGATTCCCTTGCCCTTCTTGGGATTTGAAAATCCAAAGTCCCGCTTATTCTATTTAAAAATTTTATTGATCTTGACAACATATTGGTATGTTGCACCAGGCGAGGAGATATTTAGTAACTCTATTTCTACCTAGATGGATTTGTGCAAATAGCCATAGTACTTGAGTACTAGATGTTTCTCAGATTCCTTGATACCTATCTTTGTGCGTAAGTTATGAAATATATTTTTTAACTATGGCACTTCTTGGTCGCTTTCTTGTTATAGTGCAATCCATTTTATGTACTTGCCTTCATAGCTCCCAAGAGGGTAATATTGTTCCTTAACAACATCTCATAAAGAGTCCTAAGAGGGTGTGGCTAAAAATAGTGAGGATTCCTCCTTGACCCTTTTCTCATAGTAAGTGTCCTACTAACCCTTGACATGGGCGGCAACGTTATGTAGTGAAAAAGTATATTTTCTCTATTTGAAAAATTATGGACAGAAAATATCCTTATGGAAAATTTAACCATTTATCTAGTGCATATGCATCTATTTGGCCTTCAAATATGGGAATTTTAAAATTAACTTGTACCTTAAAGGGGGTGATGCCTTCAAAGTGACTTCTAGATGAAGATAATTCACCCATTAGTATTCACCAAAGGATATGGGAAAAATTATCCATCTTCTCATTCCTTATTTGATAGGATCTCCTACTCCCTCATATTTATTTTATTTCACTATGCGAGGTTTCCATGGTGATGAGGATGGTCTTGCAAGTGTTTAATCAGTTTGAGTCCCAACTCATTATACCCCGACCTTGTTGGGGACATGCATAGAAAAAAAAAGAAAGAGAAGACCACCCTAATACCACTAATCCAAATTTATGAAGGAATGAAATGAAATACATATTTAAAATAGAAACATAGATATATATCGAAATTTATCTTCACTTAATAAATAGCAAATGTTGAAAATTGCTTACATGCATAATGAAAGAAAACTAGCTCAAGTGATGGTAGCTTATCTCTAAGAAGAGATGTGATGACTACATGCCTTCTAAATTGTGTTACTATGAAGGTTAGAGGCCTTTTTATCATGAAGAAACAATGATAAACCCTAAACATCCAAAAATCAAACCCTAGGAGATGAAACTCCAAAAGGTATGGGCCTCGATGGGGTTAGTTGGAACGTCAACTTCCCGGGGTCATAACTTTGGCACACAATCTTAATTTGGTGGGCATGATAGCCCATTAGAAAGGTATATTTGAGGAAAACAAATTTTGATTATGAAATTCCCATTTACCCAAAAAATTTCATTTAGGGCCTCAAAATGGATTTGGAAGCTCAAGCCCTGAAAAACTATCAAAAATAGAAAAATGTTGAAATAGGAAACTATTCTGAAAAATAGGAAATTGATAGAAAACAATGTTGGGGGTCCAAGTGGCCACCAATATCCACCTAGATCAAAATATGAATCAAAACTTTGAAATTTTTTAATTCTCTAAAGTATATATTTCTATAATATAACTCTACCCCCACTTAAACTAACTAAATCAAACCTTTAAATATTATCATAAACCTTTAAATATATGAAAGGTCATATATAAAGGGTCATGACTAAAGTCTTTTTTCACTCACTATTCAATTAATTTGCTGGGCAAATTAGGTATAAGGACAATGTAAAGAATTGAGTGATTGTTGAATGGATCGTCAAAATAATTCAACAATTTCTCATCCAAGGAATTAGTCACATGATTGAACAAAAAAAATTTCATTGAATGATGGTTGGAATTGGGTTTATTTCCCATACGATAAATTTCTTGCATTATTGAAATAAAAGAAATTGTGACTAAATGGTGGCATACGATGGGGGTTACATTGGTGCTACTTGAAGGGTGCGGCCAACAACTATTTGTAGCTATGTTTGGGCACGAGGTTTCATTCAGTAATATGGGCGATAGAATCAATGGAAGGCTAATATATGGAAAACATATTGTGGTGGCAGATGGATGGCATACAGTGGTTGAAAAACAAGGTGGTGGTAAGAGAGGATGCTTATACAATTAGAGAAATGGTGAATAATTCAATCTACTAGTAGCAAGATGTGACTGTTACATGTGGACGCAGTGGGGCAACAGTTGTATGTGGGTATATAGTTGGAACAACGATAGATGGTTATTGTCAAATGGTGGCATGGGAGGCTTATGGGGGTTATCACAATTTTTTGGATAGTCTATGACAATTTGGATAGGATGTTCGGTGTTTGGGCCATGGGGAGACTTTATTATTATTATTATTATTTTTTAATTATTTTTTACATAACATTTTTTTTTTAACATTTTGTTTTGAATTTTTTATATATATATATATATATATATATATATATATATATATATATATATATATATATATATATATCAATTTTTTTGTTTTTAGAGGCCAATGGGCTGATGGCAGAATGGAGTACCTCCAAGTATTTGTTTGGCTAAAATAATTTGTTACAGGTCACTTTCTTGCATCCACTCAAAAGGCCTAAAAAATGGATCAATCAACGTCCTTGCATACTTTGTCATTATCCCTTTTCAAAGCCCTAAGCATCACCTCTCCAAAAAGTTTCAGTTTCTGGTTCAATGAGCTAAAAATACATGTTTTTAGCCCAAACTCACTTTCCATACCTATCTACTTGTAATGGTTGCAAGTCACATGATTGACAACCTGCACTGACCAATGCATGTTTCTCTACTTTGCAGGTGTGATGGTTCTATAATTTCAGGAAAGATAAAAAATATTTACAAAACTTCTCCTTCCATAAGCTTCTAAGGTGGTTTTAACCATTTACCATGGATAGAGATCTAAAATTCCTACTCTAAAGGTATTATCTCTTCTCCTTATAGTTTATCCTCCTTCATATGTGGTCTCAAGCCTAGATTAGTAAATCCTAAACTACCACTTTTACCCTATAAATTCATCGCCTCCCATATAGTATGGGTTGGACTTTGGAGATTACTAGTTCCCTCATGTTATTTCTTTGAGCTTAAGTAATCATCATCCATTTATGCATTAGGGTTGAGTGTGAAGGTTTTCTTTGTGGCAAGGAAGGATAATACAATTGGGGAGATATCTACAAAGTCAACATCTATAAATGGTTGTAACTATCTCCTTTATTTATTAATGCAAAAATCACTTTGTTTTCATATACTTGTGTCATACTGATGCTAATGTATTTCAATGGAACTTGAATCATTGATTAGATACATTATTTTATGCTATGTGGATATTGAATTTCACTTGCTTGTTTTATTCATTGTTGCAGGTTCCATTTATAGCAGTTGGAGCTAGAGTTGGAGCTTACAAGCAAGGAGAAGAGAAGGAATTACTACAAACTCCAGGTAGGTCTCTTTTTTGTATTCTAATATCTGTAAGGAAAACATAGATTGTTTTTCCTTTGTTGTTTCTAGATCAAGCCACTAGATCTAGGGAGTTCATTTTGGTCCACATTAGTGAATTTTCCTTATAAAAACTTGGCGACTCTACTAGGGAACGATATTTCCCTTAGTCCTTAGCCTAAGCATTTTTAACCTTTCAAATTGACCTTAATTGACTTATTTAGATAGTAATTTGCCTTAATAAAACAAATTTTTGAGCTTGGTAGGGTTTTTTGTGTCGTGTTTTGAGAAAATTAGCTCCAACGCACTCTTTGTTCTAAGACAAAGCAACCCAACATAGTCTTTCCTCTCTTGAAGTGCGATGATTCACATTGATGCCCACTCTTCACATGTGATGGTCCTGTAGGATGCAACAATTTCCATTTATGTGGCTTTCTTTGAGTTTTGATTTGATCCAGAAGTTTTTCTTGACTCTTTGAACTTATATGTGTCTTATAAAGCCATTAGAATGTTTACATTTGGATTTGTTTGCCTTTGATGAGAGTTTGTTTCATTTTTCTTTCTTCTCATCATTAGGGTTTGTGAACACTTGAGCTTGATTATTGATTTGATTAAAGAACTACATATTATAGTTGCAGTCTATGTGACTTATTTTGGTCAATGGTCTAGCTTCATTTTCATTTTCATTGCATTTGAAATTGAAAAGGAAATGAAAAGAAAAAAATTAGTTTCTTTAACAATTTTTGAGTGTTTTTCTTTCATTTTTGTGTATGAGTGTTAATTACCTTTGAGTGTCATCTCTTTTTATCGTTGCAAATTTCACCCAACTTTAGTTTGAGTCCTCTATTAATGAAATCTCATATTACATTTGATTTCATTGGGAATTTCCTTTACACTTAATTGGTTCTTTCATTGCATTAGTGAAGGAAGGTACTATTGTTCATAGGTAGTCTTGTTATATTGTTCTTTCACTGATTTGGAATCATCTTGTTTTTGTTTTGAAGAATTATCTTTCATTGATTAAATTTGCATAGTTATAATTTTCATTTCCATAATAGGAAAGGAAATTCTGCATAGATTACATTTGCATAGTTTTTAGGGGAATTGTGCATAGATTACATTCAATGGTTTGGCATATTTTAGGGCTTTGAATTGAATTGAAATAGTGAAATTGAATTATCTAGTTAGGAATCATATTTGATTGTGCATAATTATTTATTTCTTCCTTATGATAGATAGATCTCATATAAATGAATGAACTATTTTCATCATGCTAGTTGCATCATAGGGAGTTGGGTGAATTCATATCATGAGCCTTGAAATTGAAACTTAATTGAATATCAACATTAAAATTTACAAAATCAACCTAAGGATCATTTGGAACATTAACAAAACACATATAGATATAGGCTAGAGACATGTTTCAACATCTTTAAACATAGGAGTTGTTGTTACTTGTTTGCGTTACATTCTGGGGGTAGTCGGTATTCCATGTATGTAAGTATATCAGATCATTCTCCACATACCCTTGGGCATATTGGATGGCACTCCATGTATGAAAAGTATATCAGAATACTTCATATCATATAGGATGCATTAGACAACACTATCACAGACTGTGCTTCCATGTACCTTCGGGTTTATTTTGGAAGTTCCCTATATATTATTATCTTACCATAGGTAATCGAGTTAGCCACCTTGTCTACTTTGATACACTGAACAAAACATTTGGGGAGATTTCCTCCATGTACTAGAAGCAATATATTTCACTTCACAGTGGCTTGGTAAACCCTTTTTCCTAGTTACCCTTGTTTTGTTTTGTTTGTATCTTTAATTTCTAAGATCAATTAATTGAACGCGTGTCACACGGAATTGGTCAAGGGTGCGGACACAGCTGACCTTCCTAGAAGTCTAAGACATTCTAATGACAAACAAGACAAAATGGAGTGATCTTTCTCTAAATACACCTTTTATAACATGAAAACTACAAGTGTTTAGGCTTACCTTATTCCAAAATGCTGTTGTTGAGGTCCGTTCTTGACGATCCGGATGAGCTCCTCCTTCAAGTCAATTCCTGCAACCACAAACAATCAAACAATTACCAAGCACTTGCATTTAATATAATAAAACATATATTCAACATGCAGACCAAGGAACACATGAAATAACTCATTAACACAAGCTATTGAGAAAAATAAACCAGTTTGTATTAATAACGAAACAAAGAAACTCTTACAACCTGGCCTTGGTGTTGTGCAAGTTCCTCTCAGGGTCCATCAAGGGTTTTCCTCTACTTTGACAAAGCTCACCCTCTTCCAAGTAGAATCAAGTAAAGACAATCTCTCCTCACAAAGGCTCTAATGGAAGACCTAAATCCTGCAGCATTTACCCAAAGAAAATGTATAGCTCCAACCTCCTCTCCCTCTGGCTCAATGTCTTTATTTATAGTGCTGTAAAGAGGTTATTCAGGTCCACTATCAATGGGATCATCCCCCTCTTTGGGTGGGATAGCTCCCTTATTGATGGGATAAGTTCCCCCTTAATAGAGATACATGAACCAACTGGAGGCGCATCCATTTCATCAAACCGACCTCTAGAATGTTCTAGAAGTAACCACAAGTAACGTTTTCAAGATAAAACTCGCGCATTTTGCCTTTTACAGAGGGACGCACCTGTCCCTTAACATACAGAGCGTCCATGGACGCAGATTTTGTGAACATGGTCAGCATCCCCGCAGGTAAGGCTAGAGAGAACCTGCGACCCCAGAGATAAACATAGTTTTTACAAGACTTTCTCTCTTCTTTGAGTTTGAGATGGATAACAGAGGCATGAGACTTGCCCAAGAGGGTAGCATGACTGTTGATTTGAGCCATACTAACTGTAAGTAGTCAAGGTGACATTTTTTAGTGTAACAGATTGCCCCCTAAAGTGCGAAGCATGGAATAGAGTAGGGTTTTGTAATTCTAGGAAGGGTGAAGCGCTTTATCATTTCAAGGATTGTCTTGTGGATGGCCTGGTTGGAACCTGCAATTTTCAACACAAAATACATGGATAAGATTATATCATCACTGAGGTAGGCATTCCCATACTCAGATTCAAAACTTTAACTAATGGACTAACTATTCTGATACAGGAATGATCTTGCAGTACATCATTTTTATAGACTTTTGTAGACACAGTATGGACGCAGCCATCTGTTTATGATTAGTCTACATAGATAATGAATACAAAACTCCTCGCAGCCTGGATGGTAGAAACTAGATCCAGGGTCTTCACTTCTACTTCCCGAATTGGTACGATTCTAGCCATGTGATTAAATGATTCGATGTCGAACATGTTAGAAACCACTTGATTACCAGTCGATGATGCAAACTGTTAACAAGCATGAGAGAAACCACCAGTAATGTCAATGGTTCTCAAAGTACCAATCACAACCCGTGAAATGTGAATAGATGTTTTGATGTCGAACACTTCACGGAATCCTTTGATCGAAAGTCAATGATGTAAACTGACGTCAAAGGCGAGAAACCTGCCATTGATGCATGCAGACTTCAAGGTACTGTCGATTCCTAAGTCATCTTTCTAGATAATGTGTCGATGTCGATAGAAAGCGACCCGTTGCAGGCAAGCCCACAACACGAAATCATTGTTCAAGTTGAAGAAATGTTGCTGTAAGGACTGACTCAGGGATGGTCAAATGGATGACAAGTATTTTGCAGATGAAAGTTTTTCTTGCAGACCTCTTGAACACATAACGACACAACAGATGGCTTGGTGACGAATAACTCAAAGTTAATCCCCGGAACCTGGTTAAAGACTTTCAAAGTGGTTTGGTCAACTGTGAGGTAAAAGATTTCCCAACCCAGGTGAATAAAAAGTGTCGTGTTCAAGAGCGGTAATAAAGTTTCTTTTGAGACAAAAGGTGACAAACAGGTTCATTCTTCTCTCTTTTCCCCCACCATTTCTGGCAAGTACCTCTTTATTTTTAACAAGCTTGAGGAGGATAACATATGCTTGATTATAAGCTCATCCTTCGGACGAGTCCAACCTAGTTTAAATTCGAACCCTAGGAAGGAGTGGTTCGTTCCTGTTTGTAATTGAACAGGTCCTCTACTGTAAAAGTTTAACGAGCCCAGTATAGGAGAAACTCGGCGTTTTTCAATTTTAGAGAGTCTGAAAAAACTAAAGGAGACTCCACGTTGAACTTTTTCGTATATTTGTGTCCCTCAAGCCCGAAAAAGTATAAAATAATACCTGGGGGAACCGCTTGATCTTGCGACCAAGGAGTACTTTCATAATAGTGTCGTTGACCTGAAAAGTAAAAAGCGATCAAGGACACGTCGTTTTATTTCCTTATCGAGTTCGAAACGACAAAAACCCGGCAATCTTTTCCTGATTTTGCGGTCAGAAAAGAGCTAAAAGGGGACCGTCTTTTAATTCCGTTTTAACGAGTGAAAAAGAAACACTCGGCAATCTTTTCATGTTTTAGGAGTCAGAAAAGGGCTTAAAAGATGACTCTGATATTTTTGTTTGTGAAAAAAAATTACAATTTTCCTCGAAATCCCTTTGTCCTGCACAAAAGCAACACATTACTCATACCTGTTTAAAATAGGCAAAAATACATTCAAAAACATCTTTTCATGGTAAAAAATGAACTAATTCATCCAAAAAACCTATAAAAAGACCTTTTACCATGTCATTTTTACCGTTTCACTGTTGAGGTTGAAAAAGGAGCTTTTGACAAGAAACTTCCCGTGGTCGCTGCGGAAAATCTGACCGTCGGAATCGAACGCCGTTTCATCCAGGTATTTTACACATCCTACTCTGCATTTCTATCCGTTTAGAATTAATTTTTAGGTTTTAGTTTCATTTTTTGGGGGGGTTTTGGTTTTGGAATGCGCCTCTCGGCGGACGCAGGTGCCCTTCGGGTGACCTGCGTCCCCCGACTTTTTCTCATACGGGAAAACGGTCGGAAGACGCAGCCCGCCTTCAGGCCAGCTGCGTCCGGGCGCCCTGTGCTACAAAGCCGGGGTGCGTCTTCCGAGAAACGCGCATTTCAAAACCCCAACTCTCTCAAAAAACCACCAAATATTCCCAAATCAATTTCTAATTGCTATTTTTGATATGCAGGGCATTAATCATGTTAGACTGGAGAGAAAGAGAGCATGTAGAGGAAGATGAAGCTGCAATAAATCATCAACCTTCCCTGGATGCCCTAAGAGCATGCGGATTATACAAATATTGGACCATACCGGGCATGAGGGGCCAGGTAAGATTCTTGGAATGGCTGGTTGAGCGATGGAACGTTCAAGAACAATGCTTTTACATAGGAGGGCACCAGCTCGAGATAGAGCCCTCGGATGTATACTTTCTCACTGGCTTGCCAAACAGAGGTGAGCAACTCAGTCTTGCGGGGACTAGGCCGGGTGGCCAATCCCTTGATAGTCTCCGCGAGGATTGGTGCACACGTGGGGCTCACCATTCAAAAGGCATAGAGATAAAACACATCACTCTACCGGAACTCAAAGTCATAGCGTTCACGGTTACCAGAATTTGCGGCGCGGCCGCTTTACACATTGCTTCCGGATCCCAAATGCGGATGGCAATTGACTGTTACCAAGGCACCATTTTCAACTGGTGTGAAGCTGTGTCGGCTCATATGAAGAGCCAACTGACCAAGGCAAAGAACGGACGACTAAAGACTTTTGGATATGGGCCTATAGTCGTGAGCTTTGCCTTGGAGAGAATTCCAATGCTGATCCCTCAGCAACTCACTGTTGATATCTTGGGTCCTCGGCAGCCAAAGCTGATACGATGGGTTGCGGTGATGGCCCGGCATCCTGACGAGGGCGCGACAGTAGTTCGATTCTCAGATAGTTATTTTGACTGGTTAGAGGGCCAGCTTTTTGTGATACAGGACTTTCCGTATGCCGGAATGGATTTCAGAGGTGATCCGGACATGGTTCTTCCACAGGGAGAACAATGGGACGACAGAGGTACTTTTATTTTCACAAGTTTCCTAATTATGTATTTTTTGTATTTTTTATATATATCGTCTCAAAACTAATAGTAAAACTTTTTCAAAATGCAGATGTTGGACCACAGCGTCCAGCCAACCTCCGGCCTTATGATAGACTACATCCAGCTGCACCGGTACCGGCCCACAGGACGCGACAGCAGAAGTACTAGCTGAGTTGGAGCATGATCTAGAGCGTCTCACGGCAGATATACCTGAGACTACTATGGACGACATTCCTATCAGGCTTCAGCGTTTCGTAGTCGCGGTCCCTGGACCGTTTAGGAGATTTTTGCGTAAGGTAGCCCGCGCAGTGGTGTCATACAGAGAGCACCACCAGTGATTGACTAGTCACTTTTGTAGTCACATGTGACATTTTGACTTTTTGTACTATCATTTTGCCGATCATAAGGTGTTTTCAACCTATGATCGAAGACGATGTATATATTTTTTGACACACTTCTATCTATATATATCACTATTACCGGCTTATCTTGTTTAACATATGATGAAATGTTTTTAAATTTACTTGCATGATTATTATAAATGTCTGTCCAACACTCGAGAAGCAATTGCATCTGCTAATGTATTCAAAGACCTTGGAATATGTTGATATTCAATGTAATCAAATTCACGTTCCAAGAGACGCACTCTCAAAAACAACCTTAATAACACAGGATTTCTAATGGCATAAACTCTATTAAGCTGTAATACAACAAGTTCAGAATCTAACCTCACTATCAAACGTCGAATTCCAAATGAAATAGATTCGGATAATAATTCAACCACTGCACTGTATTCTGCAATGTTATTCGTTGTTTGACCGAGGCTTACCCCATGCATAGAAACTAACTCGTCAGAGGGCGAATAGATAACCCAAGCTGCGGAAGAGATATTCCGTGTATTACGACAAGCACCATCAGCAAATCCAATGTATGTTTGGAGAGGCGTCGACATCTACAATATCAAGAGTAAAACCAAGATAAGCCAGAATAATGACGAAAAACCACACTCGCTAAGCTAAGCACACTGACTAAACTAACACACTTGCTAGCTAGAAAGGAAATCTAACCTATCTAAAAATTTCTCCATACCCATCATTTTAAGCATAATACCTCTTTAGGTAAAGTCCATTTCTGGGTTTACCCAAAGAGTCCCCATCAAAATCAACTAACTCATAAGCCCCTTTTGCTAGCTTTCGCTTTACAATGTAGGGCCCATGCCACATGGGAACGAATTTTCCGGCACCTAGCTTATCGTTAGCTTGATCATATAATAGTACTAGGTCTCCTTCCGAAAAACTTCGAGGGGTTACATTTTTATCGTACTGAGCTTTCATTCGTTTCGCGTGAGTCTCGATAGCTAAAGTAGCGTCACGTCGAGTCTCATCTAATTTAGCCAAGTATAATAACCGTTTCTCCTCTTCGGAAGTAGCTGGAAGTAATTCGACAGCCATTTGAAGTGATGGGATTTCGCATTCAATAGGTAACACAGCTTCTAAGCCATAAACTAGCTGGAAAGGGGTGAAACCTGTTGAATTTTTCACTGAAGTTCGATATGCCCATAGCGCCGAAAATAACATGTTATGCCAATTCGTTCGATGGATACCAATGATCCGTCGAATCATGATGACTAGAACTTTGTTGATTGACTCAACCAAACCGTTGGCTTGCGGATAATAAGGAGTAGAGCTATCGTGGCGCAAACCAAGCTGGCTTGTAAGCTCAGTCATCATGACGTTTCGAAAATGGCTCCCATGGTCAGTAATGATTGCTTGTGGGACACCAAACCTAGTTATGATATGATTGAATACGAAAACTGCAGCTGTCTTGCCGCTTGCGTCGAATGTAGGCATCGCCTCGGCCCATTTTGTAAAATAATCAACCGCGAGGATGATATACGCATGCCCCCCGGCCGAGTGAGGGTTACAAGTAATAAAGTCAATACCCCATTTGGCGAATGGACCAGCGGCAATTATAGGGTGGAGAGGAGCAGGTGGAGCGCGCATCTTTCGATCAAACACTTGACAGTTGTGGCATTTTCTGACGGCAAGGATACAATCTTTAAACATAGACGGCCAGAAATAGCCAGCGCGCAACACCTTCTGAGCTGTGGCATACCCAGACATATGACCGCCACATGCTCCAGAGTGACAATCATTCAAAACTCTCTCAGCCTCTTCGTGAGTTAAACAACGTCGAAAAACTAAGTCTGCCCCCCGGCGATAAAGTGTATCTCCAATAATTTTGTATTGCTGGGATCGAAACCGAATTTTTCGACGGTCTTCCTTGGAAGCTTCAGGCCGAAAGGTTTGGGTTTGGAGATAGATGATTATATCCCCATACCACGGATCTAAAGTGCTAATAAGAAACAAAGATTCGTCCGCAATGGACTCCTCTGCCACAGTCTCTGTGTCAGCACTCGGGAAATCACACATCAATTCCGCAAAAACTAAAGATTTCTTAGACTTGGACTTCTCGAACTCCAAGTCGAACTCTTGCAGGATAACAATCCATTTAGAGTACTTGCCCCCTAGCAGTTGTTTTGTCAAAATATAAATCATAGGGTTGCAATCCGAAATAACCGTAGTTTTGCGAAGAAGAATGTAGTGACGAAAACGCTGGACAGCTTGAACGGCTGCCAGGGCCAATTTCTCCACATGCGAATATTTTAACTCAGTGGGATTTAAGGTTCTACTAAGATAATATATCACATGCTCCGCTCCGAATTCATCTTCTTGAACTAACACCATTCCAATGGTGGAATGCGAAGCTGCGAGGTATAAGAAGTAGTCCTGGTTGTAGTTGGGAGGATGCAATAACGGTGCATGGGTCAACGCGTGTTTAAGTGCATCAAAAGATTGTTGGGCAATCTCGTCCCAAAAGAATTGTGCGTTCTGTTTCAACAACCGTGTAAAACCTTTAGTGACCTCGGCGTAGTTTGGGATGAATCGGCGTAAAAAGTTCGCTTTCCCTTGCAAACTTTGGAGTTGGCGCAAACTCGAAGGAGGAGGCAATTTGATGATAGCCTCGACTTTCGAGGGATCGACGCGAATGCCGGCTTTTGAAACAACAAATCCCAGCAATCGACCTGTTTCTATACAGAAAACACACTTGTGGGGATTCAACCGAATTCGATAATGCCTACACCTCATAAAGATTGCTCGTAGGTGGACAAGGTGATCAGCTCGATGTAAAGAATGAGCAGGCAAATCATCGAGATAGGGTTGCACAATGTGCTTGATGTCATGAAATGCATAAGACATCGCCCGTTGAAAAGTGGCCCCGGCATTCTTAAGCCCAAAAGGTAATTTGCAATAAGCAAATGTCCCCCATGGACAAATGAATGCCGTTTTTGGTTGGTCGGCAGGTAGAATATTGATTTGATTATAGCCTGAGAAACCATCCATGAAGGAAAACATCTCACTTCCGGCACAATCATCAATAATTTGATCGATATAAGGCGTAGGATAGTTGTCTTTTGGACAAGCTCGATTTATATCCCTATAGTCGATACAGATTCTTATTGTTCCTTGTTTTTTATTGACGGGAACAATATTCGATACCCAATCCGTTAACGGGATCGGATAAATGAAACCTGCTTTCAACAGCTTTTCGACTTCTGCTTTAATCGCAGCCGCTTTTCGAGGGTGAATCTGACGCAACCGTTGCCGAATGGGTTTAGCATCCGGGTAGGTTTTATTTCATGAACAACAATGGCAGGATCAATTCCCGGCATTTCCTCGTAAGACCAGGCAAACACGTCGCGGAATTCTTGGAATAGGGCCTTGTAAGTTTGGATTTCTTCTTCAGTACATGCGGCACCTATATGAATGTTCTCCTCGATTCCGGGCTTCACTGAAATATCAATGGGAATAGTACGAGAAATATTCCCTAAATTCAGCTCTGAATCAGAATGTTTCGTTGGATCCTGAGCGTCTTTGACATATTCAGCGGTAAAGATAGATGAAAAATCATTTTCAAATGCATCATCCTTAGGTAAAAACGAAGATCTGTGATGGAGATCTTCCCATGGTAGATCATCTACACTTAGGATTTCGCGAAGTTGTTCGTCAGATGACACTTCTTCGGGAAACGTTATCCGTTCTAAGGGTGAGGTGAAAAGTGACTCTTCACTGACCACATTCATTTGGTCGGTTTCGGTTGAATGAAATCGGTAAAAGACATAAGAGCTTCATAAGCAATCTCATACGGACTCAACGGCATAACATCACCGAGTGAGTCTAGCTCAGAGTCAGATGGAACATACCAAGGATCATCATAAATAATGTTTTCTGACGTGATCATATGAATTGTTGCAAACGAAGGGTCTGCGTTGAGTGGAGGGAGAGGAAAAGTTCCCAGTAAACCGGAATCCTTAACTAAACCTACACCAATGTCCCTATAAGGGATTGTCGTTTTACCAACATGTTGATACTCTCTGAAGAGGCTGGGTCGGATGAAAAGTATGTCAGCTGATCAATAGTCACGATCTTACCGTTATGTGGAAACTTAATGACTCTGAAGACCGATGAAACGACCGCTGTCATAGCATATGACCAACTTCGACCCAAAAGAAGGTTGTAGTCTAGAGGGGCATCAACCACTTCCACATCCAGACTAACGGTTTTACCTTCGACCCCTATAGGCAATTCTTGTAGAATACCAAACGGACGGAACCCACGGCCATCAAAGGCCTTAAGGATGGTGGGGGATTGGTTCAACGAAGGAGAACCAAGCGATCTCCAACATTGAATCGACATAATACACGTAGAAGCTCCCTCATCAATCACAGTCCGATGAATAGGCCTGTTTTTGACTATCACTGGAATTTGGAAAGCCATTTGATGGGGGAGACGCGGTGTACTATTTTCTAGATCAAAGATCATTAGGTTCGGGTCCTGAACATCGACAGCTCCGATAGCCGACAAAAGCAATTTTCGTTGCGCTGGACATGATTGCAGCACTTCGAGTGCCGACATTGCTGAAGGTGAAACAGCTAAGTCTTCAACAATGTTGTAATTCTGGGCTGCTCTCGCATGTGGATTGAAAGCAGACCTTCGAAGTACACCCTTGGCGGGCGGCTTAATCACTAAGTCTGGGTTAGGTTTTTCGATCTGTAGTGGATCGGAACCAGGAGCTGAGGTTGATGGGTTAGAGTGAGAAGATTCTGCTTCCTTACCATCAACAGGAGCCTTACTACCATAATCTTGCGATCGAGTCGCAATCCTGACATGAGACATCATCAAAATGGGTTCTTCACTGGCATTCGAAGAAGAACCTATCATCTTATTCTCCTGCTCTGGAAATGGATTTTTTAACACAGCAGGAGTGGGAGAACCTTTGACTATTTTCACTACCTCGGCCCGATGAGGGCAGTCTCTCGTAAAATGATCTTCTTCACAAATGAGACAAGGATATCGAGGTTTGCGTTTTTCGTCATTGGTTTCCGACTTTTCCGTTTTCTCCTTTGGAGCCTTGTCTGCTTTAGCCTTCTTCTTTCCTTTCTTCTTTCCACCGTTTTTTGGTTTGGCCGTAGATGACTCTACAGCGTGAATGTCGGCGGTAAGTTCAGGAGAAGACTCTCCTGTCGGAGAATCAGGCAAAGTGATAATTGGAGTATTGAAGCCTTGGAAGACTTCTTCTTGCTCTTCGTAGTCACGATACCAATCATACCATCAGCGGCATGAGATCCCGAAGGAGCAGCAGCGATTTGGTTTGACTTTGGAAGATCCGGAATTTTCTCGTGTAACGTACCCGACTGAGTGTAAACTAAGTCAAGGTATTGTGCCTGAGCAATGACTTGCTCCTCAGTAACTACTCCGGCCTTAGCTACATCTTCAGTAATTCTTGGTAATAATGATTTGACAAACCATTCAGCTAAGATTTGGTCCGGGATAAAAACTTTCACTAATCTTCTTCGACGTCTCCACTCATGGATGTGATCAGAAATGTACGTGGATGTCGATTGTTTTAGCGAAGTTAATAATTCTGTACCATTATCGTATCTGACTGGTAACTGAAAATGAGTTAAGAACGAGGTAGCTAACTGGCTAAAGTTGTAAAAAGAGGCCCGTGGTAACTCAATGTACCACTTGGCTGCGAGACCAATGAGTGTACGCTGGAAAAGACGTAAGCGGATGGAATCATCTGAGATGGAATTTGATGCACACCAGAGGTGGTAAGTCATCACGTGATTAGACGGATCCTCTCCAGACTTACCTTCGAACTTGGGTATATCGCTGGGCAACTTATTTGGCATTGGCGGCCAGAACTGAAGATATTGAATTGGATCGTTCGTTAGGCGCGTCAAGTCGGGTAAATCTAAAGTCGCAATAAACGGTAACTGCCGGTTAGGATCTCTAAAACTCTGAGTCACAATACCAGCCCCAGGAGGAGGATATCCAGGATAACTAGGAACAGGAGTCGCATTTGGGATATTATATCCTCCTGGAAAACCAGGATTAACCGGACCGTACTGGGGTTGCTGAGGTTGTTGATAAGTGTACCCAGGATACGGTTGATACTGGTAAACCGGTTGTTGGGCAGCTTGCCCAGGTTGATACTGTCCCTGGTACGGAGGTTGAACAAATTGAGGTTGAGTAGTAACAACCGTACTTGTACCAGGTTGGCCTGCAGGCATCTGGACTGTGGTTTGAACCGTAGGTCCAGACAACGGTACAGATGTCTGAGGAGTGGTTACAGGGACAGTAGAAACCGGAGCTGCCGATACTCCAGAAGTAAGCATGGTAGATGAAGCGGTAGTTGCTGCAGCCGTGTGAGGTGGAGTACCAGGTGCAATTGGCGGCTGAGTAACTACGGAAGTTACAGGGGTCTGAACACTTGACTGGACAGGTTGCGGTTGCTGGGGTGGACCAGGAACTGCAGGTTGTCCTGCTTGAGGTACCGACTGTATACTTGGTTGCGACATCTGTTGACCCTGTGACGGATCCCATGTTAACATTCCAGGGTATTGACTCGTAACAGGTTGAGGATACTGAGATCCATAGCCGTATTGAGGATAGGGTTGATAACTGTAAGGTGCAGTCCCATATGATTGCCCTTGAGGTGGTTGATAACCTTGACCAGGGTATTGACCCGTAGGTTGATAACCTTGAGGTAAATACGAGTACTGGGGTTGACCTTGACCTTGAGGTTGGTATCCTTGAGGTTGATACCCTTGGGGTTGATACCCTTGGGGTTGCCATCCTTGAGGTTGCCATCCTTGAGGTTGATATTGATACTGAGGTTGACTTTGGGGTACATATTGAGGCTGGGGTTGATACCCTTGAGGTTGCCCCCCAGTCACGAATGAAGTACCTTGAGGTTGCCCCCCAGGCATTAACGAAGGTTGCCCCCCAGGCGGTAATTGGCCACCTTGAGGTTGGTTAATGGGAGTTGAACCTGACATCATATAAATGTCACCTATACTCAATGGTACATTACCACTGTTTCCAACTAATAACCCATGATCAATGGGTTGAGGAGATGCTCCCGCAAAGGTACCAGAAAGTGATTGATACCCAGTAGGAACAGAAGGACCGCCATGTAAAAATGATTCAGGACTTTGTGAAAACACAGATGACTGACCAGACATATTTACAGGAGAATGAATTCCTCTAGGTGGAAAAGGAGTACGAGGTGTAGAAAAACCTACTGAGTTGTCTAAAAAATTGGTTAATGCAAGGTACCAAGATTCACTTCTAGGAGGACTGTAAAAGATGGATTCACGCTCCCTTAGATCAAGGGTAATTAGATCTTCAGAATCAGAAACGCCTATTTCTTCCTCTGGAACAAGTTCTTCTATAGCAATTAATCCAACAGGAAGATTTTCGGTGATAATTCTTTCTATTCTTGGTGAATCAGGAACACTAGGAGTTGGAGTAACAGGTTTGGAAATTTCAGGTTCTTCGCCTGTTTCACTGGCAGATGAAAAACTACCAGCAAGCTCGGAAACTGTAACAGCTTCGGGATTGTAACCTGTTTCTAAACTTTGGTAATCTGGATGGACTACCAAGGAAGATTCTCCTTCTTCAGGTGAACCTACTCTACTGTCACTAGGAGGAGTTACAAGGACCTTTAACCCTTCTAAATTACCTGGGTCGTCTCGAGGAGGGGATCCCCTAAGTCTACGGGATCTTCTCAACAATTCGGCCACAGAAACAACTTCAGGAGACTGGCCCGCAATTCGACGGGACCTTCTCGGTAATTCCGCCACAATTAAAGATTTTTAACTACAACACACGAAAACAAAGTAAAAATTTCAAATCAAACCACCTAAAGTCTTCTAAAGAAGCAAACAAATTTGAAGCACACGCCTAAATAATCTAGAGCGTCAAACCACACACAAACAGTAGTCTTCCGGACCAAAAGCGCTAGTTGGTGATTAGGCCCAACCTCGCAGGATTCAGTACAGAAATGGCGGGTGGAACAGTTACCCCGGCAACCTGCTTAATGAATAGACTGGCACAAGTTCCTCCACTTTAACCGTCTCGAAGTGAAGTGAACCCCCCGAAAATCCAAGTGAGTATAACCGACGTCTGCTCCAGGTACAGTGGGACCTTCCCTCCACCGTCACCTTGGTAGAATCCTAAAGATTATGGCCACTAAGGTTACCAATCACAACAATTACACCTGGGGGAACAGTCTAAACTCCGACAGCACGCAAGGGCAGAGTAACAAGCTCCAATCCCCTTACCGGCTCCTTGACAACAATCCAAGGTTTACCGATAAGTGACCCCTGGCTCCTCGACAATGGTTAATCCGAGGTTTACCGTTTGTAATACGTACTGTCTGGCGTCGTTCCCAACGAGGGAGGAATGATCCCCTCACTGGTTCGGACACGAGCTCGTGCTTCTCCTTTAAGAGGAGCTTTCCCAGAATGTAACTGAAACAATTGGATTTGTTCTACTCAAGATAGACTATCTGTTTGGTTTTGTAGTCTTGGAGAGTTAAGTACTCACCTACTCCAAGACCCTAGCCTAAGCTATGTTGGTGTTTCAGAGCCCTAGAAAAATAAAGATTACTAGATTGATTTTAATTTAAGCGTTACTTTTAAGGTTGTTTCTTAAGTCAAAAGGTGATGGAAGTGAAACCAGTGGTGTGTTGACTCGACTCGAAACCACTACAAAATGCACCTAGAATGATTTATCCACTACTTTACTTTTTCGATGAATTGCTTAACTAAAAAGTTGAGAGAATGCAATCTTTATAAAAGCAACTTCTTAATTGAAGACAATCAAAGAAACAATTCGTTTTTCTTTTCCAAGCATAAAAACATAACCTCTCTTTACATGCACGAAAAAACTCTTTTCTTCTTTCAAAAACAAAAAGCTACTTGAAACAAGACTTTTAAAGAAGATGTTTTTGTATTTTTCTTTTAATAAAGCAAATAAATCTAATATAACCAAAAATCAATCTTAACAACTATTAAAATCTATGAAAATCCACTCATAAGCAAACTAAAAGCAAATTTATTCTAAGCAATTTTAACGAGGCCAAAACTAACAATGATTATTCTAAGGTGTTTTACTTGATCACAATCAAATCAAGGACTAGCTTATTGCAGAACCAAAAACTAGCCAAAACAAAACTCTAATCTTTTTGTTCTTTTTGTAAAATGGAAATCAATACTTTATAAACAAGCAATTCGAAATTTGACCCAAAACAACTTAAATGGCAAGTTGCTCACACAAGGAGACTTTACGACAGGCCCGACTTCTAAGAAGGTTGACTAACCAGAGAGATCTAAGGCTGGACAACTTTCTACTATCAAAGTCACTACAAAACCTATCCAAAAATCAAACCCTAGGTCTAAACTTCGTTGAAAACCACTAAAACACTCAAAGCTCACAAAACAAGTTCAGGTGAAAATTCTTGACAGGGTACTAAAGGATCTGGGCAGAAAACACTAAGGAAAATCAAAATCTAAAAGCAATTTAAAGCAAAAATGGAATTTTCTTAAAGTTTACAGGAAGACGCAGGCAACCCGTTACACAGGTGCGGGCCCGCTCTGTGCAAACGGCAACAGCGCGTCCAAAGACGCACTGTGCAGTACTCAGAGGGTGCGTCCTTCTGGAAAAATGAAGAAAAACCAAATCTAACTAAATCTAAAGCTAAGCCACCCAAATACTAATTCTCACAGTCAAAAACCAGAAAATAAAAATGATTTTCTCAAAGCAAAGTTCATATAAAGGAAAAGACTCTCTCATTAATGGATTCCCCAGCGGAGTCGCCAATTTGTCACACGGAATTGTCAAGGGTGCGGACACGACTGACCTTCCTAGAAGTCTAAGACATTCTAATGACAAACAAGACAAAATGGAGTGATCTTTCTCTAAATACACCTTTTACAACATGAAAACTACAAGTGTTTAGGCTTACCTTATTCCAAAACGCTGTTGTTGAAGTCCGTTCTTGACGATCCGGATGAGCTCCTCCTTCAAGTCAATTCCTGCAACCACAAACAATCAAACAATTACCAAGCACTTGCATTTCATATAATAAAACATATATTCAACATGCAGACCAAGGAACACATGAAATAACTCATTAACACAAGCTATTGAGAAAAATAAACCAGTTTGTATTAATAACGAAACAAAGAAACTCTTACAACCTGGCCTTGGTGTTGTGCAAGTTCCTCCCAGGGTCCATCAAGGGTTTTCCTCTACTTTGACAAAGCTCACCCTCTTCCAAGTAGAATCAAGTAAAGACAATCTCTCCTCACAAAGGCTCTAATGGAAGACCTAAATCCTGCAGCATTTACCCAAAGAAAATGTATAGCTCCAACCTCCTCTCCCTCTGGCTCAATGTCTTTATTTATAGTGCTGTAAAGAGGTTATTCAGGTCCACTATCAATGGGATCATCCCCCTCTTTGGGTGGGATAGCTCCCTTATTGATGGGATAAGTTCCCCCTTAATAGAGATACATGAACCAACTGGAGGCGCATCCATTTCATCAAACCGACCTCTAGAATGTTCTAGAAGTAACCACAAGTAACTTTTTCAAGATAAAACTCGCGCATTTTGCCTTTTACAGAGGGACGCACCTGTCCCTTAACATACAGAGCGTCCATGGACGCAGATTTTGTGAACATGGTCAGCGTCCCCGCAGGTAAGGCTAGAGAGAACCTGCGACCCCAGAGATAAACATAGTTTTTACAAGACTTTCTCTCTTCTTTGAGTTTGAGATGGATAACAGAGGCATGAGACTTGCCTAAGAGGGTAGCATGACTGTTGATTTGAGCCATACTAACTGTAAGTAGTCAAGGTGACATTTTTTAGTGTAACAACGCGGAACAACATCATCACTGTGGAACAACTCCTTAGTAGATCTTATGTTGAGATTAATGGAAACATTTCCTGAGTCTACTAGTCAGGAGAACCCCTCTGACAAGAATTATGGTCCTTTTCCTTCTTTTGGAAACATTGGTGTTCCTTATATGGCAACATTTTCCCTTCTTGGATTTACCATTGGTTTACCAATTTGGTTGTTTTCGACCTCCTTGGTTCCAAATGTCCAAACTAGTTCTGAACCAAGTATTCCTTTACCCAAATCACATCAACCTCAAGTTTATCCTAATTTTACCCTTTACCTTCTTCACCTATTGTTTTTTCATCCTTGTATTCCTCCTCCCCTGGTGAAAGTATTGATTCAAGTAACAAAGAAGCTAAGACGAAGAAGAGGCAAAATAAGTAGGGGGGTAACAAAGTGAACATTGCTATGAATGAAACTAATGTTGATGAACCTTCAAAAAAGACCTTTAAAGTTAAATTCCCTTGCATGAATTGTAAGGGTGATCACATTCTTAGAGATTTCCTCGGTATTCCACGGGTATTAGAAGTGTGATCCATGGGAAGAAAGGTAAAGTTAATTTTTCCTATATATTATGTGAAGGGTATCATCCTATTCACATTTTTCCTTATATGGATGAAGCCTCAAATGTGTTGGAAAATATTATATCTTCTCAACCACAACTCCTGGTTGGTTACCAGAAGCTTTCTCCCAGTCCTCCACTAGTTGATGAAGTGAATGATTTGAATCCAATCAATCTCACTCTCTCTCAACATGAATCCCATGAGTCTATTCCCAATCAACCATTGGTTGAGAAAATGGTTGAACCGATTCCACCTTTAGGTGATCACACTTTTCCTGTTGAGATTGAAGTTCATATCGCCTATGTTCTTCTTGTTTCTTTAGATCTTGTTGAAGAAGGGGACATTTCTCCTATTGTCATAGAAGCACCTCCAAGTAGTGACTCACTTGGTAAAATTATTCCACAGGTACAAGTAAGTCAACCCATTTATAACATGCCACATGTGTCAATTAGTTAACCTGATCCAGGAATGATGCAAATTCCATCAGGGAAATCGTTACAAGGAATACCCCAAGCTCTTTTTGGTTAGAAAACAACCACGCAACAACCTTATTCAAGCCAATATTTCCAAGGTTAACCTTTTCAACAATATCAAGGCTTTCATGGCACTAGACAACCTTGTATGGGTTATCCTAATTATCAAAACAATTCATATCGAGCTAGGATGCAAATATTAATAGCCCAAACCATCTTGTCCTATCCTAGATATCCCTCACCAATAATTAACCTTCCCCCACAAGTTTATTGAGATACCTAAGGGTCAGAGCATAGTTCCTTTTCTTGTGTCAAGCTTGTTAAAAAATGAAACAAGGTCCCGGAGTAGAGTTCCTTTTCTTGTTTCAAGCTCGTTAAAAAATGGAACAAGGTCCTAAAGAAGAGTTACTTTTATTGTGTCAAACTCGTTAAAAAATGAAACAAGGTTCCTTGATCATAGTTCTTTTACTATTTCAAGCTCATTAAAAAATGAAACAAATCCCCCTTCCAATTTGAGTCTTTGATTAGATCTTGTAAATGTTGAGTTGAGTCTTTCACTTGATCTCGTAAATGAGACTTCATTCCATCCACCTTTTAGTAACCCGTAGTCAACTTAGGTGCATGAAATGAATCTTAGGGGGCACGTCCTTAGAATTAAGTCATTATGTTGGGGGCATGAAAACCAATTCCAAGAATAGCTTCTTCTCCATTTCAAGCTTTTGTAAAAATGAAACCCCTCTCAAGCATAATATTTTCTTATTTCAAGCTTGTGTAAAAATGAAATCAATTTCAAGCATAGTTTCTCATGCTTCAAGATTATGTAAAAATGAAACCATTATCATCCTATCCTATGTGATTGCCAATTTATTAGCCTATTTTTGCTAGATGAGCCTTAGTTTTTTTATTCCATTGTCACCATCTGCTAGGTCGATCATATGATTTCACTTGGTTTTTTACCCTTGCTAGGGGAGCCACTTCGATGAGTGGTATTTTTAGCGATTCTCTGGACCTCTACATGTTTTGAGTAGTTCCATCATGACTAGAACCAATTGCTACCTTTTATACCACTCATTCCTCTAGGAGGAGTCCTCTTTGAGATCTTTTTAGAATCCCAAAACGTGAAAATATTTTCGAGCACTTGTCTTTTCAAACTAGTTAAAGTAAATGAAAATACACCTGTTGAGTATAAGTTTATCCCTTTAACAGACTGGGATATACTATTTACGAAAAAGGAATAATTTATTTTAACATGACTAAAACATTCTCCTAAGTATCTTTTTATGCCTTTTTAGACTGTAGAGACTAAATTCACAAAAAGGGACTTTTGAAGTTTTCCTTTTCACCTCTTTTTCAAACTCTCTAAACATGAAAAATAAGTTGAGTTACACCTTCGCTGGACTTGTAAAATCATCAAACAATGTTGGACTCATTAAGCATGACAAGCCTGAACCACTCCTTCTAAGGGTTCGTTAAAAATACTCATAAGGATTCATCTGAAGGATGAACTTATAATCAAGCATATGTTATCCTCCTCCAGCTTGTAAAAAATAAAGAGGTATTGGCCAGAAATGGTTAGGAAATTAGGAAACTAGGGCATTTTCACCTATTAATTTTAGTGAATTACTCTTGAACATGACACTCTTTCACTTCATCTTTGTGATTATTGGGTTGGGAAATTTTCTTGCCTCTTTGGTTAATCACACCATGTTAAAATCCTTTGTAATTAGTTTTGAGTCAATACCACCAACTCCATAAAGTGTTGTCGATATGTTCAAGAGAAGTATTTGAGTTTAAATTTGCTAAAATACTCTTAAGCCCTCATTCATGTCTATTGTTCCTAAACTAGCTCTACATTAGCATCATTCTTTCTCAAATCTTGGTACCCATTCCGTGTCATTGATGAGGGATACATCAAAGTCCTACAATGGGTCGTTTCCTATTGCCATCAACTCATCATATAAGAGGTTGAATTAGAAACTCTTTTCAGTACCTTGGAGCTTGCATACCTCAATGGAAAGTTTCTTCACTTCTGGTGATGGGTCCACATCATTGGCCTTCGACCAAAATATTTTGTGTGGTGTTTGACTTCAACTTATGTATTCATGCCACATAGATTGTACTATAGTACCTTGAGATCCATTATCATTATCGGTGGTTTCTCTTGCATATGTTAATGCCTTACATCATTGGTCGGTAATCATATTGTTTCAATCATGTTTGAATCCATCTCATTTATTCACTTTGTTAGACTCATACTATTGAGTGATGAGGTAGAAGACCCCAGATCTAGTTCTATCCATTTGGGTTGCAATTTCAAGATTCATACAAGATTATACAATATGATGGCTATGATCATTCAAACAGTCATCCAAGCATGGGTCCACACTTTGTCATCAGTGGACAAGAATTCTTAATCATTGTACATGTATTATTGGCTTATATGTTGAGCATGGGTATGCCTCCCTCAACAATGATATCATGATGATAATATGTATTGTAACAGATGGTGATCTTGACCAATTTATTCTTGATCTAGACTTATCACAAGGAAAATAACTTCAATCCTCAGTCACTTCTTTTTACTTTTTACTTTATGGGGAAATATGTTACAGGTCATTTTTTCGTATCCACTCAAAAGGCCTAAAAACTAGATCAATAAACATCCTTTAATACTTTATCATTATCCCTTTGGAAGGCCCTAAGCATGAAATCTCCAAAATATCCAAGTTTCTCGGTCAATAAGCTAAAAAACCATGTTTTTAGCCCCAACACACCCTTCATACCAATCCACCTGTAATGGTTGCAAGTTGCATAACTAAGCACCTGTACTGACCAATGCAGGTTGCTCTACTTCGCAGGTGTGATGGTTCTAGAATTTTGGGAAAAAAAATATATTTATGAAACTTCTCCTTCCAGAAGCTTCTAAGATGGGTTTAACCATTTACCATGGATAGCGATCTTCAATACCTACTTTAGAGGTCTTATCTCTTATCCTTAGAGATTATCCTCCTTCATATGTGGATCTCAAGGCTAGATTGGTAAATCCTAAACTACCACTTTTACCCTATAACTTCATTGCCTCCCATAGAGTCTGGGTTGGATTTTGGAGATTACTAGTGTCCTCATTCTACTACTTTGTGATGAGGCTCATCAATAGGTATATAAAAAGGGTCATAATGCCATCCTCCAACTTTAGAATTATCCCTTTCTCACATTTATTTGTAATTTTTTTAATTTTATGCTTAGTGAGAAGGATAAAAGACGTGTTGCTATGTCATGTGACCTAACATGGTCTAAATGCAGGAATTGGGACAATTTTGAGATAATTTCAATGCAAGAGCTCAGAGTAGACAACAGGGAGAGATTCTAGGAGTTTTTCTACCTCATTAACTCCTTTAATCAGCCAAGAGCACCACTTTGTCTCTCATCAACTGAGATCCATTGGCAGCCAAGCAGGACGAGGTCATTGGTGGCCAAGCTAGTTCAGTTCAAGAAAGATCTAGATCTACCTTTCTCGATTTTTTGGAGATAAACACATCTATTTTCTAGGGAGTTGTTGGTAGCCACCCTTTTGTATAAATAAACATGCCAATAAACTCATTAGGATTCAAATTTTGGTGGCAGCTAAGAAGCTATTAAGCTGAAGTACTTGTGACTACTATTTTTGACTTATTGTGTGATGTATTTAACATTTCTGCAATGCTAATGAGAAGTTTCTTATTGATCCATCACTAAGTTACTTCAGAGGGTTGAGGCTTTTGGGTTTGGGCCCAACCCTAGTATCGTAGGTCCCTCTTGTGTATTAATATTCTGCTTTAGCTTAGAATGTTTATTAGTTGTTGCATTTTAGTATAATATAATTCCTCAAAAAGATTTTGGTTATGCCTCTATCGCATCTCTCTCATGGGAGCCTGACTAGAGGAATCCACACTCACAGCCAAAAAGCATTATGTGATGATTTATTGTTTATGATTTCTTAGAAAATTATCTACATTAGTTATTTTTTTCACATATGCTTGTTGTATCTTAGAAGTGAACCCATTACATAGATTAGGGTTTTTAGCATTAGTTAGATAGTTTTAAAATTCAACTCACCTTTTCCACCATTGGTTATAATATTTTGAAAATGAAAATAAGAACAAGAGAATGTGATGTTGTAGGACGGTTGAACTTGCAGGAAAGGGACCTTTTCACCATCTCCATCCAAGGCTTCTCCACTCTCCTTTGATGACTCCAAATCATTGTCTTGATCTTTGTTTTTTGGTCACCGTGAGCATCCCTCTTAGCCCAAAGATGGCCTTCCTAAAGTGTTGAGCTTGGTTAGGGGTTTTGGTCACCTTCCATCCATCACCCACAACCTTTTTCCATCTTTCCATCACTTTATCCCATCATCCTTACCCTCCAAACCCTCTCGGAAAACTTCCTGTAGCATTTCAGGACTTCCTGTAGCAAAAAAGGAATCATGTAGCAACTTCCTATAGCATGCCTATAGTAGCATGTTTTTCCTTTCTTTTGACGTGTAATACCAATGTAGCTTAGTTTAGGAGTAGTTTTACCCCCCAGCTTGGACTCCATGACCAGAGTTACCACCTAGGCCATTCCCTCCATTCTATTTCCTTCATTGCAAGAGAAAATAACATTAGTTTCTCCACCACAAATTTGGCAATTACGACATTACTTAATGTGAAAGTGTGAATTAGATAAATGATGCATGAATTCTTGAGTTCTGAGTTGGTAGAATAATCTTCTATTTTTAAGTGAATTTGATAGCTATATGATTGATTGCAATTAGTGAAGTTTCCTTTCTGCAGGTAACATAACTCTTGTGCTTTTTTCATGAATTGATTCAGTAGCATGTACAAGTGGGCAGAATTTACAAGTTCGATTTAAGAAGAATTTACTTTTTCTACACTAGGGTTAGCTTTTGAATTACACTTTCAATAGTTAATTCCCCCTAATTCAGTAGAAGAATGGTCTTGGAACCCTAATGATCAAATGACCTAGTTGAGGGTGGCATGAGTAGAATTCGATCTATTGTGTATATAACACTATCACCTCAAATTTTGTACGAACCCCAGGTTGATAACTAGAAATGAGGAGCCTCTAGGAGTCATAGCACTCTTGGTGCAATTCCAGGGCTCACCACTTTGAGCTTAAGGAATCATCATCCATTTATGCATTAGGTTTGAGTGTGAAGGTTTTCTTTGTGGCAAGGAAGGACAAGACAATTGGGGAGATATCTATAATTTCAACATATATAAATGGTTGTAACCCTCTCCTTTATTTATTAATGCAAAAAACACTTTGTTTTCCTATACTTGTTTCATATTGATGCTTATGTATTTCAATGCCACTTGACTCATTGATTAGAGACATTAGTTTATGCTATGTGGATACTGAATTTCTCTTTATTGTTTTATTTATTGTTGCAGGTTCCATTCATAGCGGTTGGAGCTAGAGTTGGAGCTTACAAACAAGGAGAAGAGGAGGAATTACTACAATTTCTAGGTAGGTCTCTTTTTCATATTCTAATCTCTCTAAGGAAAACATAGATCCTTTTCCCCCTATTGTTTCTAGATCGGGCCATTAGATCTAGGGAGTTCATTTTTGTCTGTAGAAGTGAATTTTACAATAAAAACCTTAATTAAATGGAAAGGAACTTGATTTAGAGTTGATAGCCAAAGGCTAAATTAGACTAGGTATATTCAAAATTTGCATGCTTGTGGGTTGAACAACTCTGATACCAATGTAGAGAACAAAGTTCGCACTTTGCAATAATCTTTAGAACACTTGCAATATGAAGACATCCATTGAGGATATTTGTATGAGATATTGATTAAAATGAGGGATTTCATATATGCTTAGGAATGTGACCCTTCATGAATGACCATGTCCCTAGAGACATGCCTCTTCTATTAGACTAATTATTATTTAATTAATCATCATTTATGATTGTGATGATTATTAGTATTATTATTATTCATACCTAAATAAAGCTAAATAAATCATTTAGCCAACAAAATGTGATTATTTCCCTTCAAGTTTAAAATTAAGTGATATTTTTGAGTCCTAATGCTTGCCTTGGAATTGAGGATTATTTATCTAAGTTCAAAATTATTAGAATTTTTCTTAAGGATTGTAAACTGGAAATGAAGGAAGATCAATTAACCTAAACTTGAAACTAGGTAGCATTAAAATTAAAAACCTTAATCAAAACAACTCGATTAAATAGAACCATAAACATGTGGATTTCATGGCCACAACTTGATTGTTTTTTACAATTGGTATACAAATTTCCTAGCTTAGTTCCCATTAACTTTGGCTTAGATGTAGTTGAAGAAATTGTTATTTTCTTTTATTCTTCTAATAGCTATATTGGGTTCACTTAATAAGCCACTAGTCAATTTTTATGCTTTTTCTATGTAAAAACCCATTTTCTCCCATTCTTTAATTATAATTATGACTTGATGTCATTGTGAATCATAGAAAATAAATTTTAATGATTTTTGAACTATGATGGACAAATTGTAAATGATGTAAATACATTTTCCTCAATTAATAAAAAAATTCTAAGAAAATAGCCCGAGGGGCTTAGCTCAATTAGTAATCATCGTGTTACTAAGTTTCATGTTAAACATGAGATTCAAGGTTCAAATTCCTCATGGATCAAACCAACAACAAAAAAAAATCTGATAACTACTTAAACTGTGGAGCATTTGTACATCCATGATATTGCAGACTAAATATGTTGAGGGGGCTAAGACATTTCCTTGCTTTTAAAGTAAATAAATTTTGGTGAAAACCCATATTATCAAATTGCAAAATTTAATATATAAATTTTCTTTCCTCTCTTCCCACTTCCACAAATTTTATTATTGAAAGAGTGTTGGGTAGTTGGGTATCCAACCAACCACAATTATGAAAGTATTGGGGTGGTTGGAGTATAGGAAAAATCTTAGAGAATTGTATAAGTACCAAAATTGATTTGCAAAATTTACCCATGAATTCCTTTGCCACAAGCAACAAAAATTACATGTATTCTCAGATAAGGAGTGAGGATGCATGTCAAGGTGGAAGAGATCATTCTTCCCTATGTGAGTAGTGTACAAAAGAGAGTAGGTGTTGAGGAAGTGTTTTCATGAATTGTGGGGGAACCCACAAGAAAAGGGAGTGAAATTCATGAGTGATTTCATCACCAGGAGTTTATAGACAAACAAAACACATTTGGGTTGCCAAAAACCATTCCTAAGGGTACCAAATTCAAGTTATGTCTAATACTGGGTTTTAGCTAAAATACAAACTTGAAAACTAGAAATGTGACAAGAAAGCATGAAGCTAACCTTCGTAAAGAGGGATACAAATTTTGATGTTGGATAGTAAAGGAAACTAGCACTTAGAGGGGAGGGCATTGGGTGACTACATAAGAAGTGAAGGGACTCCCTTGTGTAATTGAAACCAACTAGGAAGTTGCCTATATAATTTCTTGAATTCTAGTCAGAAGAGGGTTTTTTTTTCCGTTGAATACTTGTGAAGGGGAGATTCCTTCACACCCATCAATTTCCTTGTGAAATTGAATTCCTTGGAAATAACATGGCTTGGATAGGGGCTTTCCAATTGTACAAAGAGATAGACATAGTTGAGTCTATGGTTAGGTGGAAAAGATCTCACCCTTCTTTAGTTTTAGGAAATTAATTTTAGATAAATATCTTCATGTGATTAAATTATGTTTATTAGTTGTGATTACTTTATATGTATTTTCTAAATTGCTGCTACTTGCTATGTATGTTAATTTAGTAATGATTTTAGCATCATAGTTGATTATATTGGGTTAATGGAAATAATTTTTTGATGTTGTAAATAATATCTCAATCCCTTTTCTTGATGATCAGATTCCTTCAAGTAATCTTATGTTTATATAAGAATATTAAGTATTAGTCTTCATAAAACATGTAGTGGCGGGATTTTAAAATGTTCATTAATCACTCATGATTCTTGAAAAATTTAGTTTGGGATTATTCTAGATCTCTAGAGATTTTGGGGCTGCTATATTACTTGTTTAGATCACCAAAATAGTTGTAATAGTGAGTTGTTGGGTTGGTTGGAACAAAGGAAACTCTGCAACCATGCCTAGTAGGAAGCCTAAAGGTATCCAACCCATTAAGGAACCACGAAAAAAGTGTATGAGGTATAGTCCCTTGGTTGTCCAAATTGTCAACTTAATGAAGTTTTTGTGTCAAGTTGATTTGGTATACACACATTGATGCATTCCAACCTAAAATGCACATGTATATTGATGGAGATATAGCATGAACTCAAATGTTTCCCCCTTGGACCAAGGAGCACTTTGGTTTCTATCATGATGGCTTGCACACCCCTTATTATAGATGTGGTGTAGTCCAACCATGTAGTTATAATTGTGTTGCAATAAGTAGGATTAATGATGAATTTTCTCTCGAAAGAAATATGTAATTTACTTGTATTAATTCCATAACTAGAACAAAAAATAAGGAACAAGTTGAGATGGTTAGATTTTTTCCTTTTGTGAAAATTTGAAGGCTTATAAATTTTGATTACTTTTTGTAACTTTGAAGAAACATGTCTCAATAGAACCCAATTCCTTTTAAGGTGGTTAAAGCTTTGAAATTTATCTTGGAAATTTGGATTTGACATCCATGAACCATATTTGGTTCAACTTGGATGAATACAATCAACCTACGTAATATTGGTAGAGAGGCACTACATCTCTCATGGTTGGGGTTGGTGTTAGTACACACGCACACACAAATTTGACTTTATTTTTTATAGGACATGAGTTAGATTAGCATGTCATCCCTAATTTCTTGAGTGTATATTTGTTGAAGGCTTGCTTGAGATTCTGTAGGTATATTGTTGGTATTGCTACAAGCTATTGTCTATGTGAATATATTTGTATGAATAGGCATTCATAATCTAGGTTTTCATTGACAAGGATAAGGAGTTTATACTCAAACCCCTTCTCCTTGCCAAAGAGGCTCATGTATAACATACTAAACAATTACAATGGATGATATCATAGTGGTAAATTTTGGGGCACTAATCAACTTTTAAATTGTTAAGAATATAGGTGTTATATGAGGGTATTCAACCTTGTCTCTTATGGAATGGATTGAGAAGTACTTTATTTAACACTCCCTCTTGCCCAATTCTACCATCTCAGGCTATGGGAGATGTTACTTATGAATTGACTTGACCTCCAAGGTTTGCTTTGAAAATGGGGTTGCAAAAATACTTCTTTTTAAAATATTCTAGAATTAAAATTGATATCACCATGGCAGCTAACTCATCGAAATATTTTTTATGATATAAATTTTACCTCAAGCCAACTCTTGGATTCGAAGTTATTCATGTTTTAGTTTGGCCAACCACATTAGCCCACGTTAGCATTGGGCTACCACTTTGCATCTGTTATACTCCTATAGTTATAGGTGTCATATTTCATGATTGACTGGTTGAGCTCTGTAATATGTTCATCCTTTCGTTGCTGTAAAGCTTTCCATATTATGAAAAAATAAAAAAAATAAAAAATGTAAAGAGGGTATACCCTAAAAGAAAAATCAAAGGGTGAAAAAAATAAATGGTCAAAAGAAAAGTGAAAAGAAATGAACCCCAAATAAAAAAGACCAGGAAAGTGTGCAAGCCCAAATGCCACTACTATTTCATTTTCTGTAAATAAAGCATCATGTGTAGCTTGTTAACTTCATGCCACAATTGATGAATGTCCAAACAGCTTAATCTTGGCTAGTTCATGTTTCAATTTCATGTTTTAGATAGAGAATAAAATCTATCCAAAATGATTAATCTTGGCAGATAAGTAGATAGGTAGAGAAGCAAAGGGGCTCAACTGTTTAATCTGAGCCCTTGGTAGAAATAAGTACAGACTTAGATAGCCTTATCATGCAAAAGAAAAAGAAAAGTCAAGAAGGGTTTGCTAGTCTAAGTGCACCCAAGCAAAGAGAAGAAAAAATGCTAGGCAAAGTAGGCTAGGTAGGTAGTTTTGATGTTGCAGAATGAGACTTGTGATAAATTTTGTCTCTCAAAGTGTTAATCTCACCTCTATCACAGGTACCATGGCAGTTTTATATTTTGATGCAGCTCAAGCGAGGCATGACTAACTCCCCTTCTTCCTTTTCCCCAAATCATTTACTAACTTCCCCAATGATATTAAGATCTGCTTAATATTACTAAGCCACTCGTTCCATTTCATCATTTGCCTAAGTGAATTCCCATTCTACTTAGGAAAAATGAATTCTCTCACCTCAAGATCCCTTCTCACCCTAAGCCTAAGTTTAAATCACTTAGTGCATTCGTTTATATTTCTTTCATGTTAACAAACTAACTATCTACTATAAATCCCTTATAATTGTCCCCTTTCCCTTATTATATTAATATATAAAAACCCTAAAAACTTTATTATTCTCGCCCCTTGCTAAACTATAGCCATATATCGTTGTTTTAAATGGAGTTAAAGGTTTATTTGAAACGTTTTAATAACCATTTCCCACGCACATTCAAAGGAATAATTAACCACCCGGGTTAATTGTAACCACACCCCGTGGACCAATAAAATTGCCCTCGATATGATTTATCAAATGTTAAATGCATCGGGCCCCCTGCTTATAGTCCCGCCATCTCAGAAATGTGTCCATCGTCCGATCTCGGCCCTCGCATCTGACGGCTGTGGATCATTTCGCGACCCCCGCCATTGCCGAAAGTTAATACCCAGGGAAATGGTGGTATTTCCCCCGTACCATGGACACGCGTCGTTATCCCGCGTTGATCACTGCTCCCCAGCCCTAAACCGCCCAAGCCCATAAGCGGTGTGGGGGAAACAACTTACCACCCTCTCGCTGACCCTTCGCTAACGTCACTGCTACTTCACCATCCCATACCCCCTGCTGACGTCATCCGTACTTTGAACCAAAATTTCCCGCCAAAATCATTTTTTCTCAATATATGGTAAAAAGGTCATTTTTGTTATAATTTTGCTGCCAACAACGCTCTGGGTTTTGATGTCGGCCGAGGTCGCATTTCCAATGTTTTAACCGCCTCCCGACCATGAAAGCTCCAGCAATGAGCTTGCGCCCTCAACAAGCCCATCATAGTGCAATTTTTCCTTCCTCTTAGACCCAGCTGAAGGCAAACAGAGGGATTTCCTAGTTCGTAGAAGAGGGAAATAGAATTAACAGAGATATTTTGCTACCACAACGAGCGGAAACCTGCAAAAACATGATTTACCAGAGAAAAGTGATGAGAAGACACCTTAGCAGAAAACGGTGGGCGGAAATCGATTCAGCATTAAAGAAGATGATTAAAGTCAAAGAGTATCAAAGGAGCCATAAAGAGTATCAGGGCAGAATTAAAATCATATCAAATTAGAATTAAAGAGTATCAGATCCGACTAAAAGAAGCAGATGAGAAGTTTAATGCAGCAGTTAATACAAACAGTCGATGCACAGCTACTTCAGACAGCTGCAGACCGAACCCTAAAGAACGCAGCATAAGTTAGTTGTTTTTACTTTGCTTGCAAATTACTTTAGGTTAAACTTAGATATTGTCTCATAGCTTTGATGAGACATTCTGTTGTACATATTTTTGTTGTATAAATACCCCCTTCATCAGAGTTTTGAAGAGGTTGGGTATGTGTAGATTTCTCTAGACTTTGTTGTAAATACTGAACTTTGGAATAAAAAGTTGTTGGGATCAAACTGTTGTCTGGTTTACTGGAAGAAGAATTGATGCAGAAGACCTGTCACAGAATTCTTGAATCAACCCATGGATCAATGAGTACTTTCTACCTTGTGTTTTATAGTTTCTTGTCTGTTATATCATCTGTGTTTCATGATCTGAATAGTAGAGAAAAAGATTAATCCAGAATTTGCTTAGCTGCACTCTGTTTTCAGTCTTTACTATTCTTTGTGTTTTCTTCAGAATTAGAATAAACAATGAATTCTTAATTTCTCTTGTTTCCCCTGATTCTCTCATGTTGAGTATTTGATAAAGAATTCTTAATTTCTCTTTGTCGGTAAGCTTTCACTTTCCCTCTTTCAATATGATGAAGGATTCTTAACTCCCCTTCATCCATTTGAGTCCATTCCATCTGATTCCAGCCTTTAATTGTTCCATTGTTTGAGTACCTTGCTCTATGATGCCATCCTCTGTTAAGAAACCAAATCCAGGAAGCCATTCTCCTTTTTGACTCCATCATGCCCAATGGACTGAACTCTTCAGTTTTAGCTCACTGTTCTATTGAATCTCACCACTCAAACTCAAAACAAAACAAAACCCTTGTACTTCACAACTAGCCTAATATATTCTAAAAACAAAGCTAAATCATAAGGAGAGAGCACTCTCTGGATGGAGATTGGCTAGAATATGTATCTAAAAGATTGGTATGTGGTTACCTCGGTTGTATTCCCTCTCTTACAACTTTTGGGAACAACTTGAGTGATAACATCATCCACATGAGCTCACATGGTATTTCCATGCCAAAATAAGGGTTCCTCTCATTACAGGTGCCTAAATGGCCTCCACGTGGCCACTTCCACATCGTCCTCTATGTGGGGCCCATGAATTATCCCCTTTATGTTTTGTGGTACTTTCCCTGTCATATGAAATTTTCATTTGAAGTTTGTTCCATATGGAATCTATAGGCTCACATCATGCCAAATTGGAATGACCCTCCATTATCTCCCTTTTCACCTTCATGAACAAGCTCCAAGACTTGGTGGTGGGCAATGAGCTATGTTGGGTTTTTTTTATTGGAACCACAACTAAATTGATCACTCTCCATCGACATGCTCATATCACATTCACAACTCATTAGGTCACTGGTGGTGGCTATTGGGTAGTGACAAGGTTATATAATGGGAACTGTGATTGGATTGGTAAGCACCATTGGCATACTTGTCTCATGTTTATCAACCAATAACACTCATTAGCGATGGGAGGTGGGCGGTGCCCCAGTGGGTAGATTTCTATTACTCCTCATTCCATCTCTATCCTTTGGTGTTGGCCTCGTTCACACCCATATAAAATTAATATTTGTCACATGAGGTCCTCACAGAACATTCATATATAATAAAGGGTTCAACTAACTAGGTTTATGAAATCGGAAGGGTGATTTTCTTATGCCCATGGCCTGAGGCTTATAGCTCTAGGTCCTGAGACTTTGAACCCTCAATTTTGGCATGATAACTAGTATAAGGAATAGATTAAGCTACACATTTATTCATAGACCTTAAATGTTAATATTGTGACTCCTTAGACTCCTATATATAAAAAGGAGGTTTTGTCATTTGAATCATCCAAGAATTTTTCATTTATGTAATGTAAAGGAGGTTTCCCCCTCGAGGAGGCTAAATTCTAAGGCGTTGATCTATCTTTTCTATCTTTTCTTGAGCTGGTTTCATAACATTTGGTATCATAGCTTTGGATTCTAGGGTTTCGCTACTCCAAACCGGTCATCGTGGCATTTTTACTATAACCTTTTTTCTGCGATGTTTCAGAAGTTGCAAAAAAAACCCATTTGAGAAGAAATCGCGCTGAACCTCGGGTCCAAATTTTAGAGCTTTTTGCACTATATTTTCGGAGATATGATCTGAGGAATGTGGTCTTTTTGCAGACTCCTGAATTACATTCCAAACAGGTGACCTGGGGAAAATCGTCATAACTTTCTCTCTGGGGATCGGATTGAAATTTCATAAGAAGGTACAAAAAGAGGACGGACTGTAGTTTCTTGTATGCATTTTCAGATCCAAAGGTCAAAACAGTGACTCATCGCACGTCATACAAGTTTGCTCTACTGAACTAGTTTATAATCAAGTCACTGTGGGAGATTTTGCATAGATCTTCCTTGGAGAATCCAATTTGGGTCAGACTTGTGGCATTGGAAAGAGGAAACAAAGGGCTACTGCAGATCACAAATTTAGAACTAGATGATTGGAAAGTACAGAGATACATCAGAGGCAATATCGAGCTCCTACAAAGTGAAAAAAGGTGTGTAGATTTTCTTAAATTTTTGCTTAAGCTTGGTTTGAAAATTTATTTTGAAGGAATTCAAAGGGCATAATAGAGAATTATCGGTAACTGATGCCCTGAGGAAAGAAAATGCAAACACCTAGTAAGGAACCTGAAAGCTCTAGCATGACTCATGAAGAAGAAGAAGAAATGCTATATGATATATCAAAATTACAAGAACAAGTGCAACAAGTGTCACTTGCACAAAAAGCAACAGAATCTAAGATGGATGGTTTAAGGAAAGATGTAGAAGCTAAGATGGATGGTTTAAAGAAAGGTGTAGAAGCTAAGATGGATTATTTAAAGAAAGGCATAGAAGCTAAAATTGATGGCATGGATGATAAGATGGAAGAATTGAAGATAAATATGAATAAGTTGCTACAAGAAATGGTCACTAAGGGTGAAAGGGTACTAAAGGAAACTCATGATGAGATCAAAAGAAATGTTAATCATGATTCCATAGACTCTAATGTTGGATCGAAGACTCACCATATTCCAAAAATCGATATGAGGAAGTTTGATGGCAAGGATCCCGCCACATGGATATTACAAATGGAGCAATTCTTCGATCTCAATAATGTGCAAAACACACAAAAGGTACGTATGGCAACTTTATATTTGGAACCAAATCAGTTTGTATGGTATCAATGGCTTTGCTCTCGTAAACAATTTATCACTTGGGCAATTTTTACAGAAGAATTGATAGCACATTATGAGGATACAAAAAGCAACACTTTTTTTAGCCAATTGATAAGTCTCAAACAAAAGGGTTCAATAATGGAGCACATTGAGGAGTTCCAAAAATTGAACATAAGGGTAAAAGATATTCCAGAGGAGCATAGGATTGATGTGTTCATAGGGTATTTAAAGGATAATATCCAACATGATGTTCGCCTTTGGGAACCTGATTCATTAGAGAAGGCATTCAGGTTAGCAAGAAAAATGGAAAGCAAAATTATGGCAACCAGGAAGCATACCACTCACAACTATAAAGACGGAAGTGTTGTTGCCCCTAGTCTTCCACAACCTATAAGGTTGAAACCACAACAATTGGAAGAAAAAAGAGCAAAAGGGCTTTGTTACAGTTGTGATAGAAAATACACTAAAGGTCATAAGTGTGCTGAGAAGAAATTATTCTACATAGATTGTGAAGAGGAAGAAGAAAAGGAGCAAGAAAGGTCAAAAGAAGAGGATATACTCCAGGAACAAAGCCTAGATGAAGAACAAATAAATCCGACCATATCTTGTAATGCATTGGCGGGAATTACCACTCCTCAAACCATCAAGATAGAAGGACAAATCAAGAAGAAAAAGGTAATAGTGTTGATTGATTCAGGAAGCACCCACAATTTTATTCATTGTAAGGTAGCAAAAGAATTGAATTGCTTCCTATATCCAGCACCAGAGTGTCAAGTGATGATTGCAAATGGAGGAACAATAAATTGCTCTGGAAAGTGCCATAATATCAAGCTATCCATGGGAGAATATGTATTGACTAGCCCAATGCTTTCCATTCCAATGGGAGGTGTTGATGTTGTACTAGGAGTCCAATGGCTACAATCCTTGGGTACAATAGCTTTTAATTTTCAAGAAATTTTCATCAAATTTTCTATGGAAGGAAAGGAAGTTGAATTAAGGGGTATTGCAGGGAAACCAGGAAAGATAATCAGCTCTAATGGTATGACAAAGCTTCTAAAAAAGGAGAAAAGAGGTGTAATTGCACAATTATGTTCGCTAGATGTTTCCACATCAGAATCATCTATTTCTCTAGATCTCCAAAAAGTCCTGGACAATCATTCCAAGGTATTTGAGACTCCCAAAGGTCTCCCACCTATGCGTGATCATGATCATGCTATTCATCTGATTCCAGGAAGTGTTCCTCCAAACATCAGGCCGTACAGATATCCCTATGTCCAAAAGAGTGAAATTGAACGTATGGTTGCAGAAATGCTAGAGGCTGGTATAATTCAACCGAGTCAAAGTTCTTTCTCTGCTTCAGTAGTATTGGTGCACAAGAAGGATGGATCATGGCGCATGTGTCCAGATTATAGGGAGCTCAACAAGCTCACTATTAAAGATAAGTTCCCCATTCCTGTCATTGATGAATTACTGGATGAATTGCATGGATCAATTTACTTCACCAAGTTGGATCTTCGTTCAGGATATCATCAAATCAGACTGAAGACATTCCGAAAACAACATTTAGAACTCATGAGGGTCATTATGAATTTTTGGTCATGCCTTTTGGCCTTACCAATGCACCTTCAACATTTCAAGGTTTGATGAATTCAATTTTCAAACCATTCCTTAGAAAATTTGTGTTAGTATTTTTTGATGATATACTAATCTACAACAAGTCTTGGAAGGATCATGTTGAACATGTTGACAGGGTGCTACAACTATTGGAGGAGAAACAATTATATGCAAAAAGATCCAAATGTTTCTTTGGAGTCCAGGAGGTGGAATATTTGGGTCATATTGTATCTCATGAAGGAGTTAAGGTAGACCCTAGCAAAATTAAAGCCATTAAGGAATGGAAAATCCCCACATCCATAAAGCATCTGCGAGGATTTCTCGGGTTGACAGGGTATTATCGCAAGTTTGTTAAGAATTATGGGAGAATAGCAGCACCTCTAACAACATTATTGAAGAAAGATGCATTTTCATGGACTCCGGAAGCAACAAAGGCCTTTGAACATCTTAAAGAGGCAATGTGCCAAGCACCGGTCTTAGCTACACCGGACTTCACAAAAACCTTTATTGTGGAATGTGATGCTTCAGGAAATGGAATTGGTGCTGTTCTAATGCAAGATGAAAGACCCATTGCTTTTGAAAGTCGTCCAATCAAGGGAAAGTTTTTAAGCAAAGCTATTTATGAGAAGGAAATGTTGGCAATACTCCATGCACTTAAGAAATGGCGACCCTACCTAATGGGAAGACACTTCATGATCATGATAGCCTTAAATACTTTTTAGAACAAAGATTATCCTCTGAAGAGCAACAAAAGTGGGTCACAAAGATGTTGGGTTATGACTTTGAAATCATCTACAAAAAAGGGAAGCAAAATGTGGTGGCAGATGCACTCTCAAGAAAGGATGAGGATGTGGAAGCATTGTTGTGCGCCATTTCTATTATCCAACCAGATTGGATAAACGAAGCAAGGGAGGAATGGAAGAATGATGAAGAAGTGTGGGCACTTATTCGAAAGTTACAACAAGATTCCAGTACGTCTAATACATTTAGCTGGAAAAATGATTCGTTATGGTACAAAGATCGCTTATACCTCTGTAAGAATTGCACACTTCTCCCTTAGGAGGGCACTCAGGATTTTTAAAAACTTACCACAGGGTTAAGAAGGAATTTTTTTGGGATGGCCTTAAATCAGATATTCAAAAGTTTGTGGCGGAATGTTTGGTTTGCCAACAAAATAAAGTTGAAACAATTAAGACACCGGGTCTATTACAACCTTTATCCATTCCAAGCCAACGTTGGGAGGAGGTTTCAATGGATTTTATCACAGGTTTACCCAAGTCTGAGGGAAAGAGTGTCATCATGGTGGTAGTTGACAGACTTACCAAGTATGCACACTTTTGTGCATTATCACATCCATTTAAAGCCAGTACAGTTTCTACTGCATTTATGGAAACAATTCAAAAGCTACATGGAAACCCAAAGATTATTGTAAGTGACAGAGATCCCATTTTCACTGGAAATTTTTGGACAGAATTATTTTCTTGTCTTGGTACTCAGTTAGCTCATAGCTCATCTTATCATCCTCAATCTGATGGGCAAACTGAGATAGTAAACAAATGTTTGGAAGGATATCTTCGTTGCTTTGTATCTGATAAACAGACACAATGGGTCAAATGGTTGCCTCTGGCTGAATGGTGGTATAACACTTCCTTCCATACAACAACAAAAATGACCCCATTTATGGCACTTTATGGGTATCAACCACTGTTACCGGGAAAAGTGTCTATTTAGAACTGCTCTATCCCACTAAGGTGTGACAACTGCCTTAGAAACAAACATAGAAAAACTACTTTTGTATTTCCTTTATGAATTATAGATAGAGAGGAATAGAAATAACCAACCTGTGTCTTGCGCTAATCCTTTGATCCAATCCCTCTCTTCTTTGATAGTCTCCAGCTACCTGCTCCCTTGCTTACCCAGCTTCACAAAGTACCTGTAAGATCACAGAAGAAGAGCACTATACAAAGACATGGAACTATATTCATGAACAACTTAGGATCAGATTTAAGTTAACCATACAAAATGTAACAAGCATCAATGATACAAAAGCACGGAGGAAAACTCAAATAGTTTTTATTGATAAACAAGAAAAGATCCAGGAGGAGTTACAACCAGTGGTTCCGACCCAGCATCAACCTCCCAGCAAAGAAGCCCCTCTTCACCTCAAACAAAGCATAAATCACCCAACAATCTGATGTTTGTCTCTAGAAACCAACAGCAATTCCTTACAATATGAAAAATTCCAGCCTCTGGATCTCTGGGATGAGGGATCCATATATATATCTGTAAGGAGGATGAGTCAGCTTGTGATTTGATTAGTGTCTTCTCTCTGTCAGTTCTTGCTTCCACTTGGAGACTGAGGGCCTCTTACTCATCCTTGGTCGAATTCAGTGAGGCAAGTGTCATAGGAGAAGATTCTGGAAGCTTCTATGGCCTCTCCACCTCGCGGAATGACACTGCCATTTGTCATTTCTCGCCCATCGCACCCTAAAAAAGGGAGTTTTGAAATGCAACGCACCCTCACAGTGTATTTAGGTGCAATGCAATGCACCTAGCCAGTGGAGCAGCTGAAATGATCCTGTTTTGACCCATTCTGAGCAGTTTCTGGTGGAGAACTTCTGGGAGAAGCTGTAATTTGTTGACCTTGTTCCTTTAGGGGTTAGAACAACAGTTTTAGGGACTTAGGAGCCCTTGGTTTATGGACATTTCATGCTTGGAGTTGTAGGGCACAAAAATGTCTATAACAGTTGCCCCCTAAAGTATGAGGTCGTTAACCTTTTGGTGTCAGGTGAAATGCTTTATTATGAGGATCCGAAGTTCTTTCAATGCTGGGAGGAGACCTGTAATAAGATACAATACAATACATTATCTTCATACTGTTTTCATGATCTAGCTGAGGCGGGCATTCCCATGCTCAGCTTTATAAATTCATTTTCATGTACATAAAATAGACAATCGTCTGAGTGTAGATTGATGATTCTGGTAGAGCCATCATCCTTTTGAGTGGATGATTATCTGTGCAGCAATGATGTACATTTAATGTCTTTATTTCCCTGAATATATATCGTAGCCCGGATGGATGAAACTAGATCCCGGGTCTTCAATCTCATCCGATCTTCACTCGAAGTACAAGTCGATCCATGTGAGAAATGTTCTGAATTCGAACATGGAAAGACATCGCTTGATTACCAGTCAATGATGTAAACTGTTAACAAGCGCGAGAGGAATCACTGATAATGATAATGATCCTCAAGGTACTGCAGTAGAATTCACGTGGTGTGAATAAAGGACTTGGCGTCGAACACCACGCAAAATCTTTCGGTCGAAGGCCATTGATGTAAACCTGTCACCGGAAGTGAGAAACTTGCCATTGAGGCATGCAAGCTTCAAAGTACTGAATGGGGTATTCCTAGATCAACTTCTTGGATAATGAGCTGATGTCGACAAGAAGTGATCTGTCACAGGAGGGCCTTAATGAATCCCACATCAATGACACGGAACGAAGCAAATGATTTTAATGGAGGTGAAAACGATCTGGTGATATAAGGTTCAGGGTGGCGGTCATGAAAGAATGGAGTATAATGTATGGTAGTGGGTGAGACACAGGTGAATTCTCTGAATGACTTCTCTTGAACATATCGGCGACACTACTGTGATGGATTGGTAGCATTAACCCCAAATGTGGATGGTATGGCGTGACCATGGTGATGTGACCGGTGAATGAAACAACCCAACCCGACTCGGACACGGAGTGGAAGTGTCATGTTCAAGAGCGACTTGCTACCAACAAAGTTTCTTTGAGTTTTCTTCCCAATTTTTCCCCAGTCATTGATGACCAGTACCTCTTTATTTTTGTCAAGCTTGAGGAGGATAACATATGCTTGTTCTATAATTTGCCCTTCAGGAAAACCCATCGCTATGTTTTAACGAACCTAGCGATAGTGAAACTCGTTCTCGTCTATAGACAAGTTTGTCACTATTAATCTTTTTAACGAGTTTAACGACAAAGATAACTCGGTCCTTTTCAATTTTAGAGAGTCTGAAAAGGAACGTAAAGGAAACTCCAAAATTCCTTTTTTGTCATCGAATCCCTTAAGTCCGAAAAAGTATAAAACAATACAGAAGGGATGAATTTTCGATACTTTTAACGAGCCAAATAAAACAAGCGCTCTATCTTTTTGTGTAATAATCCCTCAGGTCCAAAAAGATTAAAATCTAGAGGAGGGATAGCACTTCCTGTCCCTTTAACGAGCTGGAAAGGCCAAGAACTCGGCAATCTTTTCATATTTTATGAGTCAGTTGAAAAGAGCTTAAAGGAGACTCGTCTTTTGAGGAACGAGTGATAAAACGGGTAGCCGTTGATTCCAGGTAAGGTTTGGAATTTTCCAATCACGGCAGTGTCACAAGGATGGCTAGTGAAATCACTCTTCGTAGCTGTTCCTCAAAATGGGTAAACAATCAAATGGAGGTGATTGATCGACCAATGAAAAGTGGAGGCGATAGTGTAAACACGACCAAGGCTTTAACGACTGAAGTACTACATTCACGATGGTTATTTACCGGGGAATAGTTCATTTTTTAATGAGCTTAAACGCAGGTGGAAACATTTTCTCATGTCTTATGTTTATTTTTTTTTTAACGAGCTTGAACTATGTGCTAAAACTGCTCGATTAGATGGTCTTGTTTTGATTTTACCATAAATAGCTTTGTCTTTTCAAAGATCGTACTGTATTTTCAACTGCTTCATCAAACTAGTCAGAAATGAATAATATTTGCTTGAAAACGAGTTAGAACACTAATATTTTACTTTGAACTACGTAAAATTAATGAAAAAGTGTTTTTACCTCTCATTTTACCATTTCATTTGAACTTGGTTTGTTGGAGCTTTGGAGGTGCTTTTCCCCCTCGATTTTCATCAGCTGATTTCGGGAGATTCTGTGGACGATTCCCGGCGCCGTCTGGACCAGGTAGGAGCTAAACCTGAGCTCTTTCATTTCATGGTTTCCATTTCGCATTTTGAGCTTGATTCCTAGCTTTTCTAAGTCCCTGGGGTTTAAAGAACTCGTTCTGCCATCAGCGCACCCTCAGTGTATCGAAAACTGCGTTGAATGTTGGCCTGTCTAAAGGCTACCTGACATTCAACGCACCTAGAACACTGCTGCAGGTGCGTTGGGCGCAAAAAAGGAATTTGATGCACTATTTTTTATGGAAATTTTGCCTGTTTCTCACCAAAATCAGGATCTAACTCTTCTCTTGTTTGTTTTTCAGAGATCTTTGGAGTAAGATGACCATTACATGGTGAGAACGTGAGCATGAAGAAGAGGACATGCTTGCCCTACATGATCCAGTTACACTGAATGCGCTGAGGAACTGTGGCTTGCTGAAGTTCTTCCGCATTTCTAGCATGAGACAGCAGATCAACTTACTGCAGTATTTGCTCGATGCTTGGGATCCTACCAATCAGGTTTTCCAGAACAGGGGAAAATCTATCCCCTTGACTGTAGTAGACATCTATTTCTTGACTGGCTTGTCGAGGCGGGGTGCCCCCATCTCTTTGTCAGGTTCGGCTCGAGGAGGCAATTCTGTGAGAGATTATGTCCACCGGTACTACAGAGAAGGATCTCAGCCGAGTAAAGACATCAAGATCATTATCCGTGATGTCACTGACAGGTCCCTCAGGACTATTCGGTTTACTTTTGGTAGGATGGCCGGTGGTGCGGCTCTTGATGTAGCCAACCGATCTTACATGCAGCATGCCTTGGAATGCCTCCAACCGAAGGTTTTCAACTGGTACGTTGTGATGAAAGAACAGTTGACCAAGATAAAGAGCGGGAGGTTGAAGAACTTTGGGTATGGTTCTATTTTGACCGCCTTTTCCTTGGAGAAGATACCACTGATGCAGCCGCAGTACATTGCACTCGATTTACCTTCTCCTACTAAACCACATATGTAGAGATGAGTTGACCATATGTCTAGGCATGCTGGCCAGTCTCAGATTTCATTTTCTGATACCTTCTTCAGGTGGTTTGATCGTCAGGAGATGGTTTATTCTGAGTATCCATACGCTGGCATGGACTTCCGGGGTGATCCAGATTTAGTACTGTCAGATGGCGAGCAGTGGGGCGCCATTGGTAAAATCTTTGACCATATTCCTGTTTATCATTTTTTGTTTATAATGTCCTTGTGCTTTATTCTATCAAGACTTTAATCAAACTCATGTGTACATGCAGATGTTGGTCCCGTTCGTCCAGTAGTTCGCCTGAGAGTGCCAACTGCTGCCCCAGCAGGAGAGGCCGTTGGAAGGGCTATTCTTCGTGACCTCGACGTGGCCGAGACTCTCACAGCATTACAGGAGCAGGTTGAGGGCCTCACTCTCGGTATTCCAGATGAGAGGACCGACGAGCTACCTTTGCGGTTACAGCGGCATACTACTAGTGTGCCCAGACGATGGACTCGTCTCTTACACATGATCGCACAGGCTGTGACTTGCTATCACGAGCATCATTAGACTAGGGTGCCCCCTAGCATTTTGAGTTTTTGGGTCATTTGACTGATTTTGTCTTGGTTACAGAACATTATGTGTAAACCATAAATAGTTATATATATTTTTGATTTTCGGAGTTTTATTTTGGTTGAGCTACATGATCCACATGCAAAACATTGATGATGTGTTTCTTTTTATAAATGTTGCAAATGTCTATCTAACACATAGTTTGCTAATGAGTCAGTTAATGTGTTTAAGTTTCTGGAAATATGTTGATATTGAATAAGATCAAATTGTCTTTCCAAAATCTTAACCCTTAGGAACATGCGATAAATAGCTGGGTTTCGGACGGAATATATACCATTGAGTTGTAGTATTACGAGTTGTGAGTCTAGCCTAACAATTAGTCGGTGTATACCATGTGTGATGGCATCAGAGAGAAGTTCTATCAACGCGCTATATTCAGCGATGTTATTCGTTGATCGACCAATACATACACCTCTGAAACTTACTAACTCGCCGCTTGGATAAAAAATGGCCCAGGCTGCGGAGGATAGGTTCCGCGAACTACGACTCGCTCCGTCGGCATATCCAACACATGACTCCAATAGGTTTGACATCTGCAACAAATGTAAAAAGTGGATTACTTGACCAAAATAAACACTTTAGCGAAAACAAAAATATAACAAAAGCACACAGGTTACCATTACGCATAGTAACGCTTGAGGTACAACCCATTACAAGGTTGTGCCAGCGGAATTCCGTCATAATCCATTAACTCGTAGGCTCCTTTTGCTAACACTCGTTTAACAATATAGGGGCCCATCCATAGAGACTTAAATTTACCTGCCCCCAATTTATCGGATTCTTGGTTGTAAAGCAAGACTAAGTCACCTTCTGAGAAGACACGGGGTTTGACATTTTTGTCGAACTGCGCCTTGACTCATTTCTTATGGGCTTCATTAGCCAAAGTGGCATCACGACGGGTTTCATCCAATTGGATTAATTCCAAGAAACGAGCCTCTTCTTCTGATGTTCCGGGGAGGAGATCAATTGCGAGTTTGAGAGACGAGATTTCACACTGGATTGGTAAGATTGCTTCCAGGCCATATACCAGTTGGAAAGGTGTGAACCCGGTTGCATTCCTTACTGATGTTCGGTAAGCCCACAAAGCTGAGTACAGGATTAGGTGCCATCTTCTTTTGTGAACTCCAATCATCCTTTGCAGCATGCGTTTCAGGACCTTTTTGATTGCTTCAACTTGTCCGTTGGCTTGAGGATAATATGGAGTAGAGCTGTCGTGAGACAACCCTAGTTTGGCAGCTAATCGACCATCATGTGATTGCGAAAATGCGATCCATGATTTGTGACTATAGCCTGTGGTACGCTGAATCTGGAGACTACATGATTGAAAAAGAAGAGGGCAACTGTTTCACCAGTATTATCTAATGTAGGCATCGCCTCGGCCCATTTGGTAAAATAGTCAACTGCGACTATGATATACCCATGCCCCCCGGTTGAGGTGGGGTTACATGTCATGAAATCGATGCCCCATTTGGCGAATGGCCCAACAGCAACTATTGGTTGTAAAGGTGCGGGTGGTCTTCTGGTTTTGCTATCGAAAATTGGACAAGCATGGCAACTTCTGACTGTGGTTATGCAATCTTTGAACATTGTTGGCCAGAAGTATCCTTCTCGTAAGATTTTTTGCGCTGTAGCATATCCATATTAATGCCCCCCACACGCACCTGAATGACAATCATTCAGGACTTTTTCGGCCTCCTCATGGGTGAGGCACCTTCTCAGAATTGTATCGATACTGCGACGGTAAAGTGTATCACCGACGATCATGTAGTCTTTTGCTTGGTATCGAATACGTTTTTGTTCAGAGTGGGAGGTGTTGGGCCTATATTTTTGGGTTTGGAGATAAATGATTATATCCCCATACCACTCATTGCTTGTAGATATCAGAAACAAATTTTCGTCCACGATTGTTTCTTCGGATGTTTCATCGTTGGATGACGATGGGAGATCGCACAATAATTCTGCGAAAACTAGAGCTTTCTTCGACTTGGATTTTACAAATTCCAGATCAAACTCTTGTAGGATTGCTATCCATTTTGAATATTTTCCCCCCAACAACTGTCGCGACAATATATAAGTCATGGGGTTGCAATCTGACAGAATGGTAGTTTTCCGAAAGAGGACATAGTGTCGAAATCTCTGTATCGCTTGAACAGCTGCGAGTGCTAGCTTTTCAATGTAATAATATTTTCTTTCTGTATCATTTAAGTTTTTACTTAAATAATATATAGGATGTTCAATTCCATCGACTTCTTGAACTAAAACCATTACGATGGTTGTATCTGCTGCAGCCAGATACAGGTTAAAATCTTTTTGATAATCAGGAGCGCACATTAATGATGCTTTCATTAGGGATTCTTTTAAAGCATCAAAGGAAGCTTGCGCAACCTGATCCCAGACAAAGGGTACTTCCTTTTTTAAAAGACGTGTATAACCTTTAGCAAGTTCGGCGTAATTTGGAATGAACCTCCTCAGAAAGTTTGCTTTCCCTTGGAGTTTCTGAATCTGAAGCAAATTCGAAGGTGGAGGAAAATCTATGATTGCCTGGACCTTACATGGGTCGAGACGAATCCCGTCCTTGGAGACTACAAAGCCAAGTAAACGACCAGAACTGACGCAAAATACACATTTGTGTGGATTGAGTCGTATCTTGTAGTGTCGGAAATGTAGAAATATCGCTCTTAAATGCTGCGGATGATTAGTCCGCTTTCGCGAATCGAGTCAATGCCCGGCATTTCACTATATGACCAAGCAAATACATCTCTGAATTTGCGAAAAAGAGCGTTATATATTTCCAGTTCTGAAGGAGAACAACATTTGCCAACATAAATATTCTCTACAACATCTGTTTTGGTTGAGATATTTATGGCTATAGTCTCTTCAATGTTGGACAAGTTTCACTCAGAATCCACCGTGTTTACAGTATTTGATAGGAAATCAAAGACTGAAGGATGATAAAGGTCATCTTGAATATCTTCTCCACAATCCAGAAGAAGGGAACGATGGTGGGAATCATTCCATGGTGCTCCTTCAATTACCATTGATTGGAAAATTCCTTCGTCGGTGACATGCACTTGCGACCAAGGATCTGAAGGGGTACCATATTCTCTAGACCTATCTATCCAAAAGCTTGATGAGCGTTGATTTGGGTTTGCCTCCCATGCTAGGAACATTGATTGCTACAATATTTCCGTTGGGCTTGGGGGAAAAACCATTACATGATCCATGTCGATATCGCTTTCTTAGATCTTTGTAGAAGATATCATGTTGCAGGTTCCTATCGACGCTACTTCCACCAAGTTGATTGGAGGTGGAAGGGTGAAAGTTCCCATTAGTATAGGATCTTTTAATAGGCCTACTCTGATATTTTGAAGCGAATGAGGGCTTCCATGGATCATGGGAATGTTTCCTGTAACTTGAGAACCATTGGGGAGGAAGTTTTGTTGATCGACGATTGTAATCCCTCCTTGAAAGGGAAATGAAATCTTCCTGAAATAGGTCGACACAACAGCCACCATAGCATATATCCATGGCCTTCCTAGTAGGATTTTGTAATCAAGATTGCCATCGATTACTTCAACATCTATTTCTACCGTTTTCTCTCCTAGTTCAACTTTCAAGTTACTTAGAATACCATATGGGGTATATGTCCTTCCGTCGAATGGTTTTAATGTTGTTGAAGATCGCGACAAGGTTGGAGATCCTAAAGTTTTCCAGCAACTCATCGACATAATGCATGTAGATGCTCCCTCATCAATAATTGTTCGATGAACAGTTTTGTTGAGGGCTTTCACTTGAACAAGGAAAGCTAGTTCAGCTGGTAATTGAGGATCGTATCCTTTATGATCGAAGGATACAAGATTGGAATCCTTTGGGTCTATCCCACCAATGGCTGGTAATAAATCCTATTTTTGGGATGGGCAATTCTGTAGTACTTCAAGAGTCGACATAGCGGATGGCGATTGTGCCAAATCTTCCACTATATTATAATGTTGTGCCGCTCTAGCGCGGGGATTAAACGTCGACTTCTGTACTACTCCCTTTGGCGGTTTTATTGTCAATTCAGGAATGATGGGTGGTGCAACTTCCGTTGAAGTTGTTGTCGAACTACTAGGTTGATCTTTATCCTTGTTGTTCGACAGCTGTGGATTCCCATAATATTTGTTCCTTGTCGATATCAAAGCATCATTTTGTTGTTTTGAAACTGACAACATTAGCACTTGAGACGGGGAATCATTTTCACTTTTAACCAGATTTGTTCCTGGATTTGGAAATAGATCGGTTAACACTGCGGAGGTTTTCGAATTCTTGAAGAATTTTTTAACCTTAGCTCTGTGTGGACAACTTGCGGTCCAATGATCCTCATCGCATATGAGACATGGATTTTTTGGTTTCCTATCTCCAGGAGGGTTTGAAGAAGATTTTTTAGGTGATGATTCCTCCTGTTTCTTCTTCTTCCCTTTGCCTTTCTTCTTGCTTCCTGGTTGTTTGGTTTCTTTGCCTTTATCTGTCGATACGGCATTTACTTCCGAAGCAAAAAGCTCATCCTTTGCATTTTGACTTGAAATCTTACGGGCCTTTTTGGATGTAGCCTTTTTCGATTTCGTGTCTGTTGTGCCAATCACGCCATTGTCGGCATGAGAGTCATTGTTCGATTTAGGAGGAGGAGGAATTGAGAATTCCGGTCTAGGGGCGTCAGGTATTTTATCATAGAGTGTGCCGGACTGAGTGTAAATCAAGTCCAGATATTGCGCACGAGTGATAACTTGCTCTTCTGTTACGACTCCCCCCTTTGCCACATCTTCCGTGATGGAAGGCAGTAATGACTTGATAAACCATTCAGCTAAGAGCTGATCGGGGACGTACGTTTTTACCATCCTACGACGACGTCGCCACTCATGTATATGATCAGATATGTGAGTGGTCGTTGTCTGTTTGAAGTTGGTAAGAAGTTCTGTTCCCGTTTCGTACCTTATTGGTAACTGAAAATGGGTTAAAAAGGTTGTGGCTAAGGTACTGAAGTTGTCGAACGAAGCTCTAGGCAATTCAATGTACCATTTTTCCGCCGGACCCGTTAACGTCCTCTGAAAGAGGCGAAGTCTTATCGAATCATCATTTAAGGTGTTTGATGAACACCATAGATGAAAGGTCATCACGTGATTCGATGGATCTTCACCCGGATTTCCATTAAATTTAGGAATATCTGATGGAAGTTTATGCGGAATCGCTGGCCACCAAGGGGCGTAAGCGATTGGATCGTTTTTTAACTGATTTAAATCAGGTAACTCTAAAGTTGCCACAAAGGGTAACTGCTGATTCAGGTTAGGTGAAGCATACCCAGGATAATATGGGATTGCCTGAGCAGTTGGTCTTTGCATACCGGCATAATGCATCTGATGCTGGTATGTTTGGTAAGGTTGGTGGACATGACCATTGTAAAATGGTTGATTTTGACCATTTTGAATGTACGGCTGCCCACTATTAGCAAAGATTTGTTGCTCAGAACCTTGGTATACTTGTTGGAATTGCGGTTGTTGGTATTGTACTAGCCATGGTTGTGAAGCCATGTGTTGTTGACCGATACTAACAGTTTGACCAAGATGAGGGGTAATTGTACCCGTCTGAACCTGTGTCATTCCACCAGTCGGCGATTGTGGTTGAGTCGCAGGGTCAAGGGGCTGTTGCATTACAACCTGAGAAACCTGAGGTTGGCATACAACAGGTAGCGCTTGAACTTGCGACACCGTCACAATAGCTGGCGTAGTCGGTATGTTTGACATAGGTAAGCATTGTTGCATCGAGTATACAACTCTTGGTTGTTGAGGTAGTATTGGTACCCAACCGCTTGAGGTAATTCCAGTATAACCTGAATGTTGTTGTGAACTCCTGTATGGATATCCTCCCGGAGGGGATAATGAAAGGGTATACTGCCCCCCATACGGTGGTAATCCAGAACTCAAGGGAATTGTTTGCCCTTGGGGCCCGGACTGCCCAAATTGACTTCCAAATGGATCAATCTGTTGAGACTCAACATAAGAGTTTCCGGATATTATTCCAGATGAACAAACAGGAACAGACCATACTGTCGAAGTAGCCCCTGAGTGGGCTCCTTCTAGCGGTTGAGAGCTAGTCGGGACAGATGGTATACCGGTGAACATCGTCGGAGTGATAGCAGGGAGTTCTGTCGTCGTTGTGTCAGACGACACAGTCCTAGATGTTGACGGTTGTTCAGAAATTTGTAGTCTATCCAAAAGATTACCTAGCAATTCTACAGGAGCTTCCGCTGGCGGTAGACTAACTTCTGATGAAGAAGGATATAGAGTGATCCCGACTCCAAATTTTGTTGGAGTAGTTGTTGGAGGATCTTCTACAATTTCTTCTATGGCAACCAGAACAGGTGGAAGTGGAAGACCGTCAGGTCCGTAGAATATTTCTGGTGCCGAAGAAGGTATGGAATCGACAGCGACAGATGTTTGAAGAGCAAGACTCTCCGAACCGGTTGTAGATGGAACTGGTTCGGTAACACAAGTGTTTACTCTCAGACTAGGATCGATATCACTGTCCCTCTATGGCTGTTGAACTTCTTCTGTAGAGGCAGGGATTCCAGAAATGTTTGGAGTAACCGGAGTCTCTGATGTCGTTGGAACACTTGTTCTAACTTTAATAGGAGATTTGGAACTGGTTAAACGAGTTCGCTTTGTCCGTACTGGCTTCGATTCTGGAGACAAAGACGGTTGACTCGTAAGCCTCCGCGAACGACGGGGTTTCAAATGACTTTCTTCCACGATTGCAGATTACTCGATCAACTAAAATAAAGGGGAAGTATGTTTCCGTTTAAAATAAATTTTTAGACGCTTTGACACTTGTTTTTTCAGTTTTTAAGAGTCAAGAAAAAACAAAAGATGACTCTAGTCGCCTTTGATTTTTAATGAGCCTGAAGTGACAAGTGCTCAGATGGACCTTTTCCGTTAAGGAGTCTGAAAAGGAACGAAAGGGACAACTCTGGAGATCTAGGTAGAGGGAGTACCAAACCAATCGCAAAACTGCAGAATACTTTTTACGGTACGACAGTCAATCTTCCCGAATGTTGTGTTCAGTGCATTGCGATCGATAGGGCGGCAGACACGGCTTCCTAAGGATAAAGGATTTAAGCCTATAGGGGTATCCCAAAATATACTCGACGGTACGTGGGAGCACAAGTCCATACTGGCACTTATCGTCTCAAAGTGGAGGAATCACCCAACCATCAGTGAGGACAATAGTTACCAAGCTTTACGACGCCGGAATACGTCTCTAGCCTAGACCTCTAAATGTTGTGCGTTAAGTTCCAAAGCGTTGTTAGATTCATTAAATTTATTTTAAGTTGATCTTGTTTATGAAGTTTGCCTTTCGGGTTCACCATGAGATGTAGATGTAATTCCTAAAATGCAATCTAAAGATGATAAATTTTTTTTTATCTCTTTTGTGCAATGAAAATCCTAGCTACTAGGGGAAAAGAAAGACAGAATCTTTTCACAAAGAGCAAAGAGCACACTGTAAATGCACTTTCCTAAATCAAGCCAAACAGACTGTCTATATGCAAATGCATATGCATGTATTTGTTTCGACTTTCTTAGTATTGATGCTAAAAGAAAGTTGATGTACAAATCTAAATTTCTTTTCAAGCGACAAATATAAACAAGCTCTTTTTTCGAAATAAAAAACAGAGATGATTACGACGCCTTATGATTTTGAAATGAACACTTGTTCTTGACACTAGAAAATTGCAAATTCAGACCAAAGGCAATAGTAACAGTATAATCGACTATCAACAGCAATCAAACTTTCTCCTATGATCGAAATCGACACTTGCGACAGATTCAAATCAAAGGACGACAGTACGACTATTCTACTTTTGCAATGGAAAACTGTAAACGACTCGACAAACACACAAAAAAATCTATAGTTCTTTTGTACAAAGGAGGCGGAATAACAACAAGGAAAAGAGGTTTCAAACAGACATATATTGATCATAGGCAGCAAAATTCAGGGATAGAACTGGAAAGAATGAAGTACAAGAACCACAACTGCACAGAGCCAGTCTGATCAGCACACCTGTAACACAAAGAATCTGAAATGCAGCACAGGTTGCCCCTTCGGGAAGTGCACTGAAATTCAGGATCTCTGAACAGTATCTGCACTGGGCCAGAAACGAGACTCTGTCCGGGTTCTGGGTCACAGTTTGTAGTTCAGTCCTTGGCTTTTGGCCGAGTAAAAAGCAATCAGTAATGCAACAATCAGGGGTAGATCTAAGGAGGATCTAAGAGCTATCACAAGGGAAATCAGATAGTTTGTGAATCAGCTGTTTAAATCATAAACAGATCCAGTGAATGGATTGAAGCAGCAGTTATCTACTTCGCATTTGTTATGGAAAATGCAGTTCGAAAGCTACTTATAAGTTTATGAAACAAACAACAAAGAATGATACACAAACAAACTAATTAGACATTCCCCAGCGGAGTCGCCATTTTGTTACCGGGAAAAGTGTCTATTTAGAACTGCTCTATCCCACTAAGGTGTGATAGCTGCCTTAGAAACAAACAGAGAAAAACTACTTTTGTATTTCCTTTATGAATTATATATAGAGAGGAATAGAAAGAACCAACCTGTGTCTTGCGCTAATCCTTTGATCCAATCCCTCTCTTCTTTGATAGTCTCCAGCTACCTGCTCCCTTGCTTACCCAGCTTCACAAAGTACCTGTAAGATCACAGAAGAAGAGCACTATACAAAGACATGGATCTATATTCATAAACAACTTAGGATCAGATTTAAGTTAACCATACAAAATGTAACAAGCATCAATGATACAAAAGCATGGAGGAAAACTCAAATAGTTTTTATTGATAAATAAGAAAAGATCCAGGAGGAGTTACAACCAGTGGTTCCGACCCAGCATCAACCTCCCAGCAAAGAAGCCCCTCTTCACCTCAAACAAAGCATAAATCACCCAACAATCTGATGTTTGTCTCTAGAAACCAACAACAATTCCTTACAATATGCAAAATTCCAGGCTCTGGATCTCTGGGATGAGGGATCCATATATAGATATCTGTAAGGAGGATGAGTCAGCTTGTGATTTGATTAGTGTCTTCTCTCTGTCAGTTCTTGCTTCCACTTGGAGACTGAGGGCATCTTACTCATCCTTGGTCGAATTCAGTGAGGCAAGTGTCACAGGAGAAGATTCTGGAAGCTTCTATGGCCTCTCCACCTCGCGGAATGACACTGCCATTTGTCATTTCTCACCCATCGCACCCTACAGAAGGGAGTTTTGAAATGCAACGCACCCTCACAGTGTATTTAGGTGCAATGCAACACACCTAGCCAGTGGAGCAGCTGAAATGATCCTGTTTTGACCCATTCTGAGCAGTTTCTGGTGGAGAACTTCTGGGAGAAGCTGTAATCTGTTGACCTTGTTCCTTTAGGGGTTAGAAAAACACTTTTAGGGACTTAGGAGCCCTTGGTTTATGGACATTTCATGCCTGGATTTGTAGGGCACAAAAATGTCTATAACAACCACCATCCATCACATCATATTTAAGAGAAAATTCTAAGGTTCAGGCAATGGAACATCACATTGAACATGAACAACAAGTCCTCCAACTCTTAAAGGATAACCTCGTGTTGGCACAAAATAGAATGAAACAACAGGCAGATCAACATCACAGTGAAAGAAGTTTTGATGTAGGTGATTGGGTATTCCTATGGCTACAACCATATAAGCAAATGTCCCTCAAGCAAGCTAAGAAGGATAATAAATTATCACCAAAGTATTATGGTCCGTACAAGGTGTTGCAAAAGATTGGTACTATGGCATACAAATTGGAGCTTCCTGCAGCTTCTCGATTGCACCCAGTTTTCCATGTTTCATGTTTAGAGAAGGTTATAGGCGACAAGCTCCCAGTTCAAACAATATTGCCAAAACTTGACGAGGAAGGAAAAATTATATTGGAATCGGAAGCAGTCACAGAAACAAGAACTCGATAGCTACAAAATTGATCAATTTCAGAGTATCTTATCAAGTGGAAGAACTTATCCACTGAAGATTCCACATGGGAGGATGAGAATTTTATGCAGAAGTATCCAGAACTACTCAAGCGTTGAGGACAACACTTTTTTGAAGGAGAGGGGCATGTTGGGCCCTATAATACTAGTGATTACCCCATTACTATTGTAGTTATACCCCTTATTAATATTGTTGTGCCCCTATTGCCCCCATATTGTTATTAATGTGCCCCATAGAATCCCTCTATTGTTATTTTTGTGGCTTTATATTATTATTGTTAGGTCGGTTGGATTATATTGTGACTCCTTAGACTCCTATATATAGAAAAGAGGTTTTGTCATTTGAATCACCCAAGAATTGTTCGTTTATGTAATGTAAAGGAGGTTACCCCCTCAAAGAGGTTGAATTCTAAGGTGTTGATCTATCGTTTCTATCTTTTCTTGAGCTGGTTTCATAGCAGTTAATTAAATGAACACAAACACATAGTTTTTCCTTTCCATCATGAACATAATAATAGATAGCGTAATTTAGGATTGCATTAGATTGATGAACACACAATATATCATTCCAATAATAAGAATAACAATGAGCCTCACATCTTAGACATTCATTTGCATTTATAACATATAAGTATTGCACCATTTACAACATAACCAATTCATCACAATCCATAAGCAAAATGCACAAGAAACTTACACGTATATGTGTGATTGAAGATGGATGGAAATTGGAGGGATTTCAACTCTCCACCCAACCATACACCATTTTCACTATAATATTTCTTGTAGTTGACCACCCCTGAGCAATATCCAAAGTCTGAGGGGATGCTTGTTTATATAAATTCATGCCCAATGTTGAGTCACATAACTAGGACAAGGAAACCAATATCCTGGTGTTTTAACAACTTCTCACCATTAGTAAGCACAACAATTTCTCACTTACTCCCTAGGTAAAACATAGAAGGCTTCATCCAAGATTCATATGGCTATTTCTTATCTCCATGAGGCTAAACCTACTATATAGGTGGTTTCACAACTTTTCTTTCTTTAACAAGAATTACAGGGGTATGTATTCCACTAAAAATTTGGTTTTGTAGCTATTTCATCAATAATTGTAGTGATCAAAATGCCATGTCAAGTGTTTCATTAGCCAACAACAAGAACCAAGTAGTTTGAGAATATTGAGCTTCCCTATGACCATTTAGGCTTAGACTCACTTTCCCGTGGCCTCAACAAAAGAGATGTGGAGAATAACACCGCAAGATTTTGAACATTGGCTCTTAGACATTCCAATCCAACTCATTTTTGAACTTAGCTCCATTAACACCTTTCTCTCTTTCTATGTCTGTATTTACTCACATGTGATTTGTTCTATGACTTCTCTAATTCTCTCTGATCTTCCCTCTCTACCACCATCATTTGGTTTGTAGCCTCTTTCTCTCTCTCCACATTTCATGAGGAGAGAGGATGGTATGGAACCATCCTCTTCTTAGGATACCCACAATATAATTCAATGCTCGTTGGTGCAGGCCAATCTGTGGTTAGGAGGGTAGTTATGAAATTTAAGAGTGGTTGGTATGGCCTACTCTTGGCATGCCGTAGGAAAACCAACCCACAAGAAATAGGCACACCAAAACTTTCCATGAACACAAAAATTACTTGACAACCCTCCCCTCAAATATTTCTATGCATATTTCCCTCCAGTTAAGACAACCAATTAAAATTTACATTTAATTTATTTTATTTTCACACATAATTTCTCTATCATCCATGGCCTCCATGCTAGCATTATACAGCCACAGTTTTAACATTACAACAATAGGGGTATCTTGAGGGATGTTACAAATCCAACCCCCTTAAAGGAACATCATCCTTGGTGTTCTTTAAATAAATAACATAGACAAAATCTGATCCTTATAGCTCTTACATCCATGCAATCTCCATGTTCTGACTTGTCACTTTAAGCAATGACATTCATATTTCATGGTCTAGTCACCTTTATACCACCTGGAATTTAAGCACATTTTTTCCTGGTTGCTCATTGTTCCTCAAGACTTCCACATTGAAGAAACTCAACTCATCGCTTCATGGGACACACCTAATTCATTTATTATCCTAATGAGCATGCACATGACTCCTTGAAAACCAATTCACATAGGTTTCCTCTTGTAGTTACACACCTCCCAAGTTTAGGCATCCCCTTCTATGCCTCCCTAGTCCCTCGGGCGATCCATTCCTTGTAAGGCTTCCTTGCACATGAAGGACTTGATGGAGTCTCACATCAAAGGAATCCCTCTTCATTTCTCTAACACAACACATTTTTCACTATATATCTCTTGGAGATCAATGCATATCATAGGGTTCCAATGTCACTGCAATGGCTTAGTCCCTAAGGCTTTCAACGCCACTATGCTTCTGCTACACCACTCTAATATTACCATGTTGATACCTCTTTGATATTATTGGTGATCAACACCATATATTTGTGCTAGATAGTTCAATACCTCACCCATATCATAAGCATATGATTCTTATGAGATCAATCATAAAAAATTAAAATTAAATTAAGCCACAATTTCAACAAAAAAATCTTTAAACTAATACGTATCTTTATGGTTTTTATTTTCTTTCTTTGTCTCCATTAGTAATAAGTCCAACTCTATTTTTACTAAACAATTCCAACTCTTGTCCAATTCCATCTTTATTGAACAAGTCCCCTTATGCTCACATCCCAGTGAGCATGGGGCATATATATCTCCCATCAACTATACACCTTTATGGGCCTAGACAATCCCCATTCAGGGTAGTCTATCTGTCCAAAGGTTTTCCTACATGGGTCCCCATCAACTACTTACCCTTTCAGGCCTTGGAAACCCCCATTTTGTGTAGTCTACATGTCCAAGGGATTTCCTACATGGGGTATTATAGCCAAGTACCAGTATAACATGCTTTCACGTGACGTGCATGGAGTCTTATGACCAAGTAATGGTATAGCATGCTCCATTGCACTACTCATGGAGGTTTATAGTCAAAGTATCGATTATGACTTTCTCCCATGAGATAAAAAAAAAGTGTCATAGGGCTACAATTCCATCATGACAATCTTCTTCTTAGTCTCCAAGCTCCATCATTTCATTTGTGTCACAACATTTAGTTTTCCATGAGATTTACTCAAAATTTAAATCATAAATTTCAATTCCCAACTTTGCTTCATTGAAAATACAAATCTCATAAGCATGAGACTTGCAGTCATGTTGTTGGGATCCTTTGCATGTGGTGTCATTCTATCATGTTGGCTTCTATCTCACAACCCATTCCAACACTTTATCTACCGTATGATCTTTCAATCAGTCAAACTACTATCAGTATTCATACATTTTTTCATTTTAATGATTCACAACATCTTGAAGTGATCTTAGCATTATTGCATATCATTAGGGAAATTTTGAGGTCTAAACTAGGTCTCCTAAGGAAAATAATAAAATCATAATTATGAATGTTTTTAAAAGAGTGAAACTACCTTTCTTATTTCATTCTCGACTTACCTCCTTATAAGTTTACTCAAATGTCAAATGTGGAAACCCATTACATGCAAAAATAAATTCCACACCTAACGAGTACCCACTTTGCATACTTCTAAGTAGACACAAATTAAAAAATTTGAAAATCAATGAAAAATATGTGTTGATTCATGTATTTTCAAAAATTTTAATGTGGTTCTACTAAAAAGTATGCAGAGTGGGTACTCATTGGATGTGGAAATTAGTTTTGCATCCAATGAGCATCTATACTTGAAATTTGAGTAAGCCTATAAGAAGGTAAGCCAAAAATACATTAAAAAGTAGTTTTCTTCTTTTCCCTCCAAAATATTTTCCCCTGGAGATGACAATATCATCTTAATCCTATTGGTTCTTTTAAAGTTAATTTTGTTAGCATAATTTTTGTTTTGAGGCCTAATTTTTACCTCAAATTTTCGCTAATAATAACAATTCTATCAATCCATCTGATTTCAATTTTTAATAGTCCTTTTTAATTTAATTGGTTAAATTTTTTGGAATTTTTTCACGAGAAATACTCCACGAAAATTTACCAGAAAATACCATAAATTTGTCTCATAGAAATTTCTTGCACTTTAAATAAATATTGTAATTATACCTAGAAAATTGAAGAAGAAATACTACAAACTCCAACTAATTGTATTAATAAGTATTGGGAGGAGATTACATTAAAATTTTAGGAATGAGATAAATGAATTAATTGGAAATTATTGACATCTAGCTCCCTTATTTATGGAACTCGACTCCTCTAATTCTTTGTCCCTTCCAAATTATTAAATTTAGCCTCCTCGAATAATAAATTTGGTCTCTTATGCAAAAGAAAATGATTAGCTAGGGTGGTTTTACAACCATCAAGACTGACCACCACTAGCTAGGGTGTATATTTTAACACTGAAACTATGAAATATATCGAGGGGTTCACCCTCAGATTGTAAGACACTAGAGCTTTGAGAACAATTAGAAAATATCAATACCTAATCATACCCCAAATGAACTCCCATTCTCTTTTTATAAATTTTCCTCTTCAAATACCATGAGTTTCTAAATTACCATGATAAACACCCTGGGTCATCAAAATACCATGGATTTTATCTTTATAACTGATTTTAATTTAATTATTCATTTCATATTTTAATATTTATTTTTCTCTCCAAGTGAAAATGATCAATTAAATTGATCCTCTTGTAAATGGACATTATATTCCTCCCTTCTCATGATTATTTTCCCTCAAGCAATCTAAAACATCCATAACAATATTGAGATAGCAAATTTTCATATAGAATGATCTAACATAGAGATTATGTACCATCCTATCATAATTGTACCCAACATCACTATCATACTTAGCCATCTTGTGAAACAACCTACAATAATGTAAACTATCATTCATAAAATTACCTAGTGTCAATGCCACATTATGAAATTGATATTTCCATTACCTATAGACTCCTTGTACCCATATTCAAGTTGAATGTGAAACTGTGTGAATGCAAGCGATCCATATTGACTAGATTCAATGACCAACTATTTGTTACTGTTTATTGAATACCATGCATCAAGTACAAAGTATGGCTTTGATATTACAGTCTCCTCCAAAATATACCTAAGATGCATCAATTTCTCAACATAAAAAAATATATAGTCTACAGTCAAAAAGTGTGGCCATGCAAACCAAACACAATCTTTCTCAAATAGCAACATAGTGTACAAGAATACATTCAACCTAAGATATTCATGAACATGCATCTCAAAAGTTTTGATTTTCACCTATTCCCATCTATGAAAAAATGAGTTTGAACCTTTTGTTCAGAAAGCATTGTTCCAACATTTTAAACAACTCTCTTGATTTAATCATACTCTGTATTAGAAGCAAGTAAGGTACAATATGACCAATACACACCCTTATAGCTTGAAAACCAAATCCAACAAGGATATATTTTATATCTTGGATTTCGTGGCTTTCTAAAACCTTAAAATTGATGCTTGTCTCACTTGACGTTGGAGGCATAAGTACATATATTTGGTCTCTTCCTAAACTTTTGAATTCAATGAACTCGTCATCAAGGAATTCCAAATTATTCTTCATTTAACGATCATATTTCCTAGTGGAATCATGCATTTAATCGATTGGGTTTAAAATAGGTTTTGTATTGCCACAAAAATTGGAGAGGAAAGCATACTCCATCTTATTGAGCACTAGATTTGCAACCTAGGAAGGAATCCACTCATAGAGCATAAGACACAATAGTTCTAATGGATGATATGATGCCTTGTATCTCATTTTTGGACAAGAACAAATGTACTAACCTAGATAATAATACTAAAGGGTGGGGCACTGATTTTGTGACTCTTGCAATGATGTTAATTCTTCTAGAGTCGAATATTTTCTGAGTCATAAAAAATCTAAATCTGGATCCCAAAATATGCACCTATTTGAAAGGCATCTCGGTCGTATATCAACCACACCACCAACAACCAATTTCTCATCAATTAAATACTACTGGTGAAATGATCCAAGGCTATAAGGAGGAGTGATGTTGTCATTCCCTAGTGGAACAAAAATGAGAGGATTTTCTATAAGGAATCTTATGTAGGAATTTTTATGGACTTCCTTTGGTTTATAATTATGCACCTTCACTTGACACTTCTTATACAAGGAAAACCCTTCACAATCAAATACCAATCTTTTCATATGAATTTCCGGCTTTTGTTTTTCATTTTTCTAATAATGTTTATTGTTATATGAATATTTTTCTACTTTAAAATCACATTTAATTTTCCTTGTAGATAATATATCACATTCCTTGAATGGAAAATCTTCAACATGAATATTTTGCACCAAATTTTCTTACATCAAATTGAGATGGCCATTATTGGATTTTACAAGGAAACAGAAAAATCGTTAATTCATTTCTATCTTAGAAGCTAATTTCTCTACTATTACCTATTTTTTTACTAACAAATTGCTCTTGTAGACAAGAGTGATCTCCCTAGGTTCAAAAAACAAACACAAGAACAAAACACACACATAAATATTTAAAATTTCCTTAGAATACTATTAAAAATATGAATATGGATATACTTGATGATTTGGAGTTTTTCCTTTGTAATTATTTGTTTATTGTAGCTCATATTCTTCCTTTGATCCTCAATGTCAAAACTTGCAACATCACCAACAAAAAAATTATCAAAGAATTTGATATATAAAATTATTCAACATATTCCAAATAGATGATCAAGAAATTCCATTACAATATTTGCACAATAAAAAAACATGTCGGAAATAAATATACTTTGGATTAATAAGGAAAATGAGATAGTTATAACCAAAGCCTTGATGTTGATGTCTTCCTCCCAATAATTCTCAATTCCAACATTGAATTCATAAGCCTTCAATGGATACTTTAGTAGAGTGAAATTATACTTCAAGAGTATAAAATCATGCAATTGAAAGTGATAATTGAGAATAATCCCAAAATGGCCCTCACAGGTAATGATTTTTGGATGAATACGGCTACATCTTCCCAAGGGTTAGGAAGAGATTTTTTATGAAAAACTCTACCCATGGGCATCAATTCTTCTCCCTCCTATAAGAATATGGCCTTAGCTTCAAGATTGGCCACTTTTCTTGAGAACAATAATTCTCCTATCCTAGGCAGCCCTATCACTTTTGTGATAACTTCTTATGTAATAGAAATTTTGAATCCCATGACCATAGAGTGTTGCTCAACTAAGGATTGGGAAAATTCTAAAGTGACTAATTCACTAAAACCTTATAATTTTTCAAAATAACTCATCCATTTAGCCTTTCAAAAATTTTCCAATGCTTTTGGATGTTGTAATGAAACATTAACATCGTCAGGTTCATGCCTAATCATTGCTCCACCCATAGCTGCTCACAACCACACTACTCAACAATTTTAGGAACCTATTACAGAGATGCTTCAGCACACACAAGTGCTTGCTCAAGGGAGAATGTCAAGGTTTTGTAAATATCGGTAGTTATTGCTCCTTATTACCAATTGGAAACTTTTAAATCAAAATGATTTTCCAACCAATTGCATTAATCTTTGGATGTAACAACACGAATAATAAAGAATTTTTTTTAATAATGATGGATTATTGGTACTAATAGCAATAGTTACATCAGTTTAATTGTAAAAAGTAATGTTGTTAGAAAGGTCTAATCATGTAGTATTATGACAGGATTTCTTAGATATGGTGTGATTAAGAAAGACAATATGTGCTTAAGAAACTATCTATGTAATAGAAATAGCTCCTGGATCCTTAATTAATCCAAATTGGTAAAGGAAATGAAATGTATTCCTGTAACAAAAAGATTTGATAGACCATCCAAACCTAAAACAACCCATACATTAGTTTTATGATTAAAAAACAACCAAATACAATACTTCTAATGTCAAATTATAAGAAGAATTGGACTAAGAAAGTGACAAGCGAAAAGGGACATACTTAGGTGAATAATGGTTGTTACAATAATAAGACTTGGTGCTATTGGTAAAAAAGGGATAAAATAAATAGGAAAACAAGTAGGAAAAAGATGAAAATTCCATGACCCAACAATGTCCAAGCCTTATCACCCCTAAATTGTATAACACATAAAAAATGTAATCCCAAGCCCCTATAACTCTTAACACCTACTAATTTTGACCCCAAACGTATATTATCTAATATATCTTCTAACCATAACAACTATATCCCAAAAAGCAAAACCATATCACCCTTAACTCTTGAAATGTAACCATTATCACTAATAGACTCTCAATCATAACAACTATACTTGTTAACTAGTAACATATATGATCCATAACCTAATCCCATATATAAACATTTTTGTAACTCATATGTGCCCCACATATTCCCTAACCCATAACCTATATGACACATCCAAACCCTTTTCATTTTTAAATCTTAAACCAAATAATCCCTATCCCTAAACGTATATATTCTTTGGACTTGGCATTAATAACCAAAATTCGTAAATTAGTATATGCATTATAGTTGATAAATACTATATTAAATTATACTCTTTAACACTCTAATAATTCTCGACCCCTATAAATCATCACCTTATAACCCCTTAAATAAATCCATAACTCTTAACAAATATCCCTAATAAACCCTAACACATAATTCAAAACCCTTAGTTTCTAACCCACATAATCCTTAATCCCTCTATCCCATAGCCCCAAACATATATAAATCTTAATAAACCCCATTGTGTGACCTTATAAATCTTATCCTTATCCCTTATAAACATTAATAACTATCCCACAGTCCTCAATCCCCATACTCACTTAAGCTTAACGTTGGCCCAATTCACTACTTACTGTGTGGCGTCGTTGGATGTCATTGGTGATGGGTGCATTAGAAGACATTCCATGACATTTCAAGAGAGTTTCGACAAATATTCCAAAGATGGGAATGAGGAATGATGATAATGAGACTACATGATGAATGTTGATGCAAACTTTGATGATCTCAAAGATTATGTGGGGATGTCACGCATCCTTGAGTCTTAAAATCCTCACATAATATGAAGGCATGTGCCTAGTCTAACCATGTCAAATTTCAATGTATACAGGAACAATTTGAAGATATTTCATGTTGGCCCCATTCACTGCTCATTGTGCAGCATTTGTGGATGACATTGGTGATGAGTGTGTTGGAATACATTCCATATTAACATTTCAAGAATGTTTTGACAAATATTCCACATATGGGAATGATGAATGATGATAATGAGACTGCATGATGAACATTGATGCAAATATAGATGACCTCAAATATTATGCGAGGACATCATGCATCATTGAGTCTTGAAACCCTCGCATACCATTAAGGCATATTTCTAATATAACCATGTCAAATTTTGATGCATATAGGAACAATTTGAAGAAATTTCAATGTTGGCCCCATTCACTACTCGCCGTGTGGCGTCGATGGATGACATTAGTGATGGTCATGTTGGAAGACATTCCATGAAATTTCAAGAAATTTTCAACAAATATTCCATAGATGGGAATGATGAATGATGACAATGAGACAACATGATGAACATTCACGCAAATGTGGACGATCTCAAAGATTATGTGGGGACATCAATAATCCTTGAGTCTTCAAACCCTCTCATATTGTCAATGCATGTGTCTAGTCTAACCATGTCAAACTTTGACACATACAAGAATACTTTGAAGAAATTTCAACCTTGAACCCATTTACTGCTCATTGTGCTACATCAGTGGATTACATTGGTAATGGGCATGTTGGAATATGTTCAATTACATTTCAAGAGTTTTGATAAAGCTCTAAATCCCCTAACCCCTAAGCCTACATTGACCTTTAAATCCATAAGCCCTAATTCCTAAAGTACCCTTAATCCCTCAACCCTAGTTAATCCCTAATCCCTTTACACAAAATCCATAAATCCCGTAACCCCTAAGCCATCAACCTTTAAACACTTAAGCCCTAATCCTTAATCCCTTAATACATAAACACCTATTCCCTAAGCATGACTTAAACATGAATCCATTAACCCATAATCCCTAAGTCATTCACCATTAGACTACCTAACCCGTAAGCACCAAATCCCTTAGATCTTAATCCTTAATCCCTTAAACCCTAACCCCTAATCTCTTAACCCTTAATCCCTATACCCAAAATACCTAAACCCCATAGTTCTCAAAGTCCCTATCCACTTAACCACCAACACCTCAACTAATTAACTAATTAGGCACATCTGGTGCTAAATTTGGTGTTAAAAAGGGAGCTAACCAAGGTGATAATTTAAGTGCCAAGAAAGGAGCTAATTTTGGTGCTATCACTGGCGTTATTTATTGCGTTACTTTTGGTTCTATTTCTAGCATATTTATGGTGTTATTATCACCTAATTTAGTGCCTAAATGTTTTGGTTGGTGCAAACAATGCCAAAAATAGAGCCATCCCGATAAGTAGTGTCTACTTTTTCAAAATATTGGAGAATATACATTAAAATATTCCTTGTAAGAAAAAAGGGAGCTAATCATAGGGATTTGTTGTAGTGCTTATTTTATATTAATTTTTGCAGTGATTTAATTTCATGTATTTATTGATCTTTATAGTTGATAGTCTTATACAGAAGACTACTTATCGTCTTTGTTTGTTTGCTTGTGCTTGTGTGTAGGCTTCAGGTTAATAGCAGAAGAGAGAGATCACTTGATTGGAGTGGGAGGATTCTTCATCAGCCCCAAAACCCTTCACCAACCTGCGAGGAGGTAACGTACTTTCTCAAACCCTATAGCATTAGAAATTGCATGGAGACTACTTGCATGATCATTTGACTTGAGGAATTTTGTTGTCTTGGGATAGCCATATATTTTTGTTATCCGGTGATCTTAATAGGGCATAGGATTATGGAGTAATGGCTCCTTGTGTGTATAATGTTAGGCCCCTATAATACTAGTGATCATTGTCAGTGTGTCCCTTATTGTTATTATTGTGTCCCTATTGTCCCCATGTTGTTATTAGTATGCCCCATAGAAACCCACTATTGTTATTTTTGTGCCCTTATGTTATTACTGTTATGTCGGCTTGGTTATATTGAGACCCCTTAGACTCCTATATATAGAAGGGAGGTTTAGTCATTTGTATCATCCAAGAATTCTTCATTTGTGTAAAGTAAATGAGTTTTCCCCCTCGAAGAGGTTGAATTCTAAGGCGTTGATCTATTTTTCTATCTTTTTGTGAGTTGGTTTCCTAACATTTGGTATCAGAGCTTTGGATTCTAGGGTTTCAGTGCTCCAAAAAGGTCATCGTGGAATTTTCGCTATATATATATATTTTTTTTGCGACATTTCAGAAGCTACAAAAAAACCCATTTGATCTGAAATCGTTCTGAACTTCAGATCTAAATTTCAGATCTTGTATCACTATATTTGTGGAGATATGATCTGAGGAAGTTATGGTTTTTGCAGACTCCCGAATTACATTCCAAATAGGTGACCTGAGGAAAATCGTCATAACTTTTGTTTTGACCATCATATTGAAATTTCATAAGAATTTTGAGAAAGAGGACGACCTATATTTTTCTGCATATCATTTTTAGATACCAAGGTTGAAACATTGACACATGGCATGTCGTACAAGTTCGCTCTATTGACTAGTCTATAATGAGGTCACTGTGGGAGATTTGGGATAACTCTCCCTTTGAGAATCCAATCTTGATCAAACTTGTAGGGTTAGAAAGAGGACTTAAAGGGCTATCTTAGGATGAGATTTCAGATATTCGAGATCCACAGTTACAGAGATACAACAGATTCAATATCGAGCTCTTACAAAGTGAAAGAAAAAGGTGTGTAGTTTTTTTTTAATTTTGCATAAGATTGGTTTGAAAAATTAGTTTGAAGGAATTCAAAGGGAATAGTGAAGAATTATTAGCATTAATTAATGCCCCAAAGAAAGAAAATGGAAACACCTAGTAAGAAACCTGAAAGCTCTAGCATGACTCGTGAAGAAGAGGAGGAAATGCAACATGATATATCAAAATTACAAGACCAAGTACAACAAATTTCACTCTCACTAAAGGTAAATGAAGCCATGATGAATGGAGTGGAAGCTAATATGAATGGAATTCAATTTAAGATGGATGGTGTGGAAGCTAATATGAATGGCATGCAAGTTAAGATGGATGGCATGGAAGTTAAGATGGATGGCGTGGAAGCTAAGATGGATGGCATGGAAGATAAGATGAATGGCATGGACGCTAAGATGAATGGCATGGACAATAAGATGGAATAATTGAAGATAAACTTAAATATGTTGCTATAAGAAATGGTCGCTAATGGTGAAAGGGTAGTAAAGGAAACTCATGATGAGAACAAAAGAAATGTTAATCATGATTTCGTAGACTCTAATGTTAGATTGAAGACCCACCATGTTCCAAAAATCGATATGAGGAAGTTTGATGGCAAGGATACTGAAACATGGATACTACAGATGGAGCAATTTTTGAATCTCCATAATGTGAAAAACACACAAAAGGTACGTATTGCAACTTTATATTTGGAACCAAATCAGTTTGTATGGTATCTATGGCTTTGCTTGCGTAAACAAATTGTCACTTTCACAATTTTTACGGAAGAAATGATAGCACATTATGAGGATACAAAAAGAAACACCTTTTTTAACCAATTGATAAATCTCAAACAAAAGGGTTCAATGATGGAGCACATTGAGGACTTCCAAAAATTGAACATAAAAGTAAAAGATATTCTAGAGGAGCATAGGATTGATGTGTTCATAGGGACTTTAAAGGATAATATCCAACATGAGGTTCACCTTTGGGAACCTAATTCATTGGAGAAGGCATTCAAGTTAGCAAGAAAAATGGAAAGCAAAATTATGGCAACCAAGGAGCCTACCACTCACAACTATAAAGATGGAAGTGTTGTTTCCCCTAGCCTTCCACAACCTACAAGGTTGACAGCACAACAACTGGAAGAAAAAAGAGAAAAAGGGCTTTGTTACAGTTGTGATAGAAAATACACTAAAGGTCATAAGTGTGCTGAGAAGAAATTATTCTACATAGATTGTGAAGAGGAGGAATAAAAGGAACAAGAAATGTAAAAAGAAGAGGATATACTCCAGGAACAAACCCTAGATAAAGAAGAAATGAATCTAACCATATCTTGTAATGCATTGGCTGGAATTACCACTCCTCAAACTATTAAGATAGAAGGACATAACAAGAAGAAAAAGGTAATAGTGTTGATTGATTCGGGAAGTACCCATAATTTTATTCATTGTAAGATAGCAAAGGAATTGAATTGCTTCCTATATCCAGCACCAGAGTGTCAAGTGATGGTTGCAAGTGGAGGAACCATAAATTGCTCTGGAAAGTGCCATCATAGCAGGCTATCCATGGGAGAATATGTATTGAATAGCCCAATCCTTTCCATTCCAATGGGTGGTACTGATGTTGTACTAGGAGTCCAATGGCTACAATCCTTGGGTACAATAGCTTTTAATTTTCAAGAACTTTTGATGAAATTTTGTGTGGAAGGAAAGGAAGTTGAATTAAGGGATATTGTAGGGAAACCAAGAAAGATAATCAACTCTAACAGTATGACAAAGCATCTAAAGAAGGAACAATGAGGTTTAATTTGTTGGCATTATGATGCATGTGTTGTACTTGATGGCAAACAACTCATAGAAGATCAACTCACTTATATATATCTAGATGAATCTACGGAAGAGATATCAGATGACAATTCTCAGTATGACAAGTCCAAAGGGGGAGATTGTTGGTATATGAGACAAGTGTTGTCCTTGATGGCAAATCACACAAATGATAAATTATAGTGCAAAAAATTTATTTGATAAATTATAGTGCAACAAAGTTTCCTTCATGTAGAGAAAAGTTCACGCACTTTTATGCAGATAGAAGTTTATTCCATGTAGAGAAACGTTCACGCACTTTTATGCAGAGAAAATTTTATTTCATGTAGAGAAAATTTCACGCACTTTTATGCAGAGAAAAGTTTATTTCATGTAGAGAAAAGTTCACGCACTTTTATGCAGAGAAGAGTTTATTTCATGTAGAGAAATGTTCACGCACTTTCATGCAGAGAAAAGTTCCCTTCATGCAAGAGAAAAGTTCACGCACTTTCATGGTTGGTTCATGGTATTAGTCCGACAGTTTTTGATCCTATGGTTTTGGTCCGTGGTATTGCATCCAAAAGTGTTGATCTCACGCACTTTCATGGTTGGTTCATGGTATTATTCCGACAGTTTTTGATCCTATGGTTTTGGTCCGTGGTATTGCATCCAAAATTGTTGATCCCAAGTATTGGGTCTGTGGTATTGTGTTATTATGGTTTTGGACCGTGGTATTGTGAAAGGCCTAAGACTATAAAAGAGGAAGGAGATCATTTGGCAAAGTATCATCTGAATTATTGAATATCTGATAAAGTGCTAGATCTGGAATACTGTGATTGGGTTATGGTGCAGATCTAGATCTGAGCTAAAGAGGGATCTCACCGGTTGATGAAGAACAAGATCTAAGGATAGATCGGGATCAAATGGTTTGAAATGAACTATCTCTATATAGTTGATTATGCTTATTCTAGATCTGTATACTGACGCTTGTAATGATCTGAACTGGGTATAACTTAAGTTTGAAATCGCTGCAAGTCATGATAGATCTGTACGCGGGTTGGCTTTGGTGAAAGCACGTATGTACGCAGGTTTGGTTCATTGTAGTAGCATATACCATTTGAGCTATGATGTTTAAATTTACAGGTGGTTCAAGTTGTTGATGTGTTCTGATGACTGTTTAATGGTGTCAGTATTCTACATATTCAGTTTGATTGATTGTGTTGATGGATGAGATCTAGTAATGGATCTAATGGACTAGATCGGGTTGCTAACACTCATATTATCCTTGTATATGTATTGATCTGGTGATTGGGTGATTCATAAGATTGATTGATTATGTGCTTCAATCATATTTATGGGTCCAGTATGAAAATTGGATGAAACGTGGCCTTTCAGATTATGTGTTGTGCTTCAGGTGTATCTAGTCTGAAAATGTATGAAACGTGGTACCTGGAGGAGAGAAGATTGTAGGCCGGTGCCTACGTACTAGTATCTTAGCTAGTACAAGAGCTAAGGGGGTGGCAGCTCCCTTCCAGTAGCAGTTGAAAACTTTGGAGCATTGTAGCAGGTAGCAGCCTACGTACTAGTAATTGGATCAGCTAGTACAAGAACTATGGGGGTTGTAGCTCCCTTCCAGGAGAGACTGGAGAACGAGAGAGGGTTGTAGCTCTCTGCAAGTAGAAGCCTGCGTACTGGTATAAGACTGCACCAGTACAGAAATATTGTAAAAGGATTTTCTTATTAAGAAGAAGATTGAGATGACTTGCAGTAGGTGGTTTTCTCCCACATTGGGTTTCCACCTTATATCATGGTGTTCATTTGTGTGGCTTATGTGTGATGATCTGTTCTATTTTACTGCACCTGTTTACTGTTAATATGGTTGATAATGTTCTAATGCACTCGTTAAGGATCAACTAACTGAATCATAAGAAGTTGTGGAAGTAGCATATATGAATCTGAATATGGAAATGAAAAAGTTTTATTGATGTGATAATACTGATTCACCCCCCCCCCTCTCAGTATTATTTCCAACAATTGGTATCAGAGCAGGTCCTTTGGTAGAAGCTTGATCGCTTGAAGGAGATCCGTGGAACTATGGGAAAGAAGCTTAAGAAGAAAGCACCTAAGAAGAAGAAGACATCTCAAAAGAACTATGACAGTGGGAGAATCAATTGGGGATTAGGTATAAGAAGTTCTTCAGATTCAGAATCAGATTCAGAATCATTTCAGAATGAAGATGAACTATCAGGTATGAATTTGCTATCCTCTGATGTTCCAGCTATCTATCCATTTGGAAAAGATGAAAGTGATAGTGAAACAACTGAATTTGCTTTTATGGGTGAGCAAGAAAAGTATCAAATAGAGGCAGTATTTAGAAGGCTTACAGACAAAATTAAAGATCAACAAGATCTATTGAACAAAAGGGAATGTGCTTTCAAATAAGAAGTTACCAAACTAAAATCTCAATCAGAGGAAGGAAACAAGGTAAGAAAGTTACTCAGGGACAAGGAAAATCAATGTCAAAAGTTACAGGGTGAAGTGACATCATTAAGAGATGAAGTCAATGAAAGAAGCACAACCATCAAGAAACTCAGAGATAGATCCAGTTACTATGAAAGTCTTGAAGCCACGATCCGCTCGCTAAAGGAAGATCTTGAAGAATCAAAGAAGCAGAATAAAGATCTACTCCAAGCTATTGAAAAACAGGTAAACGAAGATATCAGCTTAAAATCTCAACTGGAATGTGCCTTCAGAATTCGTCAAATGCAGCAGGATCTGAATGAAGAACAAGAAAAGGGGATTCTCAAACTAAGGCATCAGTTGGAAGAAGGAAGGAAAGCTGAAGAAGACATGAAGAAGCAATGTCTAGAAAAGGAGGAACAACTTCAAGTTGAGGTAAATATCTTGAAAGGTAAATTAGAAGAAAAGGATAAACTATTGAGATTTCAAGATAGTACTAAAGCCTTGGATGATATTCTTAGTAGTCAAAGGTCTCCTGCTATCAAGGCTGGTCTTGGTTTTCATGAATCTGTTGAAGGTGAATCTAGTTCACAAGGTGAGGCAAGGAACTCTAAAGAGAAATGTAAAATGATCAACAAGGAGATGAAAGGTCAACCCCATCAACAATCAAGGAAAGAGACTCCTCAAAGAAAGTCTTTTACTCCTCCTATGAAAAATGTTGAATGTTACGTATGTCATAATCTTGGACATGTTGCAGCTAGAAGAATGGTTCAAGAACATCATGTAGAAAGATCATCACATTCAAGGTACTTTAATGGATATTTCTTTGCTTGCAATGTGTTTGGTCACAAAGTTGCTGATTGCTATAGGAAGAATATGAAACATGTAAGATGTTATGCATGTAACAAGCTTGGACATATAGCAAAGGAATGCAGGAACAAAGCATGGACTTCACACCAAAAGGAGAAAACAACATCTCACTTGAAGATATGGAAGAAGAAGGAAGTACAGACAGAAAGATGTGGCACAGCACAATGTACTCAGACACAGCACAACACAGACTCAGAGGGAGCTGAAAGTATAAAACTTCAGTGTCCTGAATCTCATACGCAAGTTCCATAAAGGGAAGTCGCGTATATACGTGAGTTGGATACTTCACAGTCGCGTATATGATTATCTGAAGAAATACAGTAGGGATAGGTTCAGGAAAAGGATTTGTTATGTTTCAGTCCATTACTTTCTCTGTTTGATAATATTTACAGTCTGCTGAGGATGTGTGGAAATATCTTGATACTTGTAAGATGTTTAGAAGGGTTTGATCCTAACTTGATGATGATGTCTTGATGCTTATTGCTGATATATGCATGATCAGATCTAACAGATGGCACAGGTTGAGGGGGAGCATATGCCTTTAATAATTCATTGTTGGCATTATGGTTAATGATGCTTATATGGCTAAATGATATATCTTGCTATGATTATGAGTTGTCCATGATAAAATCTCATATGATTCTTGGGGTTACATAGTTGATGTTCAAACCATATTTGTGGATTGATTCTTAGATGGTGCATTTATATAGTGATCAGGATAAGGAGAAGTACAAAGCTTGAATACAGAACTTCATTACTTGATGATGTGTTTCTCATATGCTCCTATCGTCATATGCATAAAGATCATGATGCAAGGTTCCTATAGCTCTTAGTGCTCATAGTTGATGATATAAAGAAGTTTTGACAAATGAGGTTGAGCTCAAGATACATAGTGCTGATACATGGATGACTACTCAAAGTTGCTTTGTTGGAGACATGATGATGAGTTCTTATCTATATGATACTTACATATGTTGATTGATGCAGATGTTCCCAAGTAATGATACTTGGATCATGTAGATCTTGATGTTGATGACATGGCTATGGTGGTTTCAGACATGATATGATGTGAATGACTCTGAATTCTGTTCAAACAGATGAATTGATGCAGACATACCTTGTTATAGGTTGATGACTTATACTCTACAGGACATTTACAGGTTGCTGATCTGAAATTGGTTGTACGCGAGTTTCATAAGGACCATCCGCGTATATACGCTTGTTTATGTGCATACAGTCGCATATATTATAATTTGAAGGAAATCTGATATGGGTCTGACAGAGACCATCTGACACAGATTCAGGGGGAGCAGATAAACTTCCAATGATGCATTGTTGGCATTATCTTAGAAGCTTTTGATTCTAGCTCACAGTTGTTGCTGGTTTCAGGTGGAACAAAGATAGAGGGAGAATAGAAGGATCTCTTTGTTGCTGATCTGAATGGTGATTGACAGATGCTGCCGATATCAGTTTTGCTCTAGATATTTCGTCTCTATGTCATGTATCTCTTTTTTGGTATCTCTTTTATGGTGTCAAGGTCATGTAATGACCTATATTGGTTTCCCCACTATGCCTGGGATCAAGATGTAATGTTCTTGTTTTATCATGTGTAAACTTTGATGTATCCCCACTTGGTTGGGTGGATGAGTGAATTCTAGTATATCCCCACATGGTTGGGAAATGGATGCATGTATTGAGTTTTTTGGTGATAGGAAGGTCTCTTATGATGTATAGAGTCATGTTCTTGTAGAACACCTTTTTGCAGACCTTGCTTACAGACAGGGGGAGCATGAACAACACAATTCAGCAAGAGCAGAGCTTTCAGCATGTAGCATGGACAGATTGGTACATCTTGGCATATGCAAAGGGGGAGCTCATTCAGATATTTCAGCAGGTACTCAGAGGGAGTATGGACAACAAAGGAAGAGAATATCTTGGTCCGCCCTTTGCCCTTGATGTCAAAGGAGGAGAGTGATTTGGTATTGTTGCCATCAAGTCCAAAGGGGGAGATTGTTGGCATTATGATGCATGTGCTGTACTTGATGGCAAACAACTCATAGAAGATCAACTCACTTATATATATCTAGATGAATCTACGGAAGAGATATCAGATGACAATTCTCAGTATGACAAGTCCAAAGGGGGAGATTGTTGGCATTATGAGACAAGTGTTGTCCTTGATGGAAAATCACACAAATGATAAATTATAGTGCAGCAAATTTATTTGATAAATTATAGTGCAACAAAGTTTCCTTCATGTAGAGAAAAGTTCACGCACTTTTATGCAGAGAAAAGTTTATTCCATGTAGAGAAAAGTTCACGCACTTTTATGCAGAGAAAAGTATATTTCATGTAGAGAAAAGTTCACGCACTTTTATGCAGAGAAAAGTTTATTTCATGTAGAGAAACGTTCACTCACTTTTATGCAGAGAAGAGTTTATTTCATGTAGAGAAATGTTCACGCACTTTCATGCAGAGAAAAGTTCCCTTCATGCAAGAGAAAAGTTCACGCACTTTCATGGTTGGTTCATGGTATTAGTCCGATAGTTTTTGATCCTATGGTTTTGGTCCGTGGTATTGCATCCAAAAGTGTTGATCTCACGCACTTTCATGGTTGGCTCATGGTATTATTCCGACAGTTTTTGATCCTATGGTTTTGGTCCGTGGTATTGCATCCAAAATTGTTGATCCCAAGTATTGGGTCCATGGTATTGTGTTATTATGGTTTTGGACCGTGGTATTTTGAAAGGCCTAAGACTATAAAAGAGGAAGGAGATCATTTGGCAAAGTATCATCTGAATTATTGAATATCTGATAAAGTGCTAGATCTGGAATACTGTGATTGGGTTATGGTGCAGATCTGGATCTGAGCTAAAGAGGGATCTCACCGGTTGATGGAGAACAAGATCTAAGGATAGATCGGGATCAAATGGTTTGAAATGAACTATCTCTATATAGTTGATTATGCTTATTCTAGATCTGTATACTAACACTTGTAATGATCTGAACTGGGTAAAACTTAAGTTTGAAATCGCTGCAAGTCATGATAGATCTGTACGTGGGTTGGCTTTGGTGAAAGCACGTATGTACGCAGGTTTGGTTCATTGTAGTAGCATATACCATTTGAGCTGTGATGTTTAAAGTTCCAGGTGGTTCAAGTTGTTGATGTGTTTTGATGACTGTTTAATGGTGTCAGTATTCTACATATTCAGTTTGATTGATTGTGTTGATGGATGAGATCTAGTAATGGATCTAATAGACTAGATCGGGTTACTAACACTCATATTATCCTTGTATATGTATTGATCTGGTGATTGGGTGATTCAGAAGATTGATTGATTATGTGCTTCAATCATATTTATGGGTCCAGTATGAAAATTGGATGAAATGTGGCCTTTCAGATTATGTGTTGTGCTTCAGGTGTATCCAATCTGAAAATGTATGAAACGTGGTACCTAGAGGAGAGAAGATTGTAGGCCGACAACTACGTACTAGTATCTTAGCTAGTACAAGAGCTAAGGGGGTGGCAGCTCCCTTCCAGTAACAGTTGAAAACTTTGGAGCATTGTAGCAGGTAGCAACCTACGTACTAGTAATTGGATCGGCTAGTACAAGAACTATGGGGGTTGTAGCTCCCTTCTAGGAGAGACTGGAGAACGAGAGAGGGTTGTAGCTCTCTGCAGGTAGAAGCCTGCGTACTGGTATAAGACTGCACCAGTACAGAAATATTGTAAAAGGATTTTCTTATTAAGAAGAAGATTGAGATGATTTGCAGCAGGTGGTTTTCTCCCACATTGGGTTTCCACCTTATATCATGGTGTTCATGTGTGTGGCTTATGTGTGATGATCTGTTCTAATTTACTGCACCTTTTTACTGTTAATATGGTTGATAATGTTCTAATGCACTCATTAAGGATCAACTAACTGAATCATAAGAAGTTGTGGAAGTAGCATATATGAATCTGAATATGGAAATGAAAAAGTTTTATTGATGTGATAATAATTATTCACCCCCCCCCGCTCTCTCAGTATTATTTCCAACAATTGGTATCAGAGCAGGTCCTTTGGTAGAAGCTTGATCGCTTGAAGGAGATCCGTGGAACTATGGGAAAGAAGCTTAAGAAGAAAGCACCTAAGAAGAAGAAGACATCTCAGAAGAACTATGACAGTGGGAGAATCGATTGGGGATTAGGTATAAGAAGCTCTTCAGATTCATAATCAGATTCAGAATCATTTCAGAATGAATATGAACTATCAAGTATGAATTTGCTATTCTCTGATGTTCCAGCTATCTATCCCTTTGGAAAAGATGAAAGTGATAGTGAAGCAACTAAATTTGCTTTTATGGGTGAGCAAGAAAAGTATCAAATAGAGGCAGTATTTAGAAGGCTTACAGACAAAATTAAAGATCAACAAGATCTATTGAACAAAAGGGAATGTGCTTTCAAAGAAGAAGTTACCAAACTAAAAGCTCAATCAGAGGAAGGAAACAAGGTAAGAAAGTTACTCAGGGACAAGGAAAATCAATGTCAAAAGTTGCAGGGTGAAGTGACATCATTAAGAGATGAAGTCAATGAAAGAAGCACAACCATCAAGAAACTCAGAGATAGATCCAGTTACTATGAAAGTCTTGAAGCCACGATCCGCTCGCTAAAGGAATATCTTGAAGAATCAAAGAAGCAGAATAAAGATCTACTCCAAGCTATTGAAAAACAGGTAAACGAAGATATCAGCTTAAAATCTCAACTGGAATGTGCCTTCAGAATTCGTCAAATGCAGCAGGATCTGAATGAAGAACAAGAAAAGGAGATTCTCAAACTAAGGCATCAGTTGGAAGAAGGAAGGAAAGCTGAAGAAGACATGAAGAAGCAATGTCTAGAAAAGGAGGAACAACTTCAAGTTGAGGTAAATATCTTGAAAGGTAAATTAGAAGAAAAGGATAAACTATTGAGATTTCAAGATAGTACTAAAGCCTTGGATGATATTCTTAGTAGTCAAAGGTCTCCTGCTATCAAGACTGGTATTGGTTTTCATGAATCTGTTGAAGGTGAATCTAGTTCACAAGGTGAGGCAAGGAACTCTAAAGAGAAATGTAAAATGATCAACAAGGAGATGAAAGGTCAACCCCATCAACAATCAAGGAAAGAGACTCCTCAAAGAAAGTATTTTACTCCTCCTATGAAAAATGTTGAATGTTATGTATGTCATAATCTTGGACATGTTGCAGCTAGAAGAATGGTTCAAGAACATCATGTAGAAATATCATCACATTCAAGGTACTTTAATGGATATTTCTTTGCTTGCAATGTGTTTGGTCACAAAGCTGCTGATTGCTATAGGAGGAATATGAAACATGTAAGATGTTATGCATGTAACAAGCTTGGACATATAGCAAAGGAATGCAGGAACAAAGCACGGACTTCACACCAAAAGGAGAAAACAACATCACACTTGAAGATATGGAAGAAGAAGGAAGTACAGACAGAAAGATGTGGCACAGCACAATGTACTCAGACACAGCACAACACAGACTCAGAGGGAGCTGAAAGTATAAAACTTCAGTGTCCTGAATCTCATACGCAAGTTCCATAAAGGGAAGTCGCGTATATAAGCGAGTTGGATATAGCGACCAACGAAGTCGCGTATATCAACGAGTTGGGTATGCCTTCCTCAGGGATGTTATAATCACAAATGAGACTTTAGTGTTTGTTACCTTCTGATCCAAGTTCTTGGATTTGTCTCCTCGCTCCTCTTTTGACCTCTAATCTTTATTCTAATGCATTTTAGTGATCATTTACTCTTCTAACCTCATGCATTAGGGGACACTTGTTATCAACCCATTTTTCTCCCTATGGTTAGTCCTCTTGAGTCACTATGTTGTTGACCTTTTTTCCCTAGACTTCACTTCTCTTTCTCCTATCTTTTCTCCCCAACCACACGCATATGGTCTTGTCAGTGCAATTGGAACCTTCAAACAACACGGAGGACACTTAGCCCATGAATTTATGACCGAGATTTCATAGTTTTGTCCATTTTGTATGGGGATTTTTTCTAGAGACTTATGGTTCCTAGGAGATCAATTTGACTCATGATATTATCTCATCTATTCAAGCTAGCTAGGACACATTATTGAGAATCTTCTCTAACTTCTTTTCATCCTAGGTGTCTACATTCATCCTTTTAGGAGTGTTCTCCTTCCTATTTATACTGGGCTATCTTAGAGGGTCAAGCTAGTGAGAATTCATGAGTCAAAATTATGGAGTTAGAATCTATGATTCATAATCAGAGAGCCACATAGATATGTTATTGCTATTGTGATTCAATTTTGAGAGTTTTGTGCTGCTTTGATTGTTTGTTATAGTGGTGAGACCCTGCCATAATTAGGAGAGGAATGCCAAAGCTAAAGGTATAATGATGTATTATTGATTATATGGTTAATGAAGATTCATGTTCCCTTCTTTTATATCAATGTTTGATGTGATTTAATTTCATGTATTTCTTGATGTTTTGTGAAACACCCTCCTCCCACATTTACCCAAGATAATCAGCCCACTGAGTTAAACATGTGACGATAAGCTACTATGATGTGATTCAACTTCCCATGTATAGTTAAAGAAGTGGAACTAAGAAACCAAACATAATCTTATCTTACTTGGGAACTACAAACCCTTGAAGAGACAACCAACCCTTCCAGGTGCCTAACCCCTGAGACAACTTTTCATTTTGTTGAGCTAGAACCCCAACCACTCCCATGACAAGCCATCCATGTGAATGAGGCCCTCCATTCACTCCCACAGCAAGGCATGCATCAACTGTGGCCTTTTTCAGGTAGTTTTGTGCCAACTGCCCCATATTCTGTGCCACTTTTTCATGGCCATGATTTAATCCACTGCCCAAAACATCATGAAACCTCTAGAAATATTAAAGAAACATGAATTAAAGCTACTAATGTAAACATTGGTACAAGGAATTGACTGGAACCCTACTAGACATGATAGGCATTTCGTCAAACATATCACAAATATGTAACCTACACATCATAACAACATATCTGAGCATAGGGGTCTCATACTCATCTTAGATTCGTAAAGACGGATTGATGCCTTAGCACAATAGTTTCATTATCATCTATTAGGTCACATATTCATTCACATTTCATATACTAATCAAATCTTGATAAAATCCATAATCAGAGTCTCATCAACCATGCTTATAACCAACATATAAAAAACAGAAATAACAAGGATATAACAGCCATTAAAGCCACATAATAACAAGTACATTTACACATGAAATACCAAAGGAGAAGATATTTCATTAATCATATGAAAAATCCAACCAATATAGGGACTTCCATGAAGTACCCAAGCATAGATTGGGTTGAAACAAACCTTTCTTTCAACAAATCACTGATGTGCCATATTCCGAGCTTGAATGTGGGACTCACAAAAAAACTAAACAAGGCTTCCTCAAGCTTTACCATACATCCCACCAAGGGATTCCTAGGCCCGATACCCTCATGAATATAACCGAACTCTATCGCAATCCCACCAAATCACTAGGCCCTAAACAAACATGGATGCCTCCGAATATCTCCACCTAAACCGTGAGGAATTTTTCCATCTCAAACTCTCGACTTAACGATGTATCCCACCATTACCGGTCATGGGATTCTTAGGCCTACAAGGTCACCACCCTATAGGATTTTTCGTGTATCCTACCATTACTAGTAAAGGGATTCCTAGACCCAATCAAGGGTATTCATAACCAAGCTCTTCCTTTTATTCAACCCCAGAATTTCTAGGCCTTGTGATTAATCCTAAGACCACCCCACTCAGCTTTGAATCAATCCAATAATCTGGCTTAACCAATAAAATCGAACCCCATCACACCATGGCTATCCAAAAATGGAAAGGCAAGGCTAAAGAAAATTGTTGCACCTAGAAAAACATGTGCCAATGATAACAAGGGAAACAAAAATACACATGCATGTCCCATGCATGCCAAAACTAGCAAGCAAATCATACATGCAACTTGATACATGTAATTAATCTTGTTGTAGCTACTTGATTCTTCTCTTCCTTGCTTCATATTTGGCTTCCTCGTTCTTTCTTTTCCTTCCTTTGCCTTCTTTCCTCGAATACTCAAGTTCTCCAAGAAATCTCTAAGTGTCCAAGAGTATGAGAGAGAGTAGAGAGAGAGAGCTCCAAAACTGAATTGACAAAAACCTACAAACTATTCCTCCCAAGCCTTTTTATTAATGAGGCCTCTATTTTCTTCATTTTACATTATTTTCCTCCATTTCCTCCTCACATGAAACCTGTGACCTTTCAACTTCCTTTTCTCCAAATTTCCATTATTTTCATAAATAAAATGTCAATTAATGCATCTTACCTTTCCCAAATCCTTTTCCATTTCCTTTGCCAATTTCCCTAGCCATAATAAACTGAATGAACACCCACACTAGGATGTTTTTCCCAACATTCACCTTGGAATATGTGTCTCATGACCTTAGTTATTATTTTTCCTTTATTAACTTTATTACATGGAATTTTGAGTAGGGATGTTATAGAACCCTCCCCCTTGGGGGAACGCCATCCTCGATGCTTAATGACACCTACAACCAACAATACTATTGTAAGAAAAACATACTACCAACATGACAACATAATAACATGACACCCATACCACTTATTGGATCTTTATAACATAGCTCATGGTGTTATTTACATCTATATAAATATATACATATACCAAAACATCACACCAAAACATATGCCAAAAACATTTTCTCAACCAATGAATAGAGAAGGATACATAGCTCGCATCTAATCATTCATCTCCCATGTAGCTTCATCAAGCCCAATTTTATTCCACTTCACTTTAACCTACTCGATTGCTCAATTCCGGAGCGTGAGCATCTTTCTCTGCAAAATACACTTAGATTTCGGCTAGAATTCTCCATTTGGCTCCACCTGTAATACAAACTAGTCAATCACATGATCAACATATTTAACATACTTATTAAGCAAGGACACATGGAAAACATCATGGAATTTCACTATCGAAGTCAATGCAATTCGATAGGTTACTGGTCCAATCCTTTCAAGAATCTTGAAAGGTCCACAAAATTGAGGTTCCATCTTGGCACATGATCCAATCCTCAAGGAAGCCTTCTTGGGCTTGATGCACAAGTACACATGTTCCCCAACCTAAAACTCTTTAAACATCTTGTTTTGATCTGCATAAATATTTTCTATGTCATGTGGTGCCTTCAGATTCTTCTTGGTTACCTACATTTCTTTTTCCATCTCTGGCAACATGTCCGGTCCTATAACCACCCTATTCACTAAATTTCTCCAACTGATGGGAGTATTACAACTCTGCCCATATAGTGCCTTGAATTAAGTCATCCTCAATGACTCTTGATACCCATTGTTGTAAGCAAACTCAATCAACTGAAGGTAATCCTCCCATATCCTAATTTGATGCATCGCATACATCCTCAATAGGTCCTCCAATATCCTGTTGACCCTCTCTGTTTTTCCATCTATCTGTCGATGATAAGTAGTGCTAAAGGCCACCTCTATACCCAAAACCTGCAAATAACACTTTCTAGAATCTAGAAGTGAACTTAGCATCCTTGTTTGACACAATATTCCTTGGAACACCATGCAACCTCACTACATCTCCGATGAAAACCTATGCTACATCATTAGCTAAATAAGTAGACTTCATTGGAATGAAGTGTGCTACCTTTGTCAACCTATCCACCACAACCATGATGGAATCATGATTTCTAGATGTCCTCAGAAAACCTATAGTGAAATCCATGGAAATGACCTCCCATTTCCATTCTAGAATCTGAATCAGTTGTAGTAATCCAACTATATGCTTACACTTTTCTTTCACCAACTAACATTCCAAGCATCTAGCCACAAACTCTGCCACTTCCTTATTCATATTCGGCCAATGGTAAAAATTCTTCACCATTGTCAATGTATTATGATATCCTAGGTGACCTGAATATGGTTTTGCATGAAATTCTTGCAAGATAGTATTCTTGATCTCACTGTCATTCGACACCTAACTAAACCATTTTCTGTAAGACGATAGTCCACTTCCTGACCACTTGTACCCTTCTATAATCGATACATAATCTCCATGTACATGTCATTTTTTTGATCTTCCTCTAAAATCTGATCATGTAAATTTTTCCCATATGAGCTCATAGCTGCTATATGATTTACTTGTATCCTCCTGCTAAGAGCATCTGCAACCCTATTCTCTTTCCCTTTGATGTACTTGGTCTCAAATTGAAACTCACTAATTGTATCTGACGATCTATCTTGTTTGGAATTCAAGTTTGGTTGGTCAAATAGATACCTCAATCCACTGTGATCACTCATCAATACAAACCTCATGCCAAGAAGATAGTGCCTCCACATATTCAATGCATGGATGATCGCTACCAACTCAAGATCATGTGTCAGATAATCCTAGTCATGCTCATTCAAATTTTGTGACTCATAGCACACTACATGTCCTTACTTCATTAAGACTCCACCAATTCCTCTCTTGCAACCATTTATACACACCACAAACTCTTTGTTTGGGTCTGTAATCTTTAGCACTAGAGCATTTGTCAATAGTTTCTTCACCTGCTCAAAACTTGTTGCACATTCCTGTGTCCATTCAAATTTATTCAATTTCCTTTGTAGTGACATAATAGGATATGAAATACGAGATAAAAACTTGATGGACCTCTTGTAATAACTTACTATCCCCATTAATGATCTTACCTCATCTACATTTATAGGAACTTCCCACTCCATGATAGCTCTTATCTTCGCCGGGTCTACTATTATACCTTCCTTGGAAATGACATACCCCAAGTAGTGTACTTTCGTCTGAAAGAAATTTCATTTACTAAGATTAGCATACAATTGATGCTCTCTTAGCGATCTCAACACTACTACTAAGTTCTAGGCATGTTCTTCCTCATTTTTAGAATATATCAAAATTCCATCAATGAAAAAATTAACAAACTTGTATAAATAAGGAGACAACAAACTATTCATTAAGCACATAAAGGTAGCTGGAGCATTAGTCAAACCAAATGGAACTACAACAAACTCATAATGCCCATACCTGGTCCTGAAAGCAGTATTGTAGATATCCTCTTCTTCAATGCATATATGATGGTATCCGGATCTCAAGTCAATTTTCATGAACATTGCTGCTCCCATCAACTCGTCAAACAAATTATGAATCCTTCGTAATGGGTACCCATTCTTGATGGTCACCTTGTTCAACTTCCTGTAATAAATGCATAACCTGAGAGTATCATCCTTATTCTTCACAAACAACATTGGTGCACCCCAAGGAAATACACTTGGCCTAATGTATCCCTTGTCAATCATTTCCTTCAACTGCAACTTCAACTCTACTAACTCTAGTGTGCTCATCTTGTATGGTTCCTTTGATGCTAGTTTTTCCACTGGTACCAACTAATGGAAAAGTCCACTTCTCTGTGAGGTGGAAATTCTGAAATCTCTGTGGGAAATACATCCTGAAATTGCTACAAGATCGGGTTCCTAATCAATACCTATGCATCCTCAACATGCTTACCTTTATCATTATAAATATGCACTACAAAAAACACACACCATTTTCTGTGACTCTACTTTGCCTACATAACTGCCACCATTCTAACACATGTTTCCTTCTTCTTACTCTACAATATCATTTGTTCCCCAATGTCATCCAAGCACTCAATATATTTTTCATAACTATCCACCTTAGTCCTGTGAAGATGCAAGTAGTCCATACACAAAAGCATAGTATATGATCCCAACAGAAATACATTCAAATGTGTTGAGGTAGGAATACCATTCAACTCGAATGCACAAGCTCTTACCCAATGATGAACTCTCTTCTTTGCACTTGTATCCAACTGCACTAACCAAGATTATGCATTCACTTCTTTTCTCAAACCACATTTATCCAGCAAGTCAGGACTAACATAACTATAATTAGATCCAGGGTCAATCAAAATAGAAACAACTTGATCACAAAGCTTACCATCTATCTCGATAATATATGTCTAGTGTTTTGCCTACCTATTATCCAATGTTTCATAGATCCGTGGAATGCTCTTTCCAACTTCTCCAACTGTTGGCGCTTCTTGTGCACTGCAAATATGAGGCCTACCACCTTGATTCTACAAAAAATCTCTCTTGAGATGCTCCTTGCCACATATCCAACACTATAACTATCCTTTACCATCACCTTTAATTTGCTTCCCTCCATGTTGTGACCCATTAAACTTCTTTAAGGTGAAACATTCTCTTTTTCACCTACATCTTGAGGTCTTGTCCTTTTTGGTTGCCATTTACATTTAGCCTTGTCTTTACCTTTAACCTTGCTAAGGTTTTGTCTTACACTTTGATTTCTCATAATAATGCTTCAATTTCCCAATCACTTCTTCAAGCGATGAGGCTCATCATACTCAATCAGATCTCTAAATTCTAATTGAAATCCACTGAAAAATATCTGAACTTTGGCCTTTTCATCCTTAATACCTCAACAGCTCTAGGAACTTGGTCATATACTCCTCATCCATCATTGACCCCATCTCTAGCTCATAGAACTCCTTAGCCTTACTGTCGTAGTACTGCTCTGACAAATATTTCTTCCTAAAAAGTCTCTTGAATTCATGCCAACTCAAATCCTATGTCCTGATGTCTTTGACCCACTTCACATATTCCCACCAGATGTTTACCTTTCCTTTGAAGTTGAAGATAGTCATTTTGGCCTTCATGTTCTCTGTGTGATCATGCAAATCAAAGAAATTCTTCATCCAAAGTAGTCACGTCTCTACATCTTCTGACTTCTTCAAATATCCATCAAATGTAGGTGGATTTCCTTTCTTGAACTCATATGGAAAATAACTCTTGTCACTCCTCGTGTAAGGATGATAACGATGACGATCATGGTACCTATTAGAACTAGAACTAGAATAGAACATATTTCCATCATCTCTCCTATCAAGAGTACCCAAGAATATGACATCTCTAATCATGTCATATCTATCCACCCTATGCACACCATGATATCTACTGCCATATACCCCATTAATCCTATCCTCCTTCCCATGAATGATCCTAAGCGGTCCTTGTCTCTGTAATTCTAAGAAACTTGGAAGAATTACTGCATTAACTTCTATTTTTTTCTCTTATGCCATAATGATTATGTCATTATCTACTTTGAAACTTCTTATTTTTTTCCTTCAAGCTTCTCAATGTGTTTGCTAATTCAGAAGAGTTCCTACCACCACACTGCTCATCTGATCCATAAGGAGAGTCTCGTGAATTGTAGTCCACCATCTTTCTAGTCATCTTTGATCTTCTTCCTACAAGTATAGCATGTCAGCTTAAACCAAAACATAACATAATCAACATACCTAAGTATAGTTCAAGGGATGATATCTCGTCTGCAAGATCAACTAGATTAGCGTAATACATGTATAAACATAATAATCATTTCAACCATTATCTAGCTATCATGCATGACCATACCAAACACATACCATGACCTCATGCATGACAATTATAACCGTGTCAATGTATCCATAATAACATATAAATACTGACATGCATAACTAATACATAACCAACATACATTCATGATGACCACATCCAAAAACAACACCACCAATTTTCACACGGCGACACAACTAAAACCATGACCACCACCATGCATACAAAACAATCACATGGACCAAAAACATAAAGAATACATATGCAACTAACATGTATGTACGACCAACACATTTTTCCCATCCAGTCTAAGGGGTGAACCATGCTCTGATACCACTCTATAACACCCTCCTCCCACATTTACCCAAGATAGTCAATCCACTGGGGTAAACACGTGACGAGAGGCTAATATGATGTGATTAAACCTCCCATGTATAGTTAAGGAAGTGGAACCAACCAAAAAAACCCAATATGACCTTACTCAAGAACTATAGACCCTTCAGAAGACAACCAACTCTTCCAGGTGCCTAACCCCTAAGACAACTTGTCACTTTGTTGAGCTAGACCCCCAGCCACTCCCATGACAAGCCACGCATGTGACTAAGGCCATCCATTCACTCCCATAGCAAGGAATTCTAGTGAATGAGGCCCTCTATTCTCTCCCACAACAAAGTATTCCAACAACTGTGGCCTTTTTAGGCTGTTTTGTCTCAGTAACCCCAGATTTTGTGCCTCTTTTTCAGGGCTAAGACTCAAACCAAAGTGAATAAATTCATGAAACTTCCAAAAAATTTAAATAACCATGAATTAAAGCTACTAATTCAAACATTGGTACAAGGACTTGGTGAGACCCCTACTAGCTATGACAGGAACTTTGTCAAACATATCACAAATATGTAATCTATCGGTCATAACAACAAATCTGAACATAGGGGTCTCATACTTATCTAAGATTCGTAAAGAAGGATCGATGCCTTATCACAATAGTTTCATTGTAATCTATTAGGTCACATATTCATTCACATTTCATATATTAATCAAATCATGATTAGAGCCATAATCAAAGTTTGTCATCAACCATGCTTATAACCATCTTATAACCAAAAAAAATAACAAGGATATAGCAACCATTAAAGCTACATAATAACAAGTACAATTACACATGAAATACCAAAGGATAAGAGCTTTCATTAATCATATGAAAAATCCAACCAAGAAAGTGACTTCCAAGAACCACCTGACCATAGATTGGGCTGAACCAAATCTTTCTTTTAGCCAATCACCCCCATGCCATATTCCAAGCATGAATCTGGGACTCACAACAAAATCATCCAAGGCTTCCTTAAGCTTTACTGTATATCCCACCAAGGGATTCCAAGGCCCAAAACCCTCATCAATACAACTAGGCTTTACAACAATCCCATTGGATCACTAGGCCCTAACCAAGCATGGATGCCTTTGGATCTCTCCACCTAAATATGAGGAATTTATTTGTCTCAACCTCTCGGCTTTACCAAGTATCCCTCCATTATTAGTCAAGGGTAGGACTATGAGGTCACCATCCTTTGGGATTTACTGTGTATCTTGTGATTACTAGTCAAGGGATTCCTAGTCCCAATCAAGGGCATTCACAATCAGGGTTTATCGTGTATCCCACCCCAGGATTCCTAGGCCTTGTGATCAATCCTAAGACCACCTCTCTTAGCTTTGAATCCATCTTGTAATCTAGCTCAACCAAAAAAAGAGAACCCCATCAAACCATGGCTATCCAGAAATGGCAAGGAAAGGTTGAATAACATTGTCACACCTAGAAAAACCGATGCTAATGACAAAAAGAGAACCAAAAACACATTTTCATGTGCCATTCATGCCAAAACTAGCAAGGAAATCATACATGCAACTCAATATCTACAATTAATCACGTTGTAACCGCTTGATCCTCTTCCTTTCTTGATAATTTTTCTTCCTCTTGCTTTCTTTTCCTTCCTTTTCCTTCTTTCCTCCAATGCTAGGCTTCTCCAAGAATTCTCTAAGTGTCCAAGAGTATGAGAGAGAGAGTAGAGAGAGAGCGCTCCAAAATTGAACTGAAAAAAAGCTACAAAGTGATCCTCATAAGCCTTTTTATTAATGAGGCCTCTATTTTCTTCATTTTCCATTTCTTTTCCTTCATTTTTCTCCTCACATGCAACGTATGACCTTTCACCTTCCTTTTATCCTAATTTCTATTATTTTCATAAATAAAATTACAATTAATGCCCCTTGCCTTTCCCAAAGACTTTTCTAATTTCCCTGGTCATAATAAACCAAATGAACACCCACACTAGGATTTTTTTCCTAACATTCAGCTTGGAATACATTTCCCATTAACTTAGTCATTATTTTTCCTTTATTAGCTTTATTACATGGAATTTTCACCAGGATTGTTACATTTTGTGCTACTAGCCTTATGTTGAAACCCACTTGTCATCCTTGTTTGTTTGTGTTTGTGTTTGTGTGTAGGCTTTGGATCGATAGTGGGAGAGAGATATCACTTAATTGGAGAAAGATGATTTTTCATTAAGCCCAAAACTCTTCACCAACCTGCGAGGAGGCAAGGTACTTGCTCAAACCCTACAACATTAGAAACTACATGGATATTGCTTGCATGATCATTTTACTTTGGGATTTTTGTTTTCTTGTGTTAGCCATATCTTTTTTCTAACTGGTGATCCTAATGGGGCATAGGATTGCAGAGAAGTGGCTCCTTGTGTGTATAATTCACCGCAATATTTTTGTTACACTCTAAACATGATTTATTCTATTAGTTAGTTAGACCCTTCTTTTACTCTAGAAGGTAGAGTGCTTTCATGATATATCTAGAAATTAATAGTGAAATAGTATCATGGTAATGTCCTAGAACAGGAATCATGGGTAGAGAAAGATACCCACCTATAGTGTATATGGGCCCTACATATATGTTATCTTTGTTAATTTTGATGTTGCATATTCTGTTTTTCAATTTACTTTTTCTGCCACTAGAAACACTCTGGGGGTTGCATATCAAGATCCCACTCTTGAATTCTTTTGTGATTCTCTAAATATATTAGAGAGAAATATAATATCTTGCATTTTGGAGTGGTCAACATTATAGTTACATATAGTTGTTGGAAATATGCACACTACTGAGAGGGGGGTGAACTGGTAGTGACTGTGTTTCTTAACTTTTAAAATCCTTTTCAATTACTTTAACACAACATTTATTAAACTGTTTGTAGATTAAATCATATAAAAAACATATTATAACCATGAGAAATAACCAAAGAAACATGCACAAGAAGACATAATATTTTTCTAGTGGAAAACCCTTCTCTAAGCAAAAAACCACCCTGTTGTTGTTGTGCAGCTCAAATAATTATATTAATTGTCAAGCAATTCAATTACATAGAATATTCATAAATGGATACTATTGGAAATGTGCTCACTACTGGGGGGTTGAATCGGTACTGACTGCGTTTCTTAACTTTTAAAATCATTTTCAATTACTACAACACAATATTCATTAACCCATTTGTAGATTAAATCATATAATAAAACATATGAGAACCACTAGAAATAACCAAAGAAACATGCACAAGAAGACAAGATTTTTCTAGTGGAAAACCCTTCTCCAGGAAAAAATCACCATGTTGTTGTTTTGTTACTCAAATAATTATATTAATTGTCAAGTAATTTAATTACATAGAATATATATATATATATATATATATATATATATATATATATATATATATATATATATATATATATATATATATATGGCTACTATTAATGAGAACTATGATTTTCATCCCATGATTCTACAGACACCCATCTGATCAACAAGCCTTTCATAACACCCATTGGACTTATGAAAAAAATTGTTGTCTATCTAATTTTGTCGGAGCACCCACCCCACTCTTCTATGTGACCCTCGATTCACAATATTTCATACCGAAGTCAATCTAAATCGCTCAACCAGAACAACACAACAACCTCTAGGAATATAGGCTCAAATCAATATAGCAAACTCGTTGAAAAACCAATCTGCACAACTCACTCAATCATTGCAACAATCCAATCAAAAATACATGAGACATACATAAACAAAACATCTGATGGAAACATGATAACCCAGTATGAAGGAAATGATCTACAACCCTTCCTACTCTACCATACTACTACATAAGATCTTGGCTGAAACAAATTTTTGTTTCCATCTTCTAACATTGTGATTTGCTGAAAATATTCTACATAAATTCCTACACATTTCACACACACTAATCTTCACTTACTTACACTCTCCAATATTACACAGCCATCACACTTTCTTCTCAAGTGAACCAACCAAACAGATTCATAATCTCTATCTATTTTTAATCTTTGAAATGGTTAAAATAATTAATTCTAATTCCGTAGTGGAGCTCTATTCATATGATGCAAGTGGTTTGGTCCATTTATTCTTGACTCAATCTAGCCACAAAATTCATTTGCTAGTGAATATTATATTTTAACCATCATCTAGAAGCACAATAACCTTTTTCTGACCTTTACATGATAAGTCATGAATAAGAGAAGTTGAAAAAAAATAAACACCTGATGATCGTGAGCAATGACGAGGAATTTTCATGAAAAGCCTCGGTCACTCCCACAACACAAACCCCATGCAACTGGAACTCCTCAGTCGCTCCCATAAGCCTGCAATATAGTGACTAGAACTTTTCAATCAGTCCCGCAGGCTTGGATCCATGTGACTGTATCAGAGGATGCTCAAAAACAACTTTCCATTGTTCAGATTCTACCCAAACTTGATCCACTGGTTGATCATCATCAGTAAGTCCTCGGGAAGCCTCTGTAGCCTTTCCAACACTCCAACAATCCACTGTAACAAATCCATCATCATCACAAGTCAAACTAGGTTGACTTGTATGTCATCCATTAGTTTCTTCAACACTTAAGCCATCAATGGCAAACCCTGCAACTAAGCATATAAGCTGAAAACCATCCATACACATGTAGAAATTCATCCCGTAGATCACCTGATAATGCAATACACTAAAGTAAAATACTTGATCTACTTCTACAAACAAACTTGCAGAAGCTTAATCGATTTTGAGCAAGATCAAATAGAACACATATAACAGGTGAAGAAGAAATCAATCACACATGAACACAGAAGAATACTCTGGGGAAAGCATCATCTAAAAACCCCAATCTCTGTATTATCATACAAGTGGAAAATCTCAGGATTACACAAAGCTTTAGCTCACAAGCTATCCATATCTCAGTACAATCCCTCACTACTGCTCAAAGACAGAATAGACAACACATATGTCTTCCTTCGGTCCTCCAAGCCTCCTATTTCCTTGTGCAGTTTCTCTTGGGTCCTCAAGCTACCAGTTGTGTGTAATTACCTCACACACTACTCACTAACCTCTGAAATAACTACGCAATCCTCAAGGAAAGAATTCCTTCTGCATGCAAGAAATATCCTCATGGGAATATTCCTGCAACTGATAGTACACTATCCCATCCTTTGATCTCAATTGGGTCTCTGTCTGAACTGACATGCATGAGCTATTTATGAGAGAATATTCAGTTATCTAAAGTACACTAGTTGCATGCATGCATGCATTGACTAACTAAACTCTCAATTAGTTCCACAAATTGTTGGAACTAATCTAACTGGACTTAACTCAGTTAACTGAGCTAACTAATTACAACTCAAAGTACAACTTATCCTAATCTCCTTAATTAAGGGATAACTTCCTCAATCAAAGGGATAACTGTTGCATGTCTTCACATAGACTTCATGTTTGATTTTCTCTAACTAATTAACTCAAGATGAATTAATTAATTATTTTACAAACAACTATTGAGCTCAAATTCGAATTTTAATTCACAATTTTAATTTAGGGACTAATTGAAATTGGTATGTATCCCGAAATGCTATCTATAGGAATGCTATTTTTAGAATTTCTATTTTTGGCATTTCTTGTTGCTATTTTCAACACTCCCTCTCAACAAGAAAGGGATTATATGTCACCTTGATCCTGTCTCTGTGGAACTCAAAGTTGCATTTTGACAATGACTTAGTCAAAATGTCTGCATCCTGCTCCTTGGTTGAAACATACTGCAACAACATGATCCTCTTCACCACACAGTCTCGAAGATGATGATATTGGATATCAATGTGCTTGGACCTGTCATGAAACACTGAATTCTCAGAGAGTTTGATACAACTCTGATTATCGCAATAGATCACAGTTGGATCCATCCTCTGATCAAACAATCCAACTATAATTTTCCGCATCCAAATGGCCTCACATGCTGCCTGGCTTGCAGCCATGTATTCAGCCTCTGCTAAGCTAAGTGCAACTGACCTCTATTTCCTACTGTACCGAGAAACTGTAGCTAAACCAAGGTTGAAAATTCTTCTTGAAGTTCTCTTTCGATTTGATGGACTCCCTGCCCAATCTGCATCAGTGAAACCCTGAAGCTTCACTCCCTCTATCCATCTCTACCATAATCCATACTGAGATGTGCCTCTGAGGTATCTCAAAACATGCTTCGCTGCCTTCCAAAATAGCTTGGTAGGCTGAACCATAGCTTGACTCAGCTGGTTGACCGCAAAGCACAAATCTGGTCATGTGTTCACTAAATACATCAGTGAACCCACAAGCTGCCGATACATAGTAGCGGCTACTACTTCACCTGAAGTAACATCTTCCTTCCTCTAGTTTCTTGCTAGAGGAGTCTACATGGGCTTGCACTTATCCATGTGGAATCTCTTGAGTATCTCATTGGCATACTTACCTTGAGACACAAACACTTCCCCATCCTTCTGCAACACTTCCATGCCTAGAAAGTAGTACAGACCCATGTCTTTCATCTCGAACTGTCTTGCAAGGTCCTCCTTGCAAGACATGATCAACTAATCATCACCTGTGAATATCAGATCATCAACATAAAGAACAATGATCAATTGCTTACCTTCTACCATGATGTGGTACAGGTTCGCATGTGCTTCACTCCTTGTGAAGCCCAACCCAGTGAAATAGTTGTTGATCCTAGTGGACCAAGCATGAGTTGCTTGCTTCAGTCCGTACAAAGCTCTCCTAAGTTGGCACACATGCGACTCACATTTGAAGGTCTCAAATCCTTTCGGCTACTCTATGTACACCTCTTCCTCAATCTTGCCATTGAGGAATGTAGTCTTCACATCCATCTGATGGATCTTCCAACCCATCTGTGCTGATAGTGCCAACATCGATCTGATAGATGATTACCTTGCTACAGGAGAAAAAGTCTCATCATAGTCGATCCCCTCGATCTGTGAGAAACCACGGACAACAAACCTTGTCTTATGTTTCTCCACACTACCATCAACTGCTTGCTTTACCTTGTAAAGCCATCGGGAACTTACCACTGACTTGTTCTCTGGTCTTGGAACAACATCCCAAACACTATTTTGAACTATGGAGTCATACTCCTCCACCATAGCATCAACCGAAACTGGATGTTGCACTGCTTCCTCGAAGGAAGATGGTTCAGTCTCTATAAACTCCCCAACCAGGGCCATGTACCTAGTGTACTGCTCAGGTGACCTCCTCTGTTTGCGCTGAGAAGATGGCTCTCCCACATTCTCTCTCGCATCCATCAACAATCTGTCAGCTTCCCTTGAGTGTTTCTACACATCTCTGGAAGACTCTGCATGAGTGGATGTCTCCACTCCTGGATCCTTTGCATGTGGCTGCTCCACATGAGTCTGAGGTTCCTCCTCTGCATGCAACTTGAGCTCCCTCTCAAGGGATACTTGAATGGCCTTCTGCTCGTCAAAATTTAGATCTCTGCATACCACTGTCCTCTGACTGGTAAGAAAGAACACCTGATAGTTCTGGGGTGTATTAGTGTACCCCACAAGTATCCCCAACTTTGCTGTTAGCTCTAGCTTCTTCCAGGCATGTTTGGTCACATGGAAAAATATCGATGAGCCAAATATCTTGAAGTGACTCACATATGGTCTCTTCCTGGAGAAAGCCTCCTAAGGTGTCTTCATCCAAAGTATGCGATGTGGGCTTCTATTCTACAAGTATACAGTTGTATTGCATGCCTCAGCCCACAAATGAAGTGGTAGGCCTTGGTCATGTAGCATCACCTGAGCTTCTCCCACAATCATTTTGTTCTTCATTTCGGTCACCCTATTTTGTTGTGGGTTATGTGGTGCTGTCAACTCTTGTTTAATTCCTTCTGCTACACAGAAGTCCCTAAACTCTTAAGAGACATACTCTCCACCATTGTCACTTCGCAAGGCCCTAATTTTCTTTCCACATTCTTTCTCAACCAAGGCTTTGAACTCACAAAACCTTGAGAAGGTTTGATACTTCTTCTGCATGAAATATATCCAGCATCTACAAGAAAAATCATCAATGAAAATAACATAGTAATTTTGTTTAGTGGTAGAGACTGTTGAGAATGGTCCACACACATTTGTATGAACTCGCTCCAAGACTGCTCTAGCTCGACTATCTCGATCCTGAAAGGAATATTCTGCATACTTACCCAAGGTAAAACCTTTGCATGTATCCACTTGCTCAATTTTACCCTTGGGAAGTCCGATAGAAATCTGTTGTATGATCTTCAAGGCCCCATGGTGCAAGTGGCCCAATATTCTATGCCATAGCTCGCCAATATCTTGGCTTTGCACCAACTTTTCTTTGGAACTCAATGCAGCACAGTCATCTACCTCTAGCTTGTAGAGATTCTTTACTCAAATCCCAATCCTCTTGGTCTGTCCCGTGGCGATGTGTCTCAGGAACGCCTTTCCTTTACTGAAGACTACATCATAACCTTTGTCTTCCAACATTGCGACAGATACTGGGTTCTTCTTCAGTCCAGGCCAATACATTACATCAGTCAGGGTGAGAGGATCTCCATTCTCCCTCTGAAACACAATTGTACCTTCACCTGAAACACGATACTTTCCATCATTGCCCATCTCTATGCACATATGGAGGTCCTTATCCTCCAAGGTACTGAATAAACTCTTATCGCCGATCATGTGGAATGAGGCTCCACTATCTAGGTACCAAACACAACCCACCATCGATGAAACCATGCATGCGATGAGGGTGAAATCCAATTCGAACTGTGAGGCTAGTGCCTCACCATCTAATCCTTTTGAGGATCCCTTCTTGGATTTATTCTATGGACAATTTGTTGCATAATGGCCCACCTCATGACAATTAAAGCATCGCACTTTTGATTTGTCAATCTTCTTCCCACCATGGGAAGGAATCAATTTAAAATGTGTTACAGGGAAAAGTGTCTATATAGAACTGCTCTATCCCACTAAGGTGTGACAGCTGCCTTAGAAACAAATAGAGAAAAGCTACTTTTGTTTTTCCTTTATGAATTATAGATAGAGAGGAACAGAAAGACCAACCTCTGTCTTGCGCTAATCTCCTGATTTGATTCCTCTCTTCTTTGATAGTCCTCAGCTACCTGCTCCCTTGCACGCCTAGCTTCACAAAGTACCTGTAAGATCACAGAAGCATAGCACTATACAAAGACATAGATCTATAATCATAAACAATCTAGGATCAGATGTAAATTGACCATACAACTGTAGCAAGCATCAATGACACAAAAGCATGGAGGAAAACTCAAATAGCTTTTATTGATAAACAAGAAAAGAGCCAAGAGGAGTTACAACCAGTTGTTCTGACCCAGCATCAACCTCCCAACAAATAAGCCCCTCTTCACCTCAAACAAAGCTTAGATCACCCAACAATCTGATGTTTGTCTCAAGAAACCAACAGCAATTCCTTACAATATGCAAAATTCCAGCCTCTGGATCTCTGGGATGAGGGATCCATATATAGATATCTGTAAGGGGGATGAGTCAGCTTGTGATTTGATTAGTGTCTTCTCTCTGATAGTTCTTTCTTCCACTTGGAGACTGATGGCCTCTTACTCATCCTTGGTCGAATTCAGTGAGGCAAGTGTCACAGGAGAAGATTCTGGAAGCTTCCATTGCCTCTCTACCTCGTGGAATGACACTGCCATTTGTCATTTCTCGCCCATCGCACCCCACAGAAGGGACTTTTGAAATGCAACGCACCCTCACAGTGTATTTGGGTGAGATGCAATGCACTTAGCCAGTGGAGCAACTGCAATGATCCTATTTTGACCAATTCTGAGCAGTTTCTCATGGAGAACTTCTGGGAGAAGTTGTAATATGTTGACCTTGTTCCTTTAGGGGTTAGAACAACACTTTTAGGGACTTAGGAGCCCTTGGTTTATGGACATTTCATGCTTGGGGTTGTAGGGCCCAAAAATGTCTATAACATAATGGGAATCCTTCCCTTTCCCTTTCCTCACCTTACTTGCTAAGGCTAGATTTTCTTCATCATCATGCTTTGATGAAGAACCATCTCTAGTGCTTCTCCTGATCTCCTCCTGCATCAGATCTGACCACAGTCGTTCCCAATTTGGTAGTTTCTCTATTCCATTCACTAAGTCTTGGTAGCTATGCCAACTCTTAGGAATACTGAGGAGAGCAAGACTCACCATGTCATCATCGGTTGTCGTGATTCCTACACTTCCAAGCTCATCCCTACAGGTGGTGAGCTTGTTCAGATATGTAGAGATCATGTCACCGTTTTCACACTTTATTTTTTGAAGCTTGTCTTTCAGTGCTAGCTTCCTCTGATTGTTGTTGTTCTGATATAGATCCTTCAATGTCTTCCACATTGAAAACGGTGTCTCCTTCCCATGGAGACTCGAGACAATATGGTCTTGAACTCCCTCCAAAAGAATCCTCCTTGCTCTAGCCACACATTTCTTCCATCCTGCCAATTCTTGGGCATTAGCTGCTGTTAGCTTGGGGACTTATTGATCAATGAAGTCCTTAAAACCATTGTCCTCTAATACCACTTCCATGTGATCCTTCTAGGCTATACAATTTTAGCTACCATCCAGGGCATACTCGAGTCTCAAACCATTGAACGCCATTGGTGAACTTTGAGATGTGATAAGAATTCGATTTCTACAATCAAGAACTTCAAACTTCGAAGTTCTCCCTTATTTTTATATTGTTCTCTGCTTTGATCACCTTTGCTCTGATACCATGTAGAAATTCTCACCGTAGAGCTCTTCTTCTATCAAGCATTCATGAAGTACTGATGATGGATCCCAGTTGGGATTTGAAACGTTGACGAAAAATGGTTTTTACTGTGGATTCTTTGGTAACTAAGTCAGAAGAACACATATAACAGATGAAGAAGAAATCAATCACACATGAACACAAAAGAATACTCTTGGGAAAGCATCATCTAAAAACCCCGATCTCTGTATTATCGTGCAAGTGGAAATATCTCAGGATTACACAAAGCTTTAGCTCACAAGCTATCCATCTCTCAGTACAATCCCTTACTGCTACTCATAGACAGAATAGACAACACATATGCCTTCCTTCAATCCTCCAAGCCTCCTATTTCCTTGCACAGTTTATCCTGGGTCCTCAAGCTACCACCTGTGTGTAATTACCTCACACACTGCTCACTAACCTCTGAAATAACTGTGCAATCCTCAAGGAAAGAATTCCTTCTGCATGCAAGAGATATCCTCATGGGAATATTCCTGCAACTGATAGTACATTGTCCCATCCTTTGATCTCAACTGGGTCTCTGTCTGAACTGACATGCATGAGTTATTTATGAGAGAATATTCAGTTATCTGAAGTACACTAGTTGCATGCATGCATGCATTGACTAACTAAACTCACAATCAGTTCCACAAACTATTGGAACTAATCTAACTAGACTTAACTCAATTAATTGAGCTAACTAATTACAACTCAAAGTACAACTCATCTTCATCTCCTTAATTAAGGGATAACTTCCTCAATCAAAGGGATAACTATGGCTTGTCTTCACATAGACTTGATGTTTGATTTTCTTTAACTAATTAACTCAAGATGAATTAACTAATTATTTTACAAACAGCGTTTGAGCTCAAATTCGAATTTTAATTCACAATTTTAATTTAGGGACTAATTAAAATTGGAATGTATCTCGAAATGCTATCTATAGGAATGCTTTTTTTAGCATTTCTTGTTGCCATTTTCAACAACACACACCATGTACCATAAGAATGACCTGACAATATCCAATACTATCAACTAGGTGTAGTGGCTCCACAACCTACCAAGGCATCCACACACCAACCAACAACCTACATTAACATTTTCAATCACCAAGCTAAAATCTACAACCAATGAACCATGTGCACAAGCAACCACATATTATCAGGTTGACATCAATCCCAACCAACACAAATTCATCCTCCAAAACCAATGCTACTAGGTTGACATCAATGCCAATTGAACAACTAAGCCATAACTCCAACAATATACCCCTTTGGTATTGATGGTAACCCCAACTAAACCAACCAACTAGCCTTTGAAAAACTCTTCATTCACTCCCCCTTTGACATTAATGAAAAAGGGTTGAGCTCATCCAAGAAATCATAGCTAAAAGAACACTGCTCCCCCTGGACACTAGCTATGTCTCAACAAGAAGTAACAATTATAACCATCAACATAGTGTAGACAACATCATACCATAACTAGAAAAATAGCAACACATCATATGCACCAGCAAGGTCAAATCATAATGCATCAACATTACTTCCCATGGTAGCATTGCATCAAACAATAACAGTAGTAGCTCTATCTCTCTCATCAAGAAGCAATATCAAACTCTCCATGTACACCACTCTCAACCAGCAACAATAACGCTCAACACAACAACAACATGAGCAACAACATCTAATACCATGAATATCAGCACTCTCTCCAAAGGCATCATAGCATAATCATCAACAACATCTAATGTGAGCAGAAACACATCATAAGTAGTAGCATCACTCAGCTCACCAGCACCAAACTATATCAACCTCACTCTCATCCAAACCAACATCAACATAGTAACCAACAACAACAAGAAAGCAAGTCTAATCAACAACATAATACTAGATATGCTCCCTCTAAACATTATCATCTTGTAACCAATTCCTTCTAGTTGAAGGCTACACCTCAATGAACAAGGGATTGAATATACAATATGAATGATATACATTATATTACTAAAACAACACCCATCAACCCATATGGATTCCCTCATCAATGACTACTAGACATCAAGACTCACTCTCCAATATGACCATGACTAATGATATGCAATATAATGTATTACATGGTTGTATAATGAGATATAATGCTATGGCTATGACATGAAGTACAATATCCCAAATATGGCTAAAAAAACTCATGGCAACACCAACTTGACATGACTCATAACCTGCCTATTACCAACTCATGACAATATAAACTCAATAACATGAACAATTGATTACATGGCTTCATAAACAAGATATATGACTATAACTAATGAAGTAAAATATGAAGCATATGCTTGTTCCATGAACAAAACTTATGCCTCTCTCCAACACATACTCAAATAAGCTCCTTGACCAACACTACAAATATTTTGGCCAATCAACAAGATGAAGAATGATCAACTTTATGTAAATCTCATCAATCATACAATCATCCAAATGCATAAGATAGAGCCATCATTCAAGCAACTAATGAACTAATAGCAACAATAATTGATCATCATGTGATATGAAATAGTCAGAAATAATAGCATATAACCATTTTATCAACTAAGAAACATCAAACTCCAATATATAGCAACAACATAAATATAGCCCATGAATTTGTAGCAACAACATATTACCATCATATCACATCATCCATAATGCATCAACCAATATATATATATATATATATATATATATATATATATATATATATATATATATATATATATATATATATATATATATATATATATATATATATATATATATATATATATATATAGATCTATATATATATATACATATATATATATATATATATATATATATATATATATATATATGTATATATGTATATATATATATGTATATATATATATATATATATATATATATACATATATCTATATATATATATATATATATATATATATATATATATATATATATATATATATATATATATATATATATATATATATATATATATATATATATATGATGGCAGCAATAAACATGTCAAAAATATGTGCACGATTTGCAGCAGGAGGAAATCATCCACTCAAGGTAGTAGAAATGAAATAAACACATATTACATCATAAGATAAGTCTCAGTCTATTATGGCAGCAAACCATGAATCCATGAAATATAAATCTGATTAGAAAATCCTCCAACTAGCACTAGCATATCATGTCACTATTAATCGTTAAGCCATATATGTGCACAATTCAAATAATTAAGCAACAACTAATAATCATCAACTTGGAGAAATAGTGAATCATAATAATATCTACTAAATGTAGCATAGGCCAAGAATCCACCAATCTCCTCAATAGAGGCAATGAACATAGGTGAGGGATCATACAACATGGAGACCAATGAATCAATATTTGATGGTAATAATGTCACATCACATGTGACAAAAACAAACAACAATAATAAATCCATATGCATGCATATGGAGCACAAACACCACCACCATAGTTGAATCAAAGTTGTCTCATCTCCAAATGTATTGTGGCTTATAATCATTGAACTAATGCTTGAATGCTCAAAATAACCATTAATCTAAAAATAAACAATTGCATGCAACTCATATAAGACATATAAACTCAAGGAAGTTACCCTCAACCTATAATAGCTCCTAAAATGATCAACGTTAGATAAATATAGCATAATGAGAAACATAACAACCTCCTCCAAACAATCTCATTTACCAAGATGCCATCAATAAACCTATAGAAAATTAATGCATGTGAGATGCTCCCCCTGCACATGTTCCATCTCTGCAACAAACAAGTGTTAGTGCTACAAAATCATGACAACCATCTACAACATAATTCTCATCCAAACTTTCCAATATGGAAGCACTTTTAATGATCCACATGCAATCCATAATGCTACCATATGCTCCCCCTGAGATCATGAAGGCCTCAATTTTTAGTGGGAGTGTTATAGAAATATTTGGGAACTGCAACCCCAATATTATATGTCGATAAAACAAGGGCTCTTTAACCCCTAAAAGTGTTGTTTCATACCCTTAAAGATCATGGTCAATTGATTACATCATTCCCCAAAAGTTCCACCTTAAAAACCACTCAGAACTGGCCAAAACTGGACCATACTAACTGCTCCACTGTCAGGTTGCGATGCATACTAAATTCCACACTAGCCAGGTGCAAGGGAAACTAAAGAGGCCTTCTGTGGGGTGCGATGAGCGAGGATGGACAAATTTTAGAGACAGTTTGCTAAGTGGATGCTCATGGAATCTTCCAAAAACTTCTCCTATGACACCTGCCTCTCTGAATTCGCCCGGGGATGACTAAGAGATCTAAGAAATCTCCAAGTGGAACTAAGAACAACAAGTGGAGTGACACTAATCAAAAGCCCAGAGATGACTCACACCCTTGCAGACATCTATAAATGGATCCCTCATCTGAGAGATCGGAAGGCTTGAATTTTGTAATTTGTAAGGAAGTGCTGATAGTTTGTCTTTGAGAAAGAGTATTGTATTGTTGGGTGATCTTACTTTTCATGAGGTGAAGAGGGCTTTGATGCTGGGAGGATGATACTGGATCAGATAGCTGGGTTGTAATTCTCCCTTCTACTATTAGTAAAGCTCTTTGATTTTTTCTCCATACAATCGTGTATTTGTGAATGTTGTTGTTTATGAATTCCATTGTATGATCAATGTATTTCTAATTCTGCATTGTTTATGATATAATAGATCGAGATGCTTTGATGATGTTTTGTTACTTAGTCTCTACAGGTATTCATTGAGTGGGATAATTAGGAGAAGAGGTGAAAACTCTATCAAGGGAGAGATAAATCAAGCAAGGAGTCAAGTGGAAGATCCAGGTTGGTCCCTTTGCTTCTCTCTTATCTATCATACATAAAGGAAATTGCAAATTACTTTGATTGTTTGTTTCTAGGATAGCTGCCAATCCTAGTGGGACTAGCAGATCGAAAAGACACTAGTTTTCCCAGAAACAAAATGGCGACTCCACTGGGGAGCGAATATTTTGTTTGTTTGTTGTTGATTGTTTTTTTTATAAACTATAGATGGAGCCTGAAGTTAGCCAGATAGCCTTCGAACTGCTCTTGCTCTGCAATTGCAAAGTAGATGAATGCTGCTTTAGTCAATCTCCAGTTTAGTTTATGATTTGAACATCTGACTTACAAGCATTCTAGATGCCCTGTTGGTAGCTCAATAACCTCCCAAGATCATACCCCTGTACTTTGTTCTTTACTGTCCATAATAGCTTAGCTTAACTCACTGAAATCAGCTGCAAATTTGAGCCAAAACCCATCTCAGTTGCGCTCCCTAGCCCGTCGCAATTTCTACCACTAGAAACTAGTATGCATTGCACTTCCTGAGTGTAGTAGGTGAGATGCATCCCTATTTCTGTGAAGCACAGGTGCGATGACTAAGTAATCCTATTTCTTTCCTTGAAATTTGAGTTTTTGTCCTTGTTTTCAGCTCTCTTTAGTTGTTTTGCTACTTATGAACAGTATCTCATTGCTGAAGCCTCCTTGCATTACATAGACCAGCCTCCATTGATTAGGATTAGTAAATGTTTTTATGTATTTGTTCATCATTTTCAATCCTTTGTCAAAAAGTTGTGTAAATCGATCTGTCATCTTGGTGCAAAAAGTATCGTAACTGTCATTTTGTGTCAAAGAGAAGAGTGTCGTAAAGTCTTCCTTCTCTAGATAGTCGATTGAACTTTTTGTCATGTATTTGATTTGATTTTTTTATATTTGAAGTGTCGAAAGCATTTTCTATTCAAAATTGAAAAGTGTCGTTTAAGTCTTCCTTTCATTTTGAAAAAGAAATTGTCAAAATGTCGCTTTGAAGAAAAATATTTCAGATCTATACTTAGTTTTCCTTTCTAGAATTTCTCACATTAAGGGAACGAAAAACAAATACATGCATTTGCATTTGAATTTATACTTTGTGCGAAAAATGATTTAGGAAAAGTGCATTTAGTGTGTGCTATTTTCTCTCTGTTTGAAAGAATCGTAATCTTCTTTCCTTAGTAGCTAGGATTTTCATTGCTAAAAATAAACAACGATTGTTTATCATTTTAGATTGCATATTTAGGAATTTTACATATACATCACACGGTGAACCATTGAAAGGAAAAATTCTAAGCAAGATCAACTCTAAAATAAATTTTAATGAACTTAACAACGCTTTGGAAATTAACGCAACACATCTAGAGGTCTAGGCTAGAGACGTGTTCGTGTTCCGGCATTGTAAAATCTAGTAACTATTGTTTTCATCAAAGGTTGGATGATTCCTCCTCTTTGATACGACAAGTGCTAGCATAGACTTGTGCTCCCCGTACTGTCGAGTATATATTGGGAGACCACAATAGGCTTATATCCTTTATCCATAGGAAGCCATGTCTGCCGCCCTATCAATCGCAATGCACTGAACACAACATTCAGGAAGATTGACTGTCATACATAAGTCCTTGGTAATTTCTCTTTAATTTATCACCAAGGTGTATTTTGCAGTTTTGCGATTGATTTGGTAATCCCTCTGTCTATATTTCCAGAGTATTCACTTTCGTTCCTTTTTGACTCCTTAAAAACAAAAGGTCCATCTGAGCACTTTTCACTTCAGGCTCATTAAAATTTGAAGGGGACTAGAGTCATCTTTAGCTTTTTCTCGACTCTTAAAAATTGAAAAACCAAAGTTGTGTCAAAAGGTCATTAAAATTATTAAATTCAGAATAACATCCCTTTTCCTTCGTCAATCTGAGGTTGAGTTAATGGAGTCTACCAATCATGGAATCCCTCTTGAGGGGATTGCTAGCCCTTTTAGATCTTGGGGAAATATTGGTGCACCTCATATGGCCACATTGTCTCTACCAGGTCTAACTATTGGCTTGCCAGTGTGGATGTTCTCAACCTCTGTGGTTCAAAATAATGTGATTCCTGAGCAATCGAATTAGAATCCAGTTGATACTAAAGTTGACCCTTCACCTTCCTCTTCGTTTGTTTCTCCCTCCTCTTCTTCATCTTCGCTTGGTGAAAATAGTGATGCTAGTAACCAAGTGCTTGAGAAGAAGAAAGGAAAGGAGAAGAAAAAGAAGAATTCAGTTAAGCAAGGGGGCAACCATGAATCATTTGGTGAAAATCCACACACTAAATCTCCAAAATATCCTTGTCTAATTTGCGAAGGAAACCATTTTCATTGAGATTGTCCTTGCATTCTGCAGATCTTGAGAGAATGGTCTCCCCATTCGCACCGTCTGGTGTCATCAACCTTTGGTGATCATGTTGACAACACACCATCAAATAGTGAAAATTAAATTCCTGGATAGAAAGGAAAGGTCAGAACTCCATGTGGAATATGTAAAGGGGACCATCGTCTTCCCCATTGTCCTTTTTGGATGAGGACAAAAGATTCTTGCATAACCATCCTACTTCACCATAGCGACTTCCACCTGGATACAAGAAACTTTCCCCTAGTCATTTACTAGTTGAAAATACGACTGACTTAACTGAACCGTTGGTTGAAACAACTATCATTGAAAGAAAATCTTTTGAGTCCACACTAGACCAAAGTCAATAGGTCGAGATGGCAGTCAACCTAGTCTTGCCTTCAGAAGATCCACCTTCAGATGATATCATTCCCAAAGAGAGTGAGAACGATACTGTTCAAATTATTTTTGCCAATTCAGAGTCTGATGAACTTGGGGGAAATCCACCCATTCCTTCACAACAGGAAGAGAATCCCCCAGTTCCCGCTACTTAAGGAGTTATTTCACCCATTTATTCGGTATCCCCTCCAAGCAGTCTAATCGCTTCCTTTGATTGGAATCGACTAGCAATATCTCGCCTTCCTTATAATGTACAATTCTGAATCATAGTACAAGTTTACAAAAGGATCGTGTCTGGCACTATCATGGATGAAGGGGCTTCAGTGAGTATCATTTCCTCAACTGCTTGGAAAGCACTTGGTTCTCCATCGATTATGACTGTTACATAGAATTTTTTAGGCTTTAATAAAGGAACCACTCGACCATTAGGGATCCTTCCCAAGTTGCTGATAACTTTGAGAAGGAAAACCGTTCACTTGAACGTGATGGTAGTCTAAGGACTATTAGATTTCAATCTACTCCTGGGATGTGACTATGTTTACAACATGGAAGCTATTGTTTCAACACTCTTTTGAGTGATGTGTTTCCTGCATGAAGGCAAAATTGTCACTGTTGACCACCTTTCGTTCCCCGGTTCAAACATCATCTCTAAATGGTCCTTTTGCATCAAGAGTGTCTCTTCAACCTTCATTTCGTCCACCTAATTATCATGAGTAGTTTGGTGAATGAAACAAATCTTGGGGGCATGCACCCTTGTTTATTTGGTGGACGAACCCAACCTAAAAAATAAGTTTCCCAGTGAGTTATGTGATTGGTCTCTAACACCTTTCACCTTCGTCTATTATGCGGACAAAGTGCAGGAAGTGTTTTGTCCAAACACTGATATAAAATCATCCTGCTTAACCACAGTAAGTTTCCATATGGTTACCTGGAGACTTTCTTTTGATGCTTGGGGGCATGCAAACCTTTTTAGGCAAGCGAAAAATGACCAATTTCATCTTTTAGCTTTTTAGTCTTTAACTCCTGAGATCAGGTGATTGGTCCAACACACCATTCACCTTCATCTATTCTGTGGACAAAGCAAAGGAAGGGTTTTGTCTAAACAAGCTGATGAAACCATCCTACCTAACCTCAGTAGTTCCTTAGCTTTTTAGTGTTTTTTAGAATTTTTAGCTTTTTAGTTTTTAACTTCTTAGGTTAGGTGATTGGTCTAATCCACCATTCACCATTGTCTGTGTTGCAGACAAGGCAAAGGAAGGTTTTTTTTCTAAATTACTGATGAAACCATCCTACCTCACCTCAGTAGTTCCTTATCCTTTTAGTGTTTTCTAGCTTTGTAGTTTGGTCATTTCTAACCTACATAAAAAGACTATGAGCAATGTTATCGTATGGTTAAAGCTCGTTAAAAAATAAACCTACCACTGAGCATATGTTCCCCTAGAGTTCAAGCTCCTTAGAAAATGAACCCACCTTCGGTAAATAACCCTTGTGATCGCAATTATATCAGCCCTTTTGAACCTTGGTTGTGCTTCCTCCATCACCTCCATCCATTTGGCTGGTCATATGTTTCCACTTGATTGTTTACCATTTTGAGGAACAGCTGTGACGAGTGGTCTTGTTAGCCACCCTCTTCACATCACCATGTTTTGAGAAGTTCCAAGAATACCCCTCGTTCCTAAAAAAATGAGTCCACTTTAAACCCTTTTCAGACTTGCTAAATATGAAAAGATTGTCGAACAATTGGCCTCTCCAGCTCGCTAAAGTAATTGGAAGTGCCATCCCTCCTGTGTATTTTAAACTTTTCAGACCTAAGGGATTATCTCATGAAAAAGTTTGAGCACTTGTCTTTTTCAGCTCGCTAAAGTGATCAGAAAAGTCATCCCTTTTGTATTATTTTAATCTTTTTCAGACTTAAGGGATTATGCTACGAAAAAGAACTACTGGAGTTCTATTTTCATCCCTTTTCAAACTCTCTAAACATGAAAAGAACCAAATTGTATTTGTCATTAAACTCATTAAAACAATAGCGACAAACTTGTCCACCCAGATAAGAATGAATTTCACTATCACTAAACTCACTAAAACATAGGGACAGGTTTTCCCAAAGGGAAAATTATAGAACAAGAATATGATATCCTCCTCAAGCTTGACAAAAATAAAGAGGTACTGGTCAACAATGACTGGAGAAAAAGGGAAGAAAACTTGAAGAATTTTATGGTAGCAGGTCACTCTTGAGCATGACACTTTCACTCCACCGCCATGATTGAGTCGGGTTGGGTTATTCCGTTCACCGATCATATCGCCATTGGTCCTCCACACCATCCATATTTTGGGGTTAACGTTACCAATCCATCTCAGTGTCACTGATATGTTCAAGAGAAGTCATTAAGAGAATTCACAACCCAGTCAATGCCTCATCCACTACAATACCTTCAACCTCCATTTTTCATGATCGCCATTCCTAAACCTTATGTCGTCAATCGTTTTCACCTCCAGAAAATCATTTGCTTCGTTTCATGTCCTAGATGTGGGATACATTAAGGCCCTCCTACGACGGGTCACTTCTTGTCGACATCAGCTCATTATCCAAGAAGTTGACTTAGAAACAACCCTTTTAGTACTTTGAAGCTTGCATGCCTCAATGGAAAGTTTCTCACTTCAACAACAGGTTTACATCAATGGTTTTCGACCGAAAGATTTTGCGTGGTGTTCGACATCGGATCATAAATTCACACCACATGAATTGTACTGTAGTACCTTGAGGGTAATTATTATTATAAGTGATTCCTCCCGCGCTTGTTAACAGCTTACATTATTGGCTAGTAATCAAGCGAAGTCTTTCCATGTTCAACTTCAGGACATATATTCACATGGATCGACTTGTACATCAAGCGAAGATTGAACGAATTTGAAGACCCCGAATCTAGTTTCATCCATCCGAGCTGCGATATATTTAGGAATATAAAGACACCAAATGTACACAGAAGCTACACGGATAGTCATCTAAGCCAGGGAAGATGACTCTTCTTATGAAGAATCACTAGTCTGCAAACTACAGATGATTATCTGTCCTTTGTACATGAAAATGAATTTATAAAGCTGAGCATGGGAATTCCTGCCTCAGCTAGATCATGAAAATAATATGATGATGCTATATTGTATTGTATCTTATATAGGTGTTGTAGCTCTAATACCACTTTTTATGCTCCTAACCTGCAAAATGATACCCAAATACAGAATATGCGAAGAAAAGATACCCAGAACACAGAATAGCAATGATTTTATTATTCAGAGAGTAATGTTCACTTGCCTCTTCGAGGGGGAAACCTCCAATAGAGCAGAGCTCGAATACAAAATAAGACACAATGCTCCTTGCAGGGAGTCTCTATCCTTTATATATGACTCATACATGCAATACCATGGGCCAATACCGTGGGTTTTATTAATACCATCTATCTAATACTACGACCCATTTGCAACTAACTGTGGTCCCGTCATTAATTGCGGGTTAACCACTTACAAATATTAATATGGGCTTTATTGACTCTTGACTATGACGTGATCCCATGACATAAATAAGGGGGTTAGGGTGGGACCCTAACATGCCCTCCCCCTTAAGACTAGCCTTGTCCTCAAGGCTGAAGCTGCGGAAACTGCTGAAGAATAGTGGCTGGTTCCCAAGTTGCATCTTCCGGAGAGGTGTCTTTCCATTTGACGAGGACTTCCTTAATCATGCGGCCGCGCAGGTGCTTGTCTTGTGTGTCTAGAACCTGTTCGAGTTGAAGCCAGATTGACCCTTCTTCGTCCAATTCAGGTAGACTGGTTTGAACTCAACAATTGTTCCCAATCACTTTCTTGAGGCACGATACATGGAAAACTGGATGGATTTTTGCCGTAGGTGGCAAAGCCAACTTGTAAGCCACTTCTCCAATGTGCTGAAGTACTTGGTATGGTCCGTAGAATTTTGGAGAGAGCTTTTGACAACCCTTGTCTTTGAGTGATGTTTGCTTATATGGTTGCAGCCTCAAAAAGACTTGATCCCCTTCTTGAAATTGGCGCTCTGAGCGATGCTGGTCGACTTGTTGCTTCATGCGGTTCTGAGTTTGATGAAGATTCTCTCTAAGATGGGCGAGCATGGTTGCGCGGTGTTGTAGGAGTTGATCCACTGCTTGTACTTTGGAGCACCCCTTGAGATAAGAAGTAGGGGAAGGCGGAAGTTGACCATATACTGCTTCATAGGGAGTCATTTTGGTGGTGGCATGATAGTTGGTGTTATACCACCATTCAGCCAGAGGTAACCACTGTACCCAAAGGTGTTGCTTTTCTGAAGTGAAACACCTAAGGTAGGTTTCTAGACATTTGTTGACGGCTTCGGTTTGACCATCTGTTTGCGGATGATATGAAGTACTGAGTTTGAGTTGAGTGCCTTGTATTCTGAAGAGTTCCTGCCAAAAATTACTGGTGAAGATCGGGTCGCGGTCGGACATAATAGAAGTGGGCATGCCATGCAATTTGAAGATCTGATCCATGAAAGATTGAGCAACCAAAGTTGGTGTAAACGGGTGGGGTAGGGCGTAGAAATGAGCGTACTTCGACAGTCGGTCCACAACGACCATGATGACTGACTTGTTCCCTGACTTTGGAAGACCTTTAATGAAATCCATAGAAACCTCCGTCCAAATTGATGTCGGAATGGGCAATGGTTGTAATGTGCCTGGTGTGTTGACGGTTTCCCCTTTGTGGCGTTGACAGACATCACATTCTGCTACAAAGGTAAGGATGTCCTTTTTCATGCCTGTCCAAAAAAATGATCTTCTGGTGCGAGCATACATCTTCTTAAAGCCCGAATGTCCTACAATGGGAGATGAGTGCAATTATGCCAAAATGCGACTTTTGAGGGTGGATGTTGGTGAGATTACGACTCTGTCCTTGTAGCGAATAATATCATTCTACCATGAGTAGCCCTTGGTGGAGTTAGGATCTACCTGCAATTGAGAAATGAGTGGGGAGAGCCCGGGGTGTGAAAACCATTCCCTGCGAGCCTCTTCAATCCAGTCTGGAATGGGGAGGGAAATTGCGAGCAGAGTACTTTCCTCCTCAAATTGGCGAGATAATGCATCTGCTACCCTATTGTCTTTCCCTTTCTTGTAAATGATCTCATAATCATATCCCAGCATTTTGGCTAACCATTTATTTTGTTGTGGGGAGGATAGGCGTTGCTCCAAAAAATATTTAAGACTGTGATGATCTGTGCGGATTTGGAAACGTCGCCCCAATAAGTAAGGTCGCCAGGTCTCGACTGCATGTAAGATGGCCATCATTTCCTTCTCGTAAGTAGATTGGCCCAAATTCCTCCCACTGAGTTGTTGGCTTGTGAAGGCCAACAGTCGCCCTTCCTGCATTAAGACCGCCCCAATACCTGTACCCGAAGCATCACATTCAATGACAAAGGATTTGGTGAAGTCAGGTAGTGCTAAGACTGGAGTGGAACACATGGCGTTTTTGAGAGTGGTAAATACCTGTTGTGCTTCCTCGTTCCAGAAGAAGGAATTTTTCTTTAGGAGTTGAGTGAGGGGTTTCGCTATGCGGCCATAGTTGCGGACAAATTTACGATAATAGCCTGTGAGACCCAAAAATCCTCTCAAGCTCTTCAAGGTCTTAGGTTGAGGCCATTCTTGCATTGCCTGGATCTTTTTGGGGTCCACCTTGACACCTTCACGCCCCACAATGTGGCCCAAATACTCAACTTCTTCCATTCCAAACGAACACTTGGACATCTTGACAAATAATTTATGCTTGCGGAGCAGTTGCAAGAGTAGATCTACATGCTGAAGATGTGCAGCCCAAGTGCCACTATAGATGAGGATGTCATCGAAGAAGACAAGGACAAATTTTCTGAGATATGGTTTGAGAATGTGATTCATAAGGCTTTGAAAAGTAGAGGGGGCATTACAAAGACCAAATGGCCTGACCAGGAACTCATAATGGCCTTCATGAGTTCTGAAAGCTGTCTTGGGAATGTCGACTTCCTTCATGCGAATTTGGTGGTAGCCTGAGCGAAGATCCAACTTAGTGAAGAATTGAGCCCCATTGAGTTCGTCCAGCAAATCGTCAACCACCAGGATGGGAAATTTATCTTTGGCTGTCAACTTATTGAGGGCCCTGAAGTCGGGACACATCCGCCACTCCCCATCTTTCTTGAGCACCATGACCACTGGGGATGAATAAGGACTAATGCTGGGACGAATGACACCTGCTTCTAACAGTTCCTTGATGATTTTTTCTATTTCATTCTTTTGGGTGAACGGATATCTATATGGCCGCACATTTGGGGGTTGGGCCCCTGGAACCAAGGTGATGCTATGATCATGTTCCCCTCGCGAGGGTGGAAGCTCATTAGGCTTGTCAAAGACCGTCCGATGGTTATTTAAAATCTGTTGCATCTCATGATGAATTGGCAGAGACATGGTTTCGACTACCTGGATGGCATTAAATTGATCTACTACTCCATGATGGCCCTTTTTTAACAATTTTTCCATCCTATGCGAGCTGATGATAGAGGGGGCTCCCGCCTGGAGTCCACGAAGGGTATGTGTGGAGTTGTTCTGCTTAAAACTCATATATAACTCCTGGAAATCCATTGTGATTGGCCCAAGAGTGCGGAGCCATTCAGCGCCGAGGACAATGTCGCAACCCCCCATGTGTATGGCAAACATGTGGGTTTTCAACTGATAATCCCCCATTTGAAGTTTGACATTTTCACAGCGGCCTTCACATTTCATTGTGCCCCCATTCGCAATTTGGACTTGGAAGTTAGTAACTGCTCGTACAAAACAATGTGCTGCTTCTGCGATTTTTTGATGGATGAAATTATGGGTACTTCCACTATCAATCAAGACTACTACTGGGCGATGTTTAAGAAAACCCCAGATTTTGAGAGTTTGAGGGGAAGAAATCCCTGCCAACGCATGCAGCGAAATAACTGGTTCGTCAGAGACATTCTCCTTTGGGTTGTCTTCTTCTAGCGCCTCATGTTCCTCAAGTGGTGGATCTTCCTCTATTGAGCTGTAGTCAGTGGCATCTATTTGAAAAAATTTGGGCTCCTTGCATTTATGACCTGGGGAGTATTTTTCATCACAGTAGTAACATAGTCCTTGCTTCCTTCTTTCGGCCATTTCAACAGGTGACACCTTTTGGACCTTAAGTGTTTGAGTCGTGTTGTGAGCCTGTGGGGGACGACCTTTAGCGGGGAAATTTGGGCGACTGTATTGGGCTGCTAATGCACGTTCCACCTTACGAGCTACCTGGCAAGCCTCCGTCCACGTGGGAGGGTGGTGAAGTAGAACTTGAGCTTTGATGGCTTCTTTAAGACCGCTGATAAAACATTCCGTGTAGAACTCATCTGTGAGACCCCTAGTGCGGAATGCTAAGGCTTCAAAAGCAGTAATATATTCATCCACTGTACTAGTCTGTCGAAGCTTAGTGAGATGACCCAAAAAAGAGTCTTCCTGTTCAAAGCGATCTCGAAGAGCTTTGTTAAATTGGGTCCAAGTCCTAAAAGGTCCATTGCAACGCTGATGCCATTCCCACCTTTACCACCGTTCATTGTCCAAGTACATGCTCCCCAACATAAGCTTATTCGCATCATCTGGGATATGATTCAATTTGAAATACTGCTCCATTTGTGCTAGCCATGCGGATGGGTGAGAACCGTCAAATTTATGCACATCCAACTTGGGAGGTCGCTGACTGGGTGGTGGATGGGGGTGCCAGACGTGAGGAGAGTGGCTAGACTCACCCTCATTGTATTCATGGCCATTATACGCCTCCTCGTGGGCTTGCTCCTTGCCCTTCGGGAGGAATTGTTGTATCTGGAGACTTAGTCCGCGAATCTCAGTTTGGATGGAGTTCACAGTGTCTTCAAGTTTGTCCATCCTTTCATTGGCCATCGCTTGAGCTCTAGTTTCTACCATACCTGATGAAAAATTGGGACCGCCTAAAAAATTTTACTAATAAATTGAATGGTACCACCTTGCTCAGCTCATCGTCCTGATTCTGATGGGCTAGATCACCAATAAGCGCCCCGGAAGATCTCAGACTCTTTTTTTTTTAAAACTCCTAACGGAGTTTTACTCCTTCTTGATCAATACTGCAGTCGCCAAATCCTCAAAATGTCAATGCTTCCAAAAGTCCTGCGAAAAGTATACCCCGGTATAGGAACCCTTCACAACAACTCCGATCTCGTGGGTCTGAGAGATCTGAATGGCGGAACAATTGCTGCGGCGGATGTGATGGATCTGCGGGACTGATGTCTGCTGCTGTTGCACCTCTATGCACACGCGGATCGGGAATAGATGATGTGTGATCCCCCGATAGAAAAGGAAACTATGGTCGTGAGGAGTGTCAGGTGCTACAGATCACAATATACATAAGGGTCTGGCAGTAGTACTCGGCCCAATGTTTCAGGGCTCTAACTAAGGAGGATCGACCGTACCCTTAGCCGTACAACCCGACTTCCCTATCGTACGGGTGAGTAATCTCTCCGAGTACTGTTCTCGGTGTACTGTAGCCACAAGACAGCCGACGGTTTATCTATGGCGAGGTTTCAAGGGAGCCTAGGGGGCTTCCGATATACCCAGAGGGTATGTGGAAGACAGTCCATGCGCGGTTCTGTCTAATGTGCTACTACTCGAAGGGGTACCCACAGGGGTTACAAGGGAGTCCAACAGATGTGACCACCTCTTGTATTTCCTGCGTGCATGCCTCCCCAAATCCGCAGGTTTATGCGCTCAACGACAGATCTCGTGGTTTAAAGACGCCGGAACATGTCTCCAGCCGAATTTTTTTTTGCTAAGAATTGGAGATCCCACCGGCCCTGGAAAGTGCTCTGATACCACTTGTTGTAGCTCTGATACCACTTGTTATGCTCTTAACCTGCAAAATGATACCCAAATACAGAATATGCGAAGAAAAGATACCCAGAACACAGAATAGCAATGATTTTATTATTCAGAGAGTAATGTTCACTTGCCTCTTCGAGGGGGCAACCTCCAATAGAGCAGAGCTCGAATACAAAATAAGACACAATGCTCCTCGCAGGGAGTCTCTATCCTTTATATATGACTCATACATGCAATACCACGGGCCAATACCGTGGATTTTATTAATACCATCTAACTAATACTACGGCCCATTTGCAACTAACTGTGGTCCTGCCATTAATTGCGGGTTAACCACTTACAAATATTAATATGGGCTTTATTGACTCTTGACTATGACGTGATCCCATGACATAAATAAGGGGGTTATGGTGGGACCCTAACAACAGGTCACCTTCCAGTTCAAATACCTCGAATCCTCATGATAAAGCATTTCACCCGACATCAAAAGATTTACGACTTCATGCTTTAGGGGGCAACTGTTATAGACATATTTGGGCAATGGAACCCCAATATTATATGCCGATAAACCAATGGCTCTTTAACCCCTAAAAGTTTTGTTTCATACCGTAAAAGATATGGTCAACTGATTACAAAATTCCCCAAAAGTTCCACCTGAAAAATCACTCAAAACTGGCCAAAACTGGACCATACTGACTGCTCCACTGTTAGGGTGCGATGCATACTGACTTCCACACTAGCCAAGTGTGATGCATACTGAAGAGGCCTTCTATGGGGTGTGATGAGCGAGAATGGACAAATGTCCGAGATAGTTTTCTAAGTGGATGCTCATGGAATCTTCCAAAAACTTCTCATATGACACTTGCCTCTCTGAATTCGCCTAGGGATGAGTAAGAGATCCAAGAAATCTCCAAGTGGAACCAAGAACAACAAGTGGAATGGAACTAATCAAAAACCCAAAGATGACTCACACCCTTGCAGACATCTATAAATGTATCCCTCATTTGAGAGATTGGACGGCTGGAATTTTGTAAATTGTAAGGAAGTGATGATAGTTTGTCTTTGAGAAAGAGTATTTGATGCTGGGAGGATGATGCTGGATCAGACATCTGGGTTGTAATTCTCCCTTCTACTATTAGTAGAGTTCTTTGAGTTTTCCTCCATACAATCGTGCATTTGTGAATGTTGTTGTTTATGAATGCCATTGTATGATCAATGTGTTTCTGATTCTGCATTTTTTATGATATAATAGATCGAGATGCTTTGATGGTGTTTTGTTACTTTGTCTCTATTGGTATTCATTGAGCGAGATAAGTAGGAGAAGAGGTGCAAACTCTATCAAGGGAAAGAGAAATCAATCAAGGAGTCAAGCGAAAGATCCAGGTTGGTCCCTTTGCTTCTCTCTTATGTATCATACATAAAGGAAATCGCAAATTACTTTGATTTTTTGCTTCTAGGATAGCTGCCAATCCTAGTGGGACTAGTAGATCGAAAAGACACTAGTTTTCCTGGAAACAAGGAGTGCTTTGCTACTCCTTTCTTCTCCAAATTTTGTGAGGTTGATCCTTGGCATGCATATTCTTATTTTCTTTCTTCACTGACTATATTTGCATGACTTTCTTCCTTTGATTTGATTTCCTGAAACACATCAAAAGCTTGCAGTCTTTGGCCTTATGGCTCACATTGTCACAGACATAACATCTAATTTGCCAAGAAATGTAGGAAAATGTTCAGATATTTTGCTAATACGATTTTTATTGCTTGCTCCATAGGTCCTACAATCAACACTTTTATGACCAAAATCATTACATAAGAAACAATACCCATAAAAGAAATTTATATACTTGGAAACTGATGGGACTAATTTTTGAGGAACCTCCTTCTTTTGCTACTAATTTTTCTTGAAAATAACTTATATTTTTGTTTCTACAAATTGATTAAATGTGCTTGTATTTTGGACAACTAAAACACTTAACATTTCTAAAATCTTTTCTTGGCACATTTTTGGGGTCTTGACTTGGCACTCGATTTTGCTAACAATTTCCTTCATTTCTACTTGAAATTTGTTCTTTGGACTCTTCAACTGCTGCCTCATATGTTCTCTTGATGCTCTTTTCTAATTCAGATTCTAGTTTCTCACAATGGTTGATTTGATTCTTGAGCCAACTACCAATATCCTCTTCAATTTTCTTTGCTTTCTCCAACTAATTTTTCAAATAAGAAACTTGTTCTTTGAAATCATGCTCTCTCCCTTCAATAATCTGAAATAATAATAATAAATAAATAAATAATAAATAAATAAATAAATTCAAAAAAAAAAACAAAAAAAAACAAAAAAAAAAAAACAAAACAAAACAAAACAAAAAACAAAAAACAAAACAAAACAAAACAAAAAACAAAAAACAAAACAAAACAAAACAAAAAACAAAAAACTTTGTTCTCCATCTTAAGATATTCAATTAACCTTGATTGAGCTATTTTTTTGGATTCAAGGGTCACTATTATTTTAGTCTCTTCACCTTCAAATTCTTGCAATGGAAATACCCCTTCCTCACTTCTTAATGAATGAACTTAAAAACTTTTATCATCAAATTCCTCAATAACTCTAAAATCACCATCACTAGAATGGCAAGGAAAATGTCCATGACTTAAAATACTATTGGCCGTACATTTTACCAACAGCATAGGTTCTCCGGGTTTTGCAACATTCTTGGATTGTTTGAAGCTCTTATTTTTCTAATTTTTCTTCTTATTATTATTTTCCATAACCCCACAATCTTCTCTCAACCTATAAAACTTCACTGAGAGAACCTCGCTCGAATGCCAATTGTTGAAAATGTGCTCACTACTAGGGGGGGTTGAATCAGTATTAACTTTGTTTCTTAACTTTTAAAATCATTTTCAATTATTTCAACACAATATTCATTAACCCATTTGTAGATTAAATCATATAACAAAACATATGAGAACCTTTAGAAATAACCAAAGAAACATGCACAAGAAGACACAAGATTTTTCTGGTGGAAAATCATTCTCCAAGCAAAAAGCCACCCTGCTTTGAGTTTCTCAAATAATTATATTAATCGTCAAGAAATTCAATTACATAGAATATATATAAATGGATATTATAAAAGATAACTATTATCCTCATATCATGACTCTATAAATACCCATCTGATCAACAAGCCTTGCCCAACACCCATTGGACTTATGAAGAAATTTGTTATCTATCTGATTTTTCCAGAGCACCCACTCCACTCTTCTAGTGACCCATGTTTCACAATATTTGAGATTGGAATCAATATGAATTTCTCAACCAGAACAACACATCAACCTCTCGTAATATAGGCTCAAACCAATATAGCAGACTCACTAAAAAACCAATCTTGACAACTCGCTCAATCACCATAACAATCCAATCAACAATATGTGCAACATACATCAAAGATAATTTGCTGGAAACATGATAACATAGTATGAAGGAAATGATATACATTCCTTCCTACTCCTTTTACATAAGATCTTGGTTGAAACAAAGTTTTGCTGCAATCTTCTACCATTCTGATATGTTGAAGATATTATGCATAAATTCTTGCATAATTCACACACACCACTCTTCACTCACTCACACTCTCCAACCTCATACAACCATCATGTAGAAAATCTGTGATAGGTTAACCCGATAATGCAATATAAATCAAAGCAAAATAATATAACCTACTTCTACTATCAATATGCAGAAGCTTAAAGGTTGAGCTGAACAATATAACTGGAAGAAGAATGAATGGCACAATACACATGAAAATACTTTGGGGAAATCCTCAGATAAAAAACCCCACACTATTGTATTATCATACATGGTGGAAATACATAGGAATTATACAAAGCCTTAGCTCTCACAGCTAGCCAGCTCTCAGTACAATCCTCACAGATGCTCACAGGTAATCTTGGCTTCTCTCCAACCTTCCTCTCTACCCTCCAAGCTCCTATTTCCTTGCATTGTTCCTTGTGGATGATTAGCCTACTACCAAGTGGAAAACAAGCCTTCAAAACTGCGCAATCCTCAAGGATGAATCCTTGAATGCATGCATGAGTTTTCTCCATGAGAAAACACTTGCAACTGATAGTACACTGTCCTTGAACATTAATCTCAACTGGGTCTTTCTCAGAATAGACACACATGAGTTCCTGATGAGGGAATCTTTAGTTGACTGGAGTAGCACTAGTTGATTGCATTAATGCATCAACTGATTATTAACTCACTTTTAGTTCCCCAAGCAGTTTGGAACTAATTTAACTGGACTAACTTAGTAAATTGAGTTAACTAATTACAACTCAAATATAACTCAATCTTATCTCCTTAATTTAAGGGATAACTCTTGCATGACTTCAGAAAGACTTCTAACTTGAATTTCTCCAACTAATTAATTTGAAATAAATTAATTAATTATTTCCAAATAGTTGTTAAGAGTAAATTCAATTTAATTCACAATTTAATTCAAGGACAAATTAAATTGGAATATTCTTGTTGCCATATTTCAACACTCCCTCTCAACAAGAAAGGGATTATCTGCCACCCTGATCTTGTCTCTATGGAACTCGAATTTACACTTTCACAATGCCTTTATCAAAATGTCAGCATCTTGCTCCTCTATCGAAATATATTGTAGCAACATGATCCTCTAAAACTGTGAAAAACCATGGGCAACAAATCTTGCCTTGTGCTTCTCCACACTACCATCAACAGCTTGCTTTACCTTGTAAAGCCAACAGGAACTCACAACTGACTTGTTCTCCAGTCTCGGAACCACATCTCAAACACTATTAAGAACTATGGAGTCATACTCCTCCACCATAGCATGAACCTAAATCAGTTGTTACAATGCTTCCTCAAAGGAAGATGTCTCGATCTCAACACATTCCCCATCAAGGGACATGTATCCAGTGTACCTCTTAGGTGACCTCCTCTGTCTACATTGAGAAGATGGTGCTCCCACATTCTCTCTCGCATCCTCCAACAATCTGTCAACTTCTCTTGTGCACTTTCGTCTATCTCTGGAAGACTCTATGATCCAAGTGGATGTTGGTGGCCACCCACCTATCACATTTGGACCCCCACAACTGTCTCTTTCAGTTTTTCAGTTTCCGTACTTGTAGCACAATTTACTATTTTTAGCAGTTTTTTTGGGTCTTGAACTCCCAGAGCCATTTTGAGGCCCTAAACAATGTTTTTTGGAAATATGGGAGAAACCTGGGTCCATGGACCGATGTTTCTCTTCCCAAAGTTGTAGTTCTTGGATAGATCTTTCTAACGAGCTATTGTACACGTCAAACGGAGATCGGGTGCCAAAGTTATGACCCCGGGAAATTGATGTACCAATTTACCCAAACAGGGCCCACAATTAGGCGTTTCATCTTCATAGATGAGGTATTGTGTGATGTTACACCTCTGGATGTTTTTGATGTACTATTAGGCCAACCATACTTGTGGAGGTGACATGCTGTGTATGAGTCAAGGCCTCGTGCTGTCATTATTTCTTTGGATAATTCATTATACAAGATACCGAAGGTAGCACCACCTGCCGCCACCTCTTTGATCTCTACTAAAAATATAGCAAGCCCATCTCACATACTAGTAAATTTATTTTTTGTCTGGTTCACTCCCAAAGTAAGGGGAAGATCATTGCTACATCCATGACCCCCACGAAGGGTTCCTCCATGCAGCATCAGCAAAAAAAGGATACAGTCATGACAAAACACAGGAACAATTTCTCCTCACCCACAGGAGTACCACGCAAATTTCAGGTTGGTGACAAAGTTTGGTTACATTTGCAGAAAGAACACCTTAGAAGAGCCCATCAAAAGCTCAAACCACTCCGACATAGTCCTTACAGCAATAGCATGGCTGTGGGGAACAATGCTTTGGAGCACAACATTCCTCCATTCCTTTGCTTGCACAAAGTGTTCAATGTGTACCACCCTCGACCATGCTTCCCACCATTACTGGACACATTAGAGATTGCATAATAGCTCACCAAGGACCAAGTTCAGCAGATGGAGGAATTCAATGCAATGGGGACCATTGCTTCCTAAGGGGGGAGGAATGATCCAAGTGGATGTTGGTGGCCACCCACCTATCCCATTTGGACCCCCGCGACTATCTCTTTCAATTTTTCAGTTTCAGTAATTGTAGCACAATTTACTATTTTTAGCAGTTTTTTTGGGTCCTGAACTCCTGGAGCCGTTTTGAGGCCCTAAATTACGTTTTTTGGGAAATATGGTAGAAATATGGGTCCATGGACAAATGTTTCTCTTCCCAAAGTTATAGTTCTCGGATAGATCTTTCTAACGAGCTATTGTATGCGTCAAACGGAGATCGGGTGCCAAAGTTACGACCCTGGGAAATTGATGTACCAATTTACCCAAACAGGGCCCAAAATTTGGTGTTTCATCTTCTAGGGTTAAGTTTTGGGATGTTACTGTCCATCTTTGGAAGACTCTACTTGAGTGGATGTCTCCACTCTTGGAACCTATGCATGTGGCTGCTCCACATCAATCTGAGACTCCTCCTCCTTAGGAGCCAATACTTCCTCCATAGCCTATAGTTGGAGCTCCCTCTCAAGGGAAACTCGCATGGCATTTTGCTCATCAAACATGAGATCTCTATGAACCACTGTCCTCCAACTAGTAGGAAATTACACCCAATAGTTGTGAGGTGTATCAGTGTACCCCACAAATATCCCCAACTCTGCTATCGGCTCAAGCTTCTTCCGTGCATCCTTTGTCACATGGCAATATACCAATGAGCCAAAGATCCTGAAGTGACCCACGTCTAGTCTTACCATAGAAATCTTCCTCTGGTGTCTTCATCCCAAGTATGTGATGTGGGCTTCTATTCTGAAAATAGATCACTGTGTTGCATGCCTCAGCCCACAAGTGAAGTGGTAGGCCTTGGTCATGCAGCATTGCCCATGCTGCCCCTACAATAGTTATGTTCTTCCTCTTGGCCACCCCATTCTACTGTGGGTTATGAGGTGTCGTCAACTCTCGTTTAATTCATTCTGCTGCATAGAAGTCCTTAAACTCTTGAGATACATATTCTCCACCGTTGTCACTTCTCAAGGCCTTGAGCTTCTTTCCTAACTCTTTCTCGACCAAATATTTGAACTCACAAAACTTTGTGAAAGTTTGGTCCTTCTTCTACATGAAATAAATCCAACATTTAAGAGAATAGTCATCAATGAAAATCACATAATACCTTTGCTTCATTGTGGATGCCATCGAGAATGGTCCACACAAATCAGTATGAACTCACTCTAAGATAGCCTCTGCTCGACTGTCTCAATCATGAAAGGAAGACTTGGTGTACTTTCCCAAGGTACAACCTTTGTAAGTGTCAACTTGCTCAAGTTTACCTTTGGGAAGTCCTATAGATATCTGTTGCATTATCTTCAAATCCCCATGATGAAAATGGCCCAACCGCCTATGCCACAACTCGCCAATGTCTTGGCTTTGCACAAATTTTGCTTTCATACTCAATGCTGCACAATTATCTACCTCTAGTTTATAGAGATTCTTCACCCAAATCCTTATCCTCTTGGTCTGAACCGTGGTTATGTGTCTAGGAATGCCTTTCCTTTACTGAAGACAACATCATAGCCTTTTTCCTCCAACATCGTGACTGATACCAAGTTCTTCATCAGTCCAGGCACATACATCACATCTGTCAAGGTGAGAGGAGCTCCAAGCTCCCTTTGAAAAGCAATCGTGCCCACTCCTGAACCACTATACCTTGCATCGTCACCCATCTCTATGTGCATCTTGAGGTCTTTCTCCTCCAAGGCATTGAATAAATTTTTATCACCAGTCATGTGGAATGAGGCTCCACTATCAAGATACCAGACACAACCCATCATTGATGATACCATGCATGCAATGAGGGTAAAGTCCATTTCGAACTGAGAGGCTAATGCCTCACCTTCTGATCCTTCCAAGGATCCCTTCTTGGACTTCTTTGATGGGAAATTAGTTGCATAATGTCCCATCTTGTGACAATTAAAGCATCTTACTTTAGGCATGTCACCCTTCTTCCCTCCATGAGAGGAATTCAATTTGAAATGGGAAGCCTTCCCCTTCCCTTTCCTTGCCTTACTTGCTAAGGCTAGATTTTCTTCATCATCATTCTTGGATGAAGAACCATCTCATGTGCTCCTCCTGATCTCCTCCTACATAAGATCCGACCATAGCCGTTCCTAATCTGGGAGTTTCTCCCTTCCATTCACAGAGTCCTAGTAGATATTCCAACTCTTTGGAAGGCCAAGGAGAGTGAGGCTCACCATATCATCATCAGCAGTTGTTATTCCCACACTACCAAGCTCATCTCTGCAAGTGGTGAGCTTGTTTAGATATGTGGAAATAGTATCACCCTTCTCTATCTTGATTCTTCCAAGCTTATCCTTAACCACCAATTTCCTCTTGTCGCTATTGTTCTGGTAGAGGCCCTTCAAGTCTTCCACATTGAAAATGGAGTATCCTTGCCATGGAGACTTGAGACAATATGGTCTCGAACTCCTTCAAGGATGATCTGTCTCACCTTCGCCACACACTCCTTCCACTCAGCTAACTCTTGTGCATTAGTTGAAGCTGGCTTTGGGATTTCTTTATCAATGAATTCCTTCAAGCCATTGTCTTCTAATACAGCCTCCATTCTATCTTTCCATGCTATGTTATTCAAGCTACCTTCCAAGGCATACTCAAGTCTCAAGCCATAGAACACCATTGGCCAACCTTGAATTATGATATGAATTCGATTTGCACCTGCAAACCCGAACTTCAAACTTCAAATTCTCTTCTTAGTATACTATTCATAGCTCTGATACCATGTAGAAAATTTATGATAGATTAACCCGATAATGCAATATAAATCAAAGCAGAATACTATAACCTACTTCTACTATCAATTTGTGGAAGCTTAAAGATCGAGCTGAATAATATAACTAGAAGAAGAAGAATCAATGGCACAATACACATGAAAATTCTTTGGGGAAATCCTTAGATAAAAAACCCCACACTATTGTATTATCATACATAGTGGAAATACATATGAATTATACAAAGACTTAGCTCTCACAGCTAACCAGCTCTCAGTACAATCCTTACAGATGCTCATAGGAAATCTTTGCTTCTCTCCAGCCTTCCTCTCTGCCTTCCAAGCTCCTATTTCCTTGCGGTGTTCCTTTTGGATGATTAGCCTACTACCAAGTGGAAAACAAGCCTTCAAAACTGCGCAATCCTCAAGGATGAATCCTTGACTACATGCATGAGTTTTCTCCATGAGAAAACTCATGCAACTGATAGTACACTATCCTTGAACATTAATATCAACTGGGTCTTTCTCAGAATAGGCATGAATGAGTTCCTGATGAGGGAATCTTTAGCTAACTCGAGTAGCACTAGTTGAGTGCATTAATGCATCAACTGACTGTTAACTTACTATTAGTTCCTCAAACAGTTTGGAACTAATTTAATTGGACTTAACTCAATAAAATAAGTTAACTAATTACAACTCAAATATAACTCAATATTATCTCCTTAATTTAATGGATAACTCTTGCATGACTTTAGAAATACTTCTAACTTGAATTTCTCCAACTAATTAATTTAAAAATAAATAAATTAATTAATTACAAGTAGTTGTTAAGACTAAATTCGATTTTAATTCACAATTTAATTCGAGGAAAAATTAAATTGGAATATTGTTGTTGCCATATTTCAACACATCACACTTTCTTCTCAAATGAACCAACCAAATAGACTCATAATCTTTGTCTATTTGTAATCTTCTAAAATAGTTAAAACAATTAATTCCAATTTTGTAGTGGAGATATGTTCATATGCTAGAAGTGGTTTGGTTCATTGCTTATTGAATCAATTTAGCCAATAACTTCATTTACTAATTAATATTCTCTTTTAACCATCATTTAGAAGCATAATGGCATTTTTCTGACCTTTACATGATGAGTCCCGAACAAGACAAACCGAAACCCAAATAAACACCTGATGAGCACGAGGAATGCAAAGGATTTTTTGTGAAAAGTCTCAATCACTCCCACAACACACGCTCCATATGACTGGAACTCCTCAGTTGCTCTCAATGGCCTACAATCCAATGATTGGATCTTTTCAGTCTCTCCCACAGGCTTGGCTCCATATGAATATGGCAGAGGATGCTTAAAAAAAACTTTCCTTTGCTCAGATGCTGCCCAAACTTGCTCCACTAGTTGATCATCATCATTAATTCCTCATGAAGCCACTATAACCTTTTCAACACTCCAACAATCCACTGTAAAAACTCCATCACCATCATAAGTCAAACGAAGTTGACTTGTATGCCATCCATTAGCTGCTTCAACACTCGAGCCATCAATGACAGACCCTACAACTGATCATATAAGATGAAAACCATCCATACACACACCAAATATCATAAGCATGACTTGAAAATCTTCAGTATTGTCAATTAGGTTTAGTAGCTCCACAACTTTCCAAGTCATCCACACACCAACCAATAACTTGCATTAACATCTCCAATCACCAAGCTAATTTCAACAACCAATGAACCATGTGCATAAATAAATACATACTACTAGGTGGACATCAATGCTAGCCAACACCAATGCATCCTCCAACACCAATGCTAGTAGGTTGACATCAATGCCAACCAAACAACTAATCCATAATACCAACACTTTAAATGCCTTTATGGCACATTATAATGATAAAACTAAGCATCCCAAGAAGAAACATCCTCACAACAACAAGAAAAATAAGAATCCTAAACCTTCTCAACTAGCTTCTACTCCCAATGGTGACAAAGGAAAAAAATAAAAGAGTAAGAAATTTGGTAGGAATTGAATTTTTGTGGAAGAGATGGTCAATTGAAGTATAGACATTTTAAAAATATGTAGGCTTTAGAAGCAACAATGATAAAGGACAACATAACTCTTGATTCTTCATTTTCTAAAAAATATTCTCATGGATATATACTTTCTGATTTAATTTTTTCCTTTAATACAAAATCTATATATTCTTCTTCTTATGAGTGACTTATTAATTCTAGAGAATCTTATCATATGGATAAGGGTAAATTTTGCATATTAAAGAAAACGGAAAATTATATGATCCAATCTAATGGAATGAGTCTCCATTGCGGGGGAAAATCCATCAATCGGACAAATTACCTAGTAAATCACACGCCCATGTAAAAATATAAAAATGGAAGAAGAATGGATTAAAATTAATCCAATATAATCCACTTTTGTGTATCTTATATTAATCCTAGGTCCACATTCTTGATGAGAAAAGGAAAGAATTACAACTTATTATATGCAAATTGTCATGGATAGTCTACTTGAACAATTTATCGTGACATATATGACAAAAAATGAAATATCTATTTGAAGGTTAGTTTCTTGTAGATCTCAAATTATTTAGTTACTAGTTTTATGCTTAAATATAGGAAATAGTTGAAATATAAAAAATAGAGAACATAAAAATACACACCTATCATCAAAAAATGAACACAAAATTTACCTGGGAAACCCATTTTGGAGAAAATGTAGCTAAAAGGTGGGGCCAATCTAATCTCTTTCTCTAGTTTAGAAATATGCAAATGCAAAGAATGGGGTACTCTATCTGGAGTTACCTAAGACCCATGACCTATAAAGTTGTTACAAAATCTTATCCCCTTCTATTTTTCTCTCTAACTTCCCACTACTAGATTCCCAACTGAAATATGGAACAAATACAATGACATATAGTGAAACCCCTTATTTTCCTAGTGGCCTAGAGTTTAACATTTCCCTATACCCATCTAGGGGTAGGTTTTTTACTTCTTCATTGCTTAACTGTAGTTACACTAAGCCTTGAGGGTTAGCTTAATTGGTTGACTCCTCCCCATTGAAGAACTTTTTCTATTGAGAGGTCATGGATTCAATTTTCTTAATTCATTTACGTTCAAATTATGTGGTTGACATGGTAGGAAATGATCCCTTCAGGTGGAAATTCCTAGTACAAATATTTTGTGGATGTAGTAGTCACTGATCTCTAGGGTTCATGAACCAAATAGAAAAAAAACTAGAGTTACGTTAACTGGTCTTCTAGAATATTCTTCAACTTCCACACATGGATATCTACAAGTGTGTGAGTAACTTGGGATAACATGGCATCCTCTCTGTAACAACCTTGGTCAAAAATCCATGTAAAAATTAATAAAGGTAAAATAAGACCTTGGTCATGGGACACATATTCGAAGCTGAATTTTGGGAGAAAACATAGTGATGGGGATAACTTGTGATTAATTAATGACTAAGGAAATATGCAAAGGAAATGGCAAAGGCTTTGGAAATGAATGAGGCATTTATTGGCATTTTATTTATGAAAATAAGGGAAATTAGGAGAAAACAAAGGTGAAAGGTCACAAGTTAGAAGTGAGGAGGAAAATCAAGGAAAATAGTGGAAAATGAAGAAAATAGAGGCCTCGTTGATAAAAAGGCTTATGAGGGTCAGTTGGTACCTTTTGTTAGTTCATTTTTGGAGATCCCTCTCTATTTTCCCTCTCCCTCATACTCTTGGACACTTAAATTTTTCTTGGAGCACTCTTGGAGGAGTGTGGAATAATTAGAGTTCGGAGCAAGAAGGAAAAGGAAGAGCAGGAAAGTGTAAGAGAACATCGGGATCAGCAACTACAATAGGTTTTTCTTGCAGATACCAAGTTGCATGCATGTTTTCCTCACTAGTTTTGGAATGCATGGCATATGCATATGGTTTCTTGGTTATGATTTGTCATTGGCATGGAGGATTTCTTGGATTTACAATGGATTTTCCTAGCCTTGCCATTTCCTGGATAACCATGGTGTTGTGGGTTCCTTTCTTTTGTTTTCTGGTCGGTTATTGTGTTCCTTTGGTTGTGGGTTGAGTTACTAATTCTTGGAAGCCTTGGTTGGACAAACACTCTGGAAGACCTGTAATATCTTGGGTTGAGTTACTAGTATTGGAACCTTGGTTGGAAAAATACTTCGGGTTATTAGTCCTAGAAGCCATGGTTGGAAAAATTCTTTGGAAGTCTGGAAGCAGTTGTGGGTTGAGTTACTAGTCCTAGAATCCCTGGTTGGAACAAGTGCTCTAGAGCCCTAGATAGCTTGGGTAGATATCAATCTAGTGATGGTTAGTGATGTCCGACTGTGAGGTGGAATCACTGGCTAAGGGTTGAGGTGGTTTCGCCTCTGGAATCCCTGGTTGGAACAAATGCTCTAGAGGCCTGGATAGCTTAGGTAGAGACCAATATGGTGATGGTTAGTGATGTCTAACCGTGAGGTGGAATCACTAGTTTAGTGTTAAGGTGGTTTTAGCTCTGGAAACATTGGATGGTTTTGATTTATTTGTTTTATTATATCCCACATTCATGCTTGGAATATGGCACAGGGGTGATTGGATAAAATAAATATTTGGTTCAGACTAGTCTATGGTCGGGTGGTTCGTGGAAATCCCATACCTGGTTGACCTATGTAATCATCAATAAGAGCTCTCTTTCTCCTTCATATTTTATGATTAAATATACTTGTTTATATGTGGGTTATATGGTTGTTATATCCTTGATATTTCTATTGTTTATATGTTGGTTATGAATGAGTTTTATGACAATGAAAATGTATGGCTCTCATCATGTTTTGGTGAATCACTTAATAGATGGTAATGTAGTTATTGTCACAAGTCATAAATGCTTCTTAGTGATTCTCAGATAAGTATGAGACCCCTGTGCTCAGATCTGTTATTTAAACCTGTAGAATGCGTATTTATGACATGTTTGACGAAATGCATGTCATGGCTAGTAGGGGTCTAGTCAATTCCTTGTTCAATTAATTGCATTTGTATCATTTTTTCGATGTTATAGTTCATTTATGGAAGTTTCGTGGAGTTCTGGGCAGTGACCTAATCCAAGGCCCTTAAAAAGTGGCACATAATCCAGAGTCACAGGCACTGAACTATCTGGGAAAGTCCCCAGTCACATGCATTTCCATGTTGTGGGAGTGACTATAGGGTTCTAGTCACACTCATGACCATGTTATGGGAGTGACTAAGGGTTTAATGCAGTAAAAGGTTAGTTTGTCTCAGGGGCTAGTCACCTGGAAGGTTTGGATGGCTCCTAGGGGTTCTGCAATATGTCTGGAAGGTCTGTGTAGTGTGTTTTGCCGGTTTCACTTCCTTAACTGACACATGGGGAGTTGAATCATATCATAGTAACTCTTCATCACATGTTTACCTCGGTTGGTTGGTTACTTGGGTAGATGTGGGAGGAGGGCATTATAGAGTGGTATCATAGCATGGTTCACCCCTCAAATTGGATGGGCAATGTGTTTGTCATGCATTCATGTCAGTTGCATATGTGTTACTCATAAGTTTGGTTTATGTGCTCGTTGCATATGCATGGTGTTGGTGATGGTTGTAGTGATGTCGACATGTGAAGGTTGATAGTGTCATTTTTGTATGTTTTCATCATGAGTGTATATCGGTTATGCATTGGTTGTGCATGTCAGTGCTTATATGTCATTATGCATACATTGATATGGTTGTTGTTGTCATACATGAGGTCATGATGTGTAGTTGATATTTTCATGCTTTGATGACTGGACTATGGCTAGAATGATGTCTATATGTTGTTATGTCTATATTTTATATGCTATATGTTGTTATGATTATTTTTATATATGTATCATGCTAAATTGGTTGATCTTGCAGATGATATATCCTCCCCAAATTATGCCAAGTTACGTTGATTTGTTTATGATTTGGTTTAGCTGACATAAGATGCCTTCCAGGAAAGAGATCAAGATGACTAGCAAGATGGAAAACTACAGTTCATGAGATTCTCTATGGATCAGATGAGCAGCTTGGTGTTGGGAGTTCTTCTGACTTAGGAGACACAGTGATAAAATTGAAGGCATAAATAAGGAGTTGTAAAGCATACAATGACAAAATCATGCAAGCACATGAGAAACAAGCAGAAGTCAATGCAGTAATCCTTCAGATTTTGTCAGAATTGCAGAGATAGGGACCACTTCGGATAAACCTTGGGTAGGAGGAAAGAAATAATGGGGCATATGGCAATAGATATCATGGTTGGCATAGGTTGGATAGAGAGGACACAATTAGATATGGCAGATCCTTGAACACTGCAGATAGGAGAGGTGATAGAAACATGTACTATTCTAGTTTTGGTTTTGATAGGCACTATGATTGTTATCGTTATCATCCTTACAGGAGGAGTGACAGGGGATATTTTCTAGATGAGTTTAAGAAATCAAAGCCACCTACATTTGATGGAGAGATGAAGAAATCACAGGATGTAGAAGCATGGTTACTTGGAATGAATAAGTTCTTCAGATTGCATAATTATTCAGAGAACATGAAGGCTAGAATAGCTACATTTAGTCTTAAAGGTAAAGCAGATATCTAGTGGGAATATGTAAAGAAAATCAGAGATATTTATGAGGAGGATTTGACTTGGAGTGAATTTGAGAGACTATTTAGGAATAAGTATCTATAAAAGAGGTACTATGATGATAGGTAAAAATATTTTTATGAGCTAAAGATGGGATCTATCACTGATGAAGAGTAAACTAGAATATTTATGGAGTTATTGAGGTATGTACCTTACCTCAAGGAGGATAAGGCCAAGATTCAGAGATTCATCAGTGGGTTTTCAATAGCATTTAAAGAAGGGATTGAGTTTGATGAGCCTAGATCATTGGAGTAGGCCATTCGAAAGCTAAAGCATTGTTATGAGCAATCATAGTGAAGATCTGAGACTAATCCAGGCTAGAAAGGTAATGCAAAGAACAAAGGAAAATTGGACAAGAAGCGAGAAAGACCTCGAGGTACAAGTAATAAATAGAATGCAAAGCCATCTAAGAAGTTCAATGCATCTGATAGCGGATAGGGACTTTGATCTGAGGAGTAGAATAAGGATGAAGGTTGTAAGCCTTTGTAGTGTTGTACATGTGGATGAGAGCATCACAAGAGAGATTTTCCACAACATCGGGGTGGTAGACCACAGATCTATAGTGCTCAGGAGGCACAAACAATGGGATATCTTGGACATATTATTCCTATGATCTATGCAGCACTAGATAACAGGCAGTTAGAGCACCAACCATCTATTATTGATATGGATAGTAATTTTTGTGATCAATTTGTTTCTATTTTGAATGACCCTTGATCTAATTATAGTTATGTTAATCCTGACCTGATGGATAAGTGTGGTTTGAATAAAGAAGTACATGCAGAGTCTTGGTTAGTTCAGTTGGCTACAGGTATAAAGAAGAGAGTTCATCATTGGGTAAGAGCTTGTGCATTTGAGTTGAATGGTATGCCTACCTTAGCACAATTGAATGTATTGTTGTTGGGATCATACAATATGTTGTTGGGTATGGACTGGTTATATCTTCATAGGACCAATATGGATTGTTATGACAAGGCTATTGAGTGCCTTGATGACAATGGGGAACAAAGAGTCTTGTAGGGTAAGAAGAAAGCAACATCAGTGAGAATAGTGATAGCTATGCAAGCTATGTGTAGTCGCAGGAAAGGGTGTGTGTTATTTGTAGTGCATATTTCTAGTCACAAAGGTAAGGAGGTTGAGAATGCAAACGTTTTGAACAGGTACCCAGTTCTACAGAAATTTTAGGATGTACTTCCCGTGGAGATTTCAGAGTTGCCACCTCACAAGGAAGTAGAATTTTCTATTGAGTTGGTACCAAGCACAGTTCCAACATCTAAGGCACCTTACATGATGAGCACACCGAAGTTGGTAGAGTTGAAGTTGTTGTTGAAGGAAATGTTGGATAAGGGATACATTATGCCAAGTGTATTGCCTTAGGGTGCACCAATATTTTTTGTAAAGAAGAAGGATGGTACTCTAAGGTTATGCATTGATTACAGACAATTGAATAAAGTGACCATCAAGAACAAGTACACGTTATCAAGGATTGAATACTTGTTCGATCAGTTGAAGGAAGCAACAATGTTCTCAAAGATTGATCTGAGATACAAATATTATTAGCTACACATTAAAGAGGAGGACATATACAAGACTGCTTTTTAGACCAGGTATGGGTCTTATGAGTTTGTTGTAGTTCCATTTGGTTTGGCTAATTCTCCAACTACTTTAATGTTCTTGATGAATAATTTGTTGCATCCTTATTTGGACAAGTTTGTTATTGCATTCATTGGTGATATATTGGTATATTCTAAAAATGAAGAAGATCACGTCGAACACTTAGAGATAGTATTGAGATTGTTGAGAGAGCATGAATTGTATGTTAAGCTCAGCAAGTGCAGTTTATTTTAGGCATACATACATTACTTGGGACATGTGGTTTCCAAGGAAGGCATAGTAGTAGATCTAGAGAAGATAAGGGATATCATGGAGTGGGAAGATCTTAGAAATGTAGATGAGGTAAGATCATTTATGGGGTTAGGAGGTTATTGCAGGAGGTTCATAAAGAACTTCATACAGATTACATATCCCATCACAACATTATAGTGAAAAGGTAAGAAGTTTGAATGCACAGAGGAATCTGCAATAAGTTTTAAGTAGTTAAAGAAGTCGTTGACACATGCTCCAGTGTTAAAGATCACAGATCTAGACAAAGAGTTTGTGGTATTTATAGACACTTGTAAGAGAGGGCTTGGTGGAGTCCTTATGTAGGAAGGACAGGTAGTGTGCTATGAGTCATGGAAACTAAATGAGCACAAGCAGAACTATCTAACACATGATCTTGAGTTAGCAGTGACCATTCATGCATTGAAGATATGGAGGCACTATCTTCTTAGCACAAAAGTTTTATTAATGAGTGATCATAGTGGATTACGGTATCTATTTTACCAACCAAATATGAATGCCGGGCAAGCTAGATGGTTGGCCACGATCAATGAGCTCGACTTTGATATCAAGCATATTAAAGGTAAAGAGAACAAGGATGTAGATGCTCTTAGCAGGTGGATACATGTGAACCACATAACAACTATGAGTTTTTATGGTACATATTTATAGGCTTAGATATTATAGGCATGTCAATAGGATAATAGGCACATGGAGCTTAGGCACAGGTTATAGAAGAGTACAAGTACATTTATAGGTGTAGGTACAGATACAAGTACAAGTAAGGTATAGGTGCACGGGATGTGGATTATTGTCTTACAATAGATGGATTGGTCAGGTTTAGAGACTGGATATATGTGCTAGACAACAGTGAGCTCAAGAAGGCGATCTTGAAGGAGTTTCATCCGAAACTGAATTCCGGACACCCAGGATATCAAAAGACACTGATGGCGGTGAAGGAGTTTTACTATTGGCATAATATGAAGAGAGATGTGGATAAGTTTGTGGCTAGGTGCTTGGATTTTCAGTAGGTGTGTTATCGGGAAATCTAGTGTAGATGCAGAGTTGCTAGTCCCACTAAGGCTGGTAGCTACCTTAGAAACAAACAAACTAAAACCACTTTCATTTTCCTTTATGAGAAGTAAATAAGAGGGGAAAGAAGGAGACCAACCTCTGTCTTGCGCTTGGTTCCTTGCTTGATTCCTCTCCCTTCTGATAGACCTTTGCCACTTGCTTCCTCGTTTACCCAGCTTCAAAGAGTACCTGTAGAATCAAAGCAGCATAACACTATCCAAGAACAGAGATCTACTATCATAAACAATATAGGACCAGATATATATTGACCACACAAATGCATATATCATCAATCATACAAGAATGTGGAGGAAAACTTGAATAGCTTTATTAATAATCAAGAATAGCAAAGAGGATTACAACCAATTGTTCTGACCCAGCGTCATCCTCTCAGCAAGAAAGCCCTTCTTCACCTCATGAAAAGCTTATATCACCCAACACTATGATATTACACCAAGAAACCAGCAGCACTTCCTTACAATATACAAAATTCCATCCCCCGGATCTCTAGGATGAGGGATCCATATATAGATGTTTGCAAGGGGGTGAGTCAGCTTTTGAGATTTGACTAGTGTCCTCTCTCTGATAGTTCTTGATTCCACTTGGATATTGATGATCTCTTACTCATCCCTAGGCGAATGTAGAGAGGCAAGTGTCACAGGAGAAGTTTTTGGAAGATTCCATGATCCTCCACCTCGCAGATTGACCCTGCCATTTGTCCACTGTCACCCATCACACCCCATAGAAGGGATTTTCAGTATGCATCGCACCTCCCATGTGCATTTAGGTGGGATGCAACGCACTTTGACCATGGAGCAGGTGAGATGGTCCAGTTTTGCCCAATTCTGAGTAGTTTTTCATGAAGAACTTCTGGGAGATGATGTAATCAGATGACCTTGTTCTTTTAGGGGTTGGATCAACACTTTTAGGGACTTAAGAGCCCTTGTTTTATGGACATTTATGATTGGGGTTGCAGTGCCCAAAAATGTCTATAATAGTTGCCCGCTAAAGCATGAGGTCGTTAATCTTTTGATGTCGGGTGAAATGCTTTATCATGAGGATCCGAAGTTTTTTCAAGTTGGAAGGCGACCTGTAATAAGATAGAATACAATACATTATCTTCATAATTTTTCATGATCTAGCTGAGGCGCGCATTCCCATGCTCAAATTTATAAATTCATTTTCATGTACATAAGACAGACAATCGTCTGGGTGCAGACTAATTATTCTGGTAGAGCCATCATCCCTTGGATTGGATGGTTATTTGTGCGTAATGATGTACATTTGATGTCTTTATTTTCCTGAATATATATCGCAGCCCAGATGGATGAAACTAGATCCGGGGTCTTCAATATCGTTCGATCTTCACTCAAAGTACAAGTCGATCCATGTGAGAGATGTTCTGGAGTCGAACATGGAAAGACATCGCCTGATTACCAGCCAATGATGTAAGCTGTTGACAGGCGCAAGAGGAATCACCAATAATGATGATAAACCTCAAGGTACTATAGTACAATTCACGTGGTGTGAATAAGGGACTTGGCGTCAAACACCACGCAAAATCTTTCGGTCGAAGGCCATTGATGTAAACCTATCACCGGAAGTGAGAAACTTGCCATTGAGGCATGCAAGCTTCAAAGTATTGAAAGGGGTGTTCCTAGATCGACTTCTTGGATAATGAGCTGATGTCGACAAGAAGTGATCTGTCATAGGAGGGCCTTAGTGAATTCCACATCAATGACACGGAACGAAGCAAATGATTTTAATGGAGGTGAAAGCGATTTGATGACATAAGGTTTAGGGTGGCAGTCATGAAAGAATGGAGCGTAAATGTATTGCAGTGGATGAGACACAGGTGAATTCTCTGAGTGACTTCTCTTGAACATATCGGCGACACTGACATGATGGATTGGTAGAGTTAACCCAAATATGGATGGTGTGATGGACCAAAGGTGATGTGACCAGTGAACAGAACAACCCAACCCGATTCGGATGTGGAGTGAAAGTGTCATGTTCAAGAGGGACTTGCTACCAATAAAGTTTCTTCAAGTTTTCTTCCCAATTTTTCCACAGACATTGCTGACCAGTACCTCTTTATTTTTGTCAAGCTTGAGGAGGATAACATATGCTTGTTCTATAATTTTCCCTTCGGGCAAACCCATCGCTATATTTTAAGGAGCCTAGCGATAGTGAAACTCGTTCTTATCTGTATGGACAAGTTTGTCGCTATTCGGTTTTAATGAGTTTAACGAAAAAGATAACTCGGTCCTTTTCAATTTTAGAGAGTCTGAAAAGGGACGTAAAGAAAACTCCAATAATCCTTTTTCGTCATATAATCCCTTGAGTCCGAAAAAGTATAAAACAATACAAAAGGGATGAATTTTCGGTACTTTTAACGAGCCAAACAAAACAAGCGCTCGATATTTTTGTGCAATAATCCCTCAAGTCAAAAAAGATTAAAATCTAAAGGAGGGATAGCACTTCCGGTCACTTTAACGGGCTAGAGAGGCCAATTACTCGGCAATCTTTTCATATTTTACGAGTCAGTTGAAAAGAGCTTAAAGGAGACTCGTTTTTTGAGGAACGAGTGATAAATTTGGGTAGCAGCTAATTCCACGTACGGTTTGGAATTTTCCAATCATGGCAGTGTCACAAGGATGGCTAACAGGATCACTCTTTGCAGTTGTTCCTCAAAAAGGGTAAACAATCAAATGGAGGAAAATGACCGGCCAATATAGAGTGGATTTTATGATGAGAACACGACCAAGGCTTAAAAGGTTGATGATAATGCATTCACGATGGTTATTTACCAGAAATTGGTTCATTTTTTAATGAGCTTAAACTCCGGGGGAACATTTGCTCATTGCTTATGTTTATTTTTTAACGAGCTTGAATTCCGCGTTAAAACTGCTCGATCCAGTCGTATAATAAGGATGTCTCATTTAAAATGGCATTTTTTCAAAGCTTTGCCCCACATCCTTTCTTTATGCAAGTTAGGAAACGACCAATCCTATGAGTTTAGAGGGTTAGAGGACCTACAAATTTAAAAAATAAATGGTCGCTCTTCGCTTGCACGCCAAAAGGTTTGCATGCCCCTAGGTATAGCGAAAAATTTCCAGGTTACCAAAGATTGTTCTATCCATACTTCAGGTAAAACACTTCCTCGGCGATGTCTACCGAAATAAACAAAGGTGAGTGGTGCAACTGGCTCCACCCACAAAACTTTGACGAAGGAATCTTATTCCAGTCTAATTTCATAAACTAGTCATATATCCTTCACGGAAACCTACCCTATACCCAAGGTTTTCTTGTCGAAATAGGCCAAGGTGCATGCCCCCTAGGTTTCAGCCATGTCCTTCGAATCACTCGCGCTCATTAGGTGGACGGACTGGGGATTGATGAGACATTTCTTGCATGAAAAGACCAGTCAGGGATGGTATTTGAATATTTGCGATGTGTGAACTGGGGAATGAAAGCTGGTCTACAAGCTTGACCACTCTTCCTTCATGCGAAAAACACATTACTCTAAAGAGTGAGGAGACAATGGCTCCCATGCAATAAATATAGTCACGTCCAAGGAGTAGATTATAATCCAGGGGTCCTTGGACTACCATTACGTTCATGTGAATGGTTTTCCTTCTCAATGTTATCGGCACATTGGGAAGGATCCCTAATGGTCGACTGGTTCCTTTGTCAAAGCCTGTTAGATTTCTCATTTCAGGAAAAAGCGATGGCGAACCAAGCACTTTCCAAGCAGTTGAGGAAAGGATACTCACAGAAGCCCCTTCATCTATGATGGTACCGGCCATGACCATTCTATATATTTGAGCAATGATTCGAAATGGTACACTAGCCGGTAAGTGGGGTCTGCCTAGTAGATTCCAATCGAAGGAAAAAACTAGGTTGCTTGGAGGTGGGACCGAATAGACGGCCGGATACAACTCTGATGAACTTCCTTCTTGTGGTAAAGGAACGGGTCGACTTCCCCCATGTTCATCGGAGTCTGTGCTTACGAAGAGAATTTGGACGGTGTTGTTCTTGTTCTCTCGAGTGACTGTATCATCTGAAGATGGATCCTCTGAAGGCAAGATCGAGTCAACTGCTGCCTCGACCTTTTGACTTTCGTCTGGTGTGGATTCAGATGGTTTATCTTCAATGATAGACACTTTGGCCGACCACAACGGCGTGTCAACCAGATTTTCAACTAGTGACGGACCCGGCAAGAGCTTCTTATATCCAGGAGGAAGCCGTAACGGTGAAACCGAACGGTTGTCCAAAACTCTTTTAGCCTCGTCTAAGAAGGGAAAGTGGTGGACGGCGTGATCGCCTTCACACAGTTTACAAGGAAATTTACATTTTCCTTTTTTTCCAGGGGCTTCACTTTCACTAGTTGACGGTGTATTCTCAACTTGATCATCAGAGGTTGATGACACCGGATTGTGTAAACAAGGAGACCGGTCCCTTAGGATCCGAGGGATGCAAGGACAATCTCGATGATAGTGATCTCCTTTGCAAATGACACATGGTGATTTAGGCTTGGATGGTGCAGTGTGTGGATTTTCGCTAGATGATGTCTGGTTGCCCCTTTTCACTTTTGGCTCCTTCTTTTTCTTCTCTTTCTTCTTCTTCTCCTTCTTCTTCTGAGTTACTTGATTTTTGGCTTTATCAGCTTCATCAAGCGAAGAGGAAGGAGGAGAGGGAGAATTGGACGAAGTAGAAGGTTTGAAGGTAACTCTGGTATCATTTAGTTGTTGACTTGATTGTTCAGGAATCACGGTGTTCTAAACGACAGAGGTTGAGAAGAGCCATGCGAGCAAGCCGATTGTCAATCTTGGAAGCGACAATGTGGCCATATGGGGTGCACCAACATCTCCCCAAGAGGAGAAAGGACTAGGATTTCCTCCAAGGGGGAATCCTTGGTTGGTGGACTCCATTTTTCTCAACCTAAGACCAACGCAGGAAAGGTGATGTTTATTCTGATTAAAATAAATTTTAGATGTTTTGACACAACTTGTTTTTTCAATTTTTAAGATTCGAGAAAAAACAAAAGATGACTCTAGTCACCTTCGATTTTTAATGAGCTTGAAGTGAAAAGTGCTCAGATGGACCTTTTCCTTTAAGGAGTCTGAAAAGGAACGAAAGAGACTACTCTAAAAATCTAGATAGAGGGATTACCAAACCAATCGCAAAACTGCAGAATAATTTTTACGGTACGGTAGTCAATCTTCTTGAATGCTGTGTTCAGTGCATTGCGATCGATAGGGTGGTAGATACGACTTCCTATGGATAAAGGATAAAGCCTATTGTGGTCTCCCAATATATACTCGATGTACATGGGAGCACAAGTCCGTACTGGCACTTATCGTCTCAAAGTGGAGGAATCACCCAACCAGCAATGAAAACAACAGTTACCAGGTTTTACAATGCCGGAATACGTCTCTAGCCTAGACTTCTAAATGTTGTGCGTTAGGTTCCAAAGCATTTTTAGATTCATTAAATTTATTTTACAGTTGATCTTGCTTAAGAAATTTTCCTTTCAGATTCATCACGTGATGTAGATATACAATTCCTAAAATGCAATCTAAGATGATAAACAATCGTTTAATCTTATTTTTGCAATGAAAATCCTAGCTACTAAGGAAAGAGAGATGATATTCTTTCAACATAGAGCATAGAGCACACACTATATGCATTATCGTAAATCAAACCAACAAACAGTCTAAATGCAAATGCACATGGATGTATTTTTTTTCAGCCTTCTTAATATGTGAATGATAAAAATAAAGCTAAGCACAAATTTGAATTATTTTTCAAAGCGATATTACTAACAAGCTTCTTTCAAGACAAAATGAAGACAATGATGACACTTTGCGATTTGGAATTGAAAACTTGCTTTCGACACTTGAAAACTATTAATTCAAATAAAATACAAGAGTAACAGTGTAATCGACTATCAAGAACAATTGGATTCTCTTCTATGACTTAAAACGACACTTGCGACACTTCCAAATCAAGAAACGACAGTTCAATTATGCTACTTCTTTGTAAAAGAGAACTGAAAATGGGTCACAATACATAAAAACATTTACAATTCTTTACACAATGGAGGCGGAATAATGGTAAGGAAGGGGGTTCCAATAGACGTATACTGACTACAAACAACAAAACTCCTGAATAGATCTGAAAAGAGTGAACACTGAAACCAAAATCTAAGAGCAGAAGAGGTCTTGTCTAATCAGCACACCTGTAACACAGGGAAAGTGAGATGCAACGCACCTACTACACATGAGAAGTGCGATGCATCCAGATTCCAAAGAAGAGACAGTGCGATGGTCTAGCGACGAGACGTCAACTGGGTTCCGGGTCACATTTTGCAGCTCAGTTCAGGGATTTTGGCCGAGGAAGTGGTAATCAGTAAATAAATCACAGGGGTAGATCTAAGGAGGTTACTAGAGCCACCACAAGGACAATTAGAGAGCTTGTAAATCGATTATTCAATTAATAAACAAAACCCGGAGATAGACTGAAGCAGCATTGATCTACTTTGCACTTGCATAGAAAATATAGTTCGAAGGCTAGCTGGCTTGACTTCAGGCTCCATCTGTAAGTTTATAAAGCAAACAAATATAGACAAACAAACAATCTATTCGCTCCCCAGTGGAGTCGCCATTTTGTTATCGGGAAATCTAGTGTCTATGCAGAGCTGCTAGTCCCACTAAGGCTGGTAGCTACCTTAGAAACAAACAAACTAAAACCACTTTTGTTTTCCTTTATGAGAAGTAAATAAGAGGGGAAGGAAGGAGACCAACCTCTGTCTTGCGCTTGGTTCCTTGCTTGTTTCCTCTCCCTTCTGATAGACCTTTGCCACTTGCTTCCTCGTTTACCCAGCTTCAAAGAGTACCTGTAGAATCAAAGCAGCATAACACTATCCAAGAATAGAGATCTACTATCATAAACAATATAGGACCAGATATATATTGACCACATAAATGCATATATCATCAATCATACAAGAATGTGGAGGAAAACTTGAATAGCTTTATTAATAATCAAGAATAGCAAAGAGGATTACAACCAATTGTTCTGACCCAGTGTCATCCTCTCAGCAAGAAAGCCCTTCTTTACCTCATGAAAAGCTTATATCACCCAACACTATGATGTTACACCAAGAAACCAGCAGCACTTCCTTACAAGATACAAAATTCCAGCCCCCGAATCTCTGGGATGAGGGATCCATATATAGATGTTTGCAAGCGGGGTGAGTTAGCTTTTGAGATTTGATTAGTGTCCTCTCTCTGATAGTTCTTGATTCCACTTGGAGATTGATGATCTCTTACTCATCCCTGGGCGAATGCAGAGAGGCAAGTGTCACAGGAGAAGTTTCTGGAAGATTCCATGATCCTCCACCTCGCAGATTGACCCTGCCATTTGTCCACTCTCGCCCATCGCACCCTATAGAAGGGATTTTCAGTATGCATCGCACCTCCCGTGTGCATTTAGGTGGGATGCAGCGCACTTTGACCATGGAGCAGATGAGATGGTCCAGTTTGCCCAATTTTGAGTAGTTTTTCATGGAGAACTTTTGGGAGATGATGTAATCAGCTGACCTTGTTCTTTTAGGGGTTGGAACAACACTTTTAGGGACTTAAGAGCCCTTGGTATATGGACATTTATGATTGGGGTTGCAATGCCCAAAAATGTCTATAATAAGGTGAAGGTAGAGTGTAAGCATCCATGTGGAATACTACAGCCAATTATGATTCCAGAGTGGAAATGGTAGGTAATTTCCATGGAGTTTATCACACATTTGCCAAGGACATCTAGGAAACATGATTCCATCATGGTTGTGGTGGACAGGTTGAAAATGGTAGAGGACTTCATTCCATTGAAGTCTACATACTCATTGAATGATGTAGCATAGATCTTCATCAGAGATGTAGTTAGATTGCATAGTGCTCCATAGAAGATTGTGTCAGATAGTTCTCCACAGAAGATTGTGTCAGATAAGGATACAAAGTTCACTTCCAAGTTTTGGAAGGAGTTGTTTGCAGAATTAGGTATAGAATTGGCCTTCATAACAGATTATCGTCCGTAGATAGATGGATAGATAGAGAGGGTCAACATTGTTTTGGACGACATATTGAGGATGTAAGTGATGCATCAGCAGTAGAAGTGGGAAGAATATCTTCCATTAGTTGATTTTTCTTACAACAATGGGTATCGGGAATCTTTGAGGATGTTTCCATTTGAGGAACTCTATAGGTGGAGTCGTAATAATCCCATTACTTGGAGTGATCCAGTTAACAGGGTGTTGATTAGACCAGACATTTTGGCAAAAATGGAATAGGTAATCAAGAAGAATCTAAAAGAAACATAGGATAGGTAGAAGAGCTATGTAGATCAGAACATATTGTTTAAGGATTTCAGGTTGGGGATCTGGTGTACTTGCACATCAAGCCGAAGAAGATATCCTTGCAGTTTGGATCGTGTGCCAAACTAGCACCTAAATTTTGTGGACCTTTAGGGTTCTTGAGAGGATTGGGCTAGTAGCATATTGACTTGCACTACCTTTGAAAGTGAAATTCCATGATGTTTTCCATGTGTCATTGCTTCAGAAGTATGTTAAATATGTTGATCATGTGATTGACTCATTTGTATTGCAGGTGGAGCTAGAAGGAGAATTCCCTCTAGAACCTCAGTGCATTTTGCAGAGAAAGATGCTCATACTTCGGAACCAAGAAATAGAGTAGGTTAAAGCATAGTGGAAGTTACATGGGAAATGGTAGATCAGATGTGAGATATGAATCCTTCTCTATTTGTTGGTTGAGCGAATATTTTCATATGTCATTGGTAGATGTTTAGGTATATGTTTTTGTATGATGTTTTGGTATATATACATATGTATATGGATGTAAATACTGCAAAGAGATATGTTATAAAGCTCCAATAAGTGGTATGAATGTCGTGTCGTTATGGTTGTCATGTTGGTTTGCTTCTCAGCAAGTTGATCATTATAAATACTACAACGAGCTAAGCTATAAATCTCCATGGGTAGTATGTTTTTCTTTCAAAATTCTTGTGGTTGTAGGTGTCAGAACATCAAGGATAGTGTTCCCCCAAGTGGGAGGGATTTGTAATAGCCCTAGTCAAAAATCCATGTAAAAATTAATAAAGGTAAAATAATACCTTGGTCATGGGACACATATTCCAAGCTGAATGTTGGGAAAAAACATAGTGATGGGGATCACTTATGATTAATTAATGGCTAAGGAAATTGGCAAAAGAAATGGAAAAGGGTTTGGAAAGGTATGAGGCACTTATTGGCATTTTATTTATGAAAATAATGGAATTTAGGAGAAAATGGATGTGAAAGGTCACAGGTTGCATGTGAGTAGGAAAATGAAGAAAATAAAGGCCTCATTGATAAAAAAGGCTTCTAATGATCAGTTGATACCTTTTGTCAGTTCAGTTTTGGAGCTCCCTCTTTATTTTCTCTCTCTATCATACTCTTGGACACTTAGATATTTCTTGGATCACTCTTAGAGGAGTGTGGCATACTTGGAGTTTGGAGAAGGAAAGGGAAGAGAAAGAAAGCACAAGAGGACATCAGGATCAAAAACTACAACGTGTTTTTCTTGCATGTACCAAGTTGCATGTATGTTTTCCTTACTAGTTTTGGCATGCATGGCATATGCATGTGGTTTCTTGGTTATGATATGTCAATGAAATGAAGGATTGGCTGAGTTGAAAGTGGATTTCCCTAGCCTTGCCATTTCCTAGATAGCTATGGTGTTGTGGGTTCCTTTATATTTTTTCTGGTTGATTCTCATGTTTCTTTGGCTATGGTTGGGTTACTAGTTCTTAGAAGCCTTGGGTGACAAATGCTCTAGAATCCCTGTAATAGCTTAGGTTCACTTACTAAACCTAGAAGCCTTGGCTAGACAAATGCTCTGGAAGCCCTTGGGGGGTTGAGTTACTAGTCCTAGAAGCACTAGTTGGACAAACGTTCTAGAAGCCTAGCAACAACTATGGGTTGAGTTACTAGTCCTTGAAGCCATGGTTGGAACAAATGCTCTAGAGCGCTGGACAACTTGGGTAGATACCAATCTGGTGATGGTTAGTGATGTTAGACTGTGAGGTGGAATCACTGGTTGATGTTTGAGGTAGCCTTTCGAAACCCTGGATGGTTTTGATTTATTTATTTTATGAGATCCCACATTCATGCTTGGAATATGGAATGAGCATTGTTAGTTCCTGTCAGTCATGTCAGTCACCGGTGATCAAAATGTGCTCTTACAATTTTTTCTACTAGGGTCTTAGGTCAAATTTTTATGGTTTCAAATAGCTTTTCAGTACAATTTGGTCACTGGTTAGGGAGGTTTAGTATTTACTACTCTTTTCAGTCTCATGGTCTTCATCACTTATCATGGTCATTGTCTTATTTGAGGTATCATATCTTCATTTAAACGTCCTGGGTCATGAAATGGTTAAATTGCTCATTTTAGGTCATGGTCTAGGGTTTCACTCCATGTGTCATCATGATACCATATGTCAAAACAAAAACATGTCCATCATGTGAGTCAGTGGGTAAAGGGATTTAGCAACTTAGGGAAAGAAAAATAATGGTAAAGGTAATGTTTTATTTCAAATAAGACAATGATGTGGTACACTACCTCGTCTCATCATTTCTCATAAGGACATTTTTCTTCAAAATAAATTTCTAACCAAATGGAGAAGAATTTTACGAAGTTGAAATTTTTTTGTCAATGATAGGCTAAGGAACAAAAACCTCCTTCAGTTTATGCATAGGTATTATTATTTGAGAGAAATTTCCAAAATACACTTGCTATGGGAGAGTTGTTACACTTTTGGACAACTTGACTTCAAGGTAGTTTTTCAGGTATTTGCAGCAAGTGTTGATAGTTCTTAAGGACTCTATTTTGTATCATACGTCATAATATTTCAAACCATATCACTTTCAGCCCAAAAATCCTCCAGGAAGGCGGTCAAAAGTGCTTTGCAAGTTGGTGCTGCGCTTTTGTCAGAGACACCCTACTTTTTTGGAGAGACAATGGGAACATCACTTTTTGTCCCTGCTGGAGTGCCCAAATTACATTCTTTAGGTTTCCATATTGTATTAGACTTAAATATATTTCCAACTAGCTATCAATTCTTCAATTTGGAGTAGTGTAAGGCCTCCAAATGCGGGTTGGAAGACATCTCGCTGTGCACGGGGCAGAGTTCTCCAGAATTGGTGTTTGACCACCAAAATCTATTTTTCAAAGCTCCTCTTCAGTCATTCAATCCTCTAGGGTCTATAACAAGTAATTTAACTAATTTTTGTGCCCTCCTTTGCCTCATATGTCAATAAATTGATCAAATACTTCTTTTCCTTGGGTTTACATGATTTTCATGGTTTTGATCTTCAAATGATGAATTGATGCCCTAAGCCCTACATTCCTTGTCCCTACACCTATATTTATAGCTAATACACTATTTCCATCCATCACATAACTTTCTCCCCTTATTTTCCATCCTTTCTCTCTAAACCCTAATCTACCCTATCTCTTCCAAGAGCAGGCCTATGTTTTGGTAGTTTTCACTCCCTCCCCTCACTCATTTTGAAAAATTCCTTTTTCCCCTACTCATTAACATCATCCCCTACCCTCCTAAATTTCCTCAAAAATTTATTCAACTCCCAAGTCCCTCATATCACCTCATTCCCTCATAGCAGCATATTTCACTTTTTTCACCTGTTTTCTACCTAGGGTTTTAAAGTATGGAGCCTGGTTCACCACCATCAGAGAAGAGGAAATATAATAAGGGAGGAAAAATACCAAGGTTTGAACCCTCTAATTGCAATTAAATCACCTCCTTCCCTTTTGTCAATAAATTTTTTGAAGATGTCAATTATTTAGAGTTTTGTCGAAAAGTGCAGGAAGTGGGTCACCATGAACATTTCACAGGTATATCTTCCCTCACCTTGAAGGAAGACAAGATCAACATTACAGGGACTAATTTCATTTTTTTAGTGGATGCCATCTCTCAAGCTACAGGCATACCAAACCATGGTGAAAACTAGTTCAAAGGCATGAACCTAGGCCTAGAAGAGAACAAAAGCCACCAATGGAAGAATTGACCTTTGAGGAGAGGATTGTCATGGAAATAAATGAAGACAGGGAGTTTTGGCTTGAAAAGATAAATTTTCACTTTGATAGTCAAAATTTTCACTTTTATAGTCTCCTTTAAAAGGTTAGCAAGGATAGCAAGTTGCAAAGGAATAGGGCCATCCATTATTACACAAGGAATCAGGTTGTCAAGGTCAGAATCAACCAGTTGGCCAAACTCAAAGAAAACCCTTAAAAGTAAAAATGAGAAGGAAAACTTGAATATTGTTACTGAGTCATCCATGATAGCATAGTACACCTCATTCAGCACTTCTGGACCAATTTTAGGAGTCTTCTGAGAATTTTTTGTTTTTTGGTGAAATTTGGTGCAAATTTAGAAATTTCATTAGTACCAAGCACTGCGCTTTTTCCTCAGGGCTCCAAATGACAAGTGGATTGCATTTATAGAAATGTGATGGCCTCCTCTCAAAACCGATTTCCTCATATCTTTCAGACAGGGCTCAGGTTTTTGGAAAAATGAAAAAAAGGGGTTAAAAATCAACATTTTCCCCCTCTTTTTGACAGGTCTTGCGCATCTGGAGACACCTTAGGAGAATGAGCTTTTGGAGGCCTTCCCATGGGTGATTTTCAAAAATTAAATATGTTATGAAAACTAGACAGACAAGGATAGTTTACCATTCTTTATTTTTTCAATGGTTATTTTAGTAAGGCACCTAAAACTGGCCTAAAACTTGGCACTGCGCTTCTGCAATTTTCTCAAATTTTAATTAAAATTTTCACTGTGTAATTTTTCAGAGTTTCTAGTTTGACTTTTGTAAAATTCAAAAGGAGAAAGTGGATGACTGTAAATGGGTTACTATATGGGTAAAGAGGTGTCTTTACCCTATTTAATGTATGGAGAGATTCCCTCTTGGTTATTAGCTAAAAGAGGAAGCATTTCATAACCTCCCTAGTTACTAGGGTTTTAGTCAAGGATGCTTTGGGAACTGCTCCCCATCTTATGGATTTGACCCCTGAGAGAGGTAAAAGGTTGTTTTGGTCTATATGTATCATTTTATCATTCATTTGAAAGGTCAGGCATCAGAGATCTAGATTATTATAGCTTGGACTTCATCTTTTGGATTAATCAAAGAAACTAGTTGCAGCCATATTATAGGAATTCTTGTGCAGTAAGTTATTGATAATGTTTTTCTCATGTTATGGTTATCTATGATTGTTATATATTTCATGTCTTCAGTGATTTTCCATAAGTTTAATGAACATAATTCTTGCTTTTGAAGCTCTGCTTTGTTTGGAGATATCATTTTGTATGCTTTTCTTCAAGAATTGGTGAATTCATGACCCTCATTCTCACCAGGACCTCTCTGCATTTTCAAAACTTACACTACTTCGACTTAAAATATTAATCTATCACTGATTTGTTGCTACCTTGCTCCTATTTTTGGTTGTCCTGTAATCCTTCTGCCATCTCAAAACCTTTTCCCTGATCCAGCATCATCATCCCAAATTCTCAAACACACTGAGCATAAAATCTAGCCTAAAACTTTGATTGATCTCCAATTATCCCAATTGATTGCAAGATTTCAATGAGAGCGCCCTCTCCAGCTTGATAGGGCTAGCTATCAAGCAAAATAGAGCTGAGGTTACCTCATTCGACCACCTTTATCAGCCTTGGGGAGTTGTTGGGGATAACATTTTGGCATTGTTGTTAGGGAAACGAGAGATCATATCTTCCCTGGGAAAGAAAGATAAGGATTAGATCTGATAGTTGATGGTAAAAAGCAATCAGACACATATGAATGCTGAAATCATTCACCTGGGGACTCCAAATCACTTTCAAATTTAATTCAAAAACTACACTAGAGGATGAACCTTACCAGCAAAAAAATGAAAGGAAAATATGGGAAGATCAGGTATTCAAGTTGTAATTTCATCCAAGACTTCATGTTCTTTATTGTAAATTATTTCTTCTCTTTTCCTGAGAATGTCAAGAAGGTTTTCCAGAGTATATTGTATTTGATAAAAGATCCCAGACTTGCATTTGATTCCTTTCCTTTGAAGATTTTGAATACAAATTCTCTATACGCCTTTGATCTTGGTCAAGACCCTTCTTCCGAATCTTATGATGACTATCTTCAGCTTGATGAGCCTCAAGAGATCAAGACTAATCTTACAGCTTCGGTACATACTCCTACACCTTGTAAAATTCCAGATAGATACAAGACACTCATCTTACCTCATATACTCCATGATTTCCCCGAACATTACTACAAATATATTCCCAAGTTTGATGGAGAATATGGTAACATCACTGCTAAAAAAGACATTTAGAGTTTTGAAAATTTTCTCAACCTTTTTGAGGTTGAAGAAGATGATGTCAATATCAGGATTTTTTGCTTTATCTTTGCAAGGTGAAGCCAAGAAATGGTTCAAGAACTTACCGACTGCACGCATTTTTGATTTTCATTAGTTTGTGAAAGTTTTCCTTTATAGATGGGTGATCAAGAGGAGTCCTTTTTTTATTTTAGAAGAATATAATGAGTTGGAAAGACAACTAGGAGAAATAGTGCAACAATTTTCAGCCATGTACAATCAAGTATACCATTCAATCCCTGTTGATATCAAACCGCCACTCCGTTTAGCTCTCTTACACTACCTGGATGCCCTTGATCCAAAAATGGCATTTCAATTGAGAGAAAGGAACACTACCACACTTGAAGAAATGCAGGACCATGCAATAATTGTGGAAGCTAATTTGCTGGTCAAAAAGGTCAAAGTTGAAAGAAGAAGTGAGGGAGGACATAGAGAAGGAGTATCTAGCATCTTCAGAAGCGAAGCTCAAAATTTTGATAAAAACAATGGCATAAATGATGAGAAAAATCATCACGAGAGATGAACTTGCTGTTAAAAAACACTATATCCCACTTACTGCAGAGGAAGAAGAGGTTGTTGACCCTAACCATTCGGCTGCTAATTTAAGTTACCATAGATTAGAAAGTGATTGAATTATGTATTCATTTATGGAAAGTCATGAAAATGGATCTGTAGATCAACCCGTGGAGGATCAATCCACTGATCTAATGTGTATGTTTGATGTCATTCCTTATAATGATGAGTTACAAAAGTATGATCAGTATGATGATGATTATGTTGTTGAAATAGAGGTTGACTCTACAAGGAAATCAGTGACATGTTTTGGGAGGAATAAGCTTTATTAGAGAAGGTCAGATGTATCACTCAACCTATGCATATCAATCATGACATCAATGAAGAGAATCTATAAAATTTCAAATCAGGTGAAAGGTCATTGCCTTTATGTTTTACTTCATTTCAATTACTAAGAGAAAACTTTCCTAAGATTAGAAATCAACATTCTTTCAGTTTTGATGTTGAGCATGGAGAAGACCATGAAATTCTTGAACAAGACTCCTTACCTTTGTTCTTCTATTCTTTCAAAATAATAAGAGAAAACTATAAGGTTACCAAGGAAGCAAATGAGAAAGTTGAAATCAGATGGCAACCTTCTCTTGAAGTTGTTGAGAATGTTGTTTTTAATATAGAATATTTTTTTAATCCACAATCACCATTACCAAGCAACATTCAGTTTGAAAATGCAGTCGAAAGTGTGGAACATGACAAGCTTATAGAAAATCATGTAGTCTCATTGGAACCATTGTATGAAAAGTTGTAGCAGTCCTCTCAAGTTCTCCTTGATCCAATAGTCGATGTTGTGGATGGTATCTCTAATCAAAGTCCTTCTCCATTAGTTAACTATGGGCTTCAAAACAAGGATGACATGAATTTGATCAAGCAGCTGGATTCATTGTTTTTTTCAGTAGCAGTCATGTTACAAAGTTCATCCAAAAATTTGCAGTCTACTTTTGTTTCGCTTGAGAATGACAAACTTCATTTTATGAAACAACTAATGTCTAAAAAGGAAGAATATTCTTGTCTCATTGTTGATCATCAAGAAAAGGTAGTAATTCATGAGTTTTAGGATCCTTTTGATAAGTTGCTACAATCATCAAGGGAGACGAGTTTTATTATATTTATGGATCATGTACACATGTTTAGTGGACACTTGGAGTGGCCTAGATTTTGTTTTTTTCCTACTCAAGGAAAGTACGAGCATAATTAAAGTAGCCATTTGTTGGATTGGTTACACTGGAGGGATCCTTACACATGATTTTATAGACATGTTTAGCAGGTAGGCGGTTATCATCAAGATTTGAAGCTCGAGGTGAAGGCCCTAAGATCCCAATGGTATGCTACCATAAGTAAGTTCAATCGGTATGTTTTTTATAATCAAGTCAGTTTTCAGTTTTGAGTTTGGTCGTTTGCATTTTGACTCCATGCCCAATGAATAAGGCTACCTGTTCTACGATGTTCTTGAAACCTCCAAGGATCCTCCATACCCAGCTAGATCCAATGTTAGTGCCTATCAGATCATCAGGATTTGAAGGTTGAGGTGAAGGCCCTAAGATCCCAATGGTATGCTACCATAAGTAAGTTTAGTCGGTATGTTTTTTATAGTCAAGTCAGTTTTCAGTTTTGAGTTTGGTCTTTTGCATTTTGACTCCATGCCCAATGAATAAGGCTACATGTTCTACGATGTTCTTGAAACCTCCAAGGATCCTCCATCCCCAGCTAGATCCAATGTTAGTGCCTGTCAGTCATGTTAGTCACCGGTGATCAAAAAGTGCTCTTACAAATTTTTCTATTAGGGTCTTAGGTCAAATTTTTATGGTTTCAAATAGTTTTTCAATAAAAAAATTGGTCACTAGTTAGGGAGGTTCAACCTTTATTAATTTTTTCAGTATCATGGTCTTCATCACTCATCATGGTAATTGTCTTATTCGAGGTATCATATCTTCATTTAAATGTCTTGGCTCATCGAATGGTTAAATTCCTCATTTTAGCTCATGGTTTAGGGTTTCACTCCATGTGTCATCATGATACCATATGTCAAAACAAAAACATGTCCATCATGTGAGTCAATGGGTAAAGGGAGTTAGTAGCTTAGGGAAAGAAAAATAAATGTAAAGGTAATGTTTTATTTCAAATAAGACAATGTTGTAGTACATTACCTCTGTTAGCACCTAAATCTGCCTTAGGCTGAAGGAAGGAGAAATTCAGGGTAACCACAAACCACGCTCAGTCTGGTAGCTAGCCCTACCAGAACAGGAGAGGGCTCTCTCCATGTCACGCTCAGTGAATAAGTAAACGGAATGGTCTAAGATGACTAACAGTGAAATATTGATCTTAGGCTAGTAAGTAAATATGGATACAAGAAGCAATTTTTTATGAATGACTGAGTTTCTGGGATGGTATGGGACCAACAGACAGCAATGAGCAGAGAATTTAATACAAATGCACAGATTATTTTGTGAGGCAAGACAGGCAGAATGTCTAGCAATTTAGTTCTAAATAACGCGGAATGGAGAGATTGCTTAGGAGAGTGAAAATGGCATAGGAACATGAATCCTTTTCAACAGAAGAAGAACACTGAACATGAAATTTTCCCATAGGCAGAGCAATAAAATTGAATTCTACCTTATCTAACTCAGAAAATTTCACTGGAAATGAACATGAATTGAATTATGAAACATGACAAAATACATATGAAAACATAAGAGACACATTTTCTACACTCACAACCACATGAATCTCATGAAACAGAGCCGCTGCCTTTCATTAATCCTCTGTCAAAATGTACAATGAAGAACTAAGTTTTCTCTCTCCCGCAGTCTCCCAGAAATTACAAGCCAGTCAACCCTTTGCGAATAGTTTGCATACAATATATAGAATGTGCCATGAAGAGATAGAACACCCAGGGGTAGGGGAGTTACTCGAATCATAACAAAATGGAAGTGGAAAGCCAACCATTAGCTACAGGTGCAGCGTTACAAACATGACAAATGGCTTGGGTGACTGTTTGCCTTTCTTTACCACTTGGATAGAAGCCAATCTGGAGTTAAAATACTTTAAATGCCACCTTTAGGTGCCCAAAACTTGAAATGTAGATGAGCGGGTCCACTTGAGAAGTCGTGAATCGAAATTTCGCGAAACGGAGGTAAAATTGGGCTTTTTTCCTGTATGTGCGCGCCATTTTCTGTGTGCGCCACACCACTTTGGAGCCTGTTTTGAGGAACTTGCAGGAGTCCAAAATGTGCCCAAGTGTGCTTGTTGAAAGCCTGTCCTGTCTAATTTCTAACCCAAGTGGAATTTCTGAATTTGGTGCTCATTTTCCCTCCAAAAATCTCCATTCTCCCAAGGCTGCTTCCTATGTGTCAAAATAGGGCAAAGAGGTCATTTTTTGGGTGTTTTTTACCTCTTGGAGACTCAGATCTTGCCCAAATTTCTTGTCCAAGAACCAGTAGTCGTGATTTTTCATGCTAAATCCAAAAATGCAAACCATTCTTCATTTGGAGCTCCCAATTTTTAGCGCCGCGCTAGTGTGCAGCGCACAAGGAGAAAAAACCTTTGTTTTGCCCAAAAATTTGTCATGTGACCAAAATTTCTTGAAATTTGGGCTGGATGTCCTCTATGAAGTGCTATGCTATGCCAATGAAGCTTCAGCCAAGATTCAAAGCCGATCTTGCTTTTTTGCCTCTTTTGTTGCTTTGCTCAATTTTGCCTTCAAGCTCCTTATCCAGACCTTTGCACTCATACCTCACAACTGAAGTACTTCATCATCAATTTCATGAGTAGAGCATACTCATCTTTCAAATATCTGAATGGAAAGACTCTTTTGAGCTGACTCAAGAATCTGGCCTTAATGTAAGGCTCATAGTGTTGCCTATCCACCTTCTTCTTCTTATGCCATTGTTCTCCAACATTTGCTATGCCTGTTGCCACAGAGATAGTTTCAGGTGTCAATATGAAGGTGATCCCAGCCAAGATAGACTGAACTCCATGTAGGTGAAGCACAAAAGGATGGGCCAACTCATGATGAACTCTAACATTAGCCACCCTTTGACAAAATTCAAAACATGCTAGGTGCTGGAAACATGACATGGCAAGAGGGCATGCTTGTAATTTAGTGAGGGTAGTGGGCTCATCCCTAACATGTTTTCTGCTCTTGTGATGTCTCATGGAGCCTGCTCTTCTGAGGATGAGTCACTTTTTGTCTCCATCTCATACTCTGATGAGTGTTGTGATGCCATGACTGCTGTGTGCACTGTATTTAGGCTGCCCTTTGATGATGGTGTGAAGCTAGGTGTTGTTTTTTATATCTGCCACCAAGGGGAACAATGCAAAAAGGAATGTTAGGAAGGGGATAATATGATGGGATTAGGGATTATGGGGAGAAGTTTGTTTTAGGGACATGTAGGAGGGTTTGGGGATTTTACAAGGAAGGGTTTTGGGATTTTACATTGACAAATGAGTGGAGGATAGGAAAATAGGGAAAAATGGATAGGGGGGAAGGGAACAATGGAAAGGAGTGAAAAAATGAGATGTGAAAGAGGAGCGTTGGCATCAACACAACAATTTTTCAACCCTAGAGCAATGGTTTTGATGGTTTCAAGAGGTAGGGTTTAAGAGTTTTTTGTGCAACCATAAGCTGCCATTTACTATCATCATACTAACATAAAAATGGATGAAACACTGAGAGATTGACTCCACCTGGAAAATTCAAGGGATTGAAGGCAATTGGTTGCAAATTCTGAGCAAAATCATCTTTGGTAGCTCTATGCACCGCGTCTTCCATGTGCGTTGCGCCAGTGTAAATTTACACTGGAAAATTTCTCCCAGTGCGCCGCGCTCTCTATGTGCGTCACACCTTTTTGTAGGAGCCTTTTAGAGGCCTTCCCGGTGTCCAAATTGGGTGAAAGATAGCTCGTTGGAAAGGAATTTGAGTCTAATGTCTAAAACAACTAGAATTTTTCAATTTGGAGTTCATTTTCCCTGTCAAAACTCAAATCTCCCAATACTGGTCAAAATGTACCAAATGAGGCTGCTTAAAGGCAGAGTGTTGTTACAGTCAACTTTTTAATGCCTTCCTAAACTCAAAATTGAGCTCATGATAGCTCATTGGAAATATATTTGTGTTTAGTTATCATTTGGCTCATCAATCAATTCATTTGGCCAATCGAGCTAGGAGAAAACTTGATTTTCCCAAGGTCACTTCAGAGGTGCATTTCTCCCGAGGCGAATGTATTTTTGACATTTCTCCAAAACCATGACACATGTGTAAAAAGTAAAGGAATTTTTTCTTCATTAGCATGTGTGGACAAAAATTGCTCTCATTTTTCAAAAATTCATCTTTTATTCTCAAAACATAATTTTAGTGAAACCTATCCCGATGTGTGGAACAAGGGATTTGTCGAAATGAAGTGAAATGAAGGGGATAAGCGGCTTCTAAATTCTTGGGAAAATTCTTGGAAGTAGGGAGGGATGTTAAGAAGCAGGGGAAAGTGTAATTTCAAATATTGAGTGAGGGGAAGGGGTCCAAAAAGGCAAAACACAGGTCCAACCTAGAAAACTGCCAGGTTGTAGCAAGAAACTAGGGTTTGTGCGAAAATGAGGAATTTGGGGGATTTCAGTGATGGGAAGTGTTCGATAAGGTACTTTAAGGATAGGGGAAGGTGTATGAACATCAGGATACAAGTTTTGCCAATGATTTGACCGTCCAAGAGAAATTGCCTTCAAAACCCTAGGAGAGGGAAATGACCTTACCTATGCACAACTGAAGCATGAATAAGGTGTAAACTGACCCAGTGGAACTTGACATGATAATGAAAACCCTCTGAATGATGGTACACTCAGCTGAATAGTGACATGGACTGACATTTGGACAACTTTGACAGGAGTAAAAGAAAACCTTAGACCTAGTACCTAGTGACCAAATTTTGCTTGAAGACTCACTGAAATGACAAAATTTGACCTCGACACTTTAAAATCACTTTGTAAGAGCATGTTTGATCACTGGAGGAAGGATGCAAAGACTGACACTAACATTGGCTCCAATGGGGGATGGTAGCTCCATGGAGGTGCCAAGAACTGAAGATCTTTGGGTGAGCAGACAATGCCTTCATCCATTGGGCTATGGAGTCCATTATTCCGACAAACCAACATGACTCAATGTATTGACTGAAACTTGACTCAAATAGACTCAATGCAAACTAACATGACTGAAAAAAACTTGACTCTAACAAACTAACTCAAAATACTAAGAACTGAACTTAAAACTTAAAGCTTGGTGGTAGTACATGACCACCTGCATTTCTTACAAGACTATATATCATCAAATTATATCAAACTGCCAATGTAACCAATCAAGAAGATGGCTTCTTGACTGATTCTTCTGATCAGATCTTCTGGTCAAAATTGATACTGGTAACTGGGTCTCCAAAAACAAAATTGACCATGATCTCCTTCATCACTGAATACTGTAATAATGACTTTCACTATTGACTGTAACAGATTTGCCATTGGATCATGAAAAACATGAAGATTTACCTCCTGCTGAGGAAACAAGATGTCTTTTTTCTTTTGATTCTGACCTTCCTTCATAATGTACTTCAGAAAAAGTATGTTCCTTGGTCCTCAAAAAATTCTGAACAAGCAGATGAGCGGATTTCCTCTGAAAGAACACTTCAAAACATGAAACATATGAGGAAGAGTATGAAAGACAATCCTGAATGTTCTACTCTTCGGTAGCCTGAATGTATTGTAGGTCACCTTCATATTATATGACAGCCAGATTGTATTTCCATTCATCAATCATGAGAAAAGAAACTTCGAATGATTCTTGAAACCCAAGCATGACATTCTCTATCATCTACCAACAATTCATCCAAGAACCTTTTTCACTTACTTGAACAAAATTCTCATCTTGCTGTTCATGAGCTGACTGGATTACCTCTTCAT
>CM062809.1:224931950-225202330 GCA_031772625.1 Pinus tabuliformis
GGATTACCAAACCAATCGCAAAACTGCAGAATACTTTTTTACGGTACGACAATCAATCTTCCTGAATGTTGTGTTCGGTGCATTGCGATTGATAGGGTGGTAGACACGGCTTCCTATGGATAAAGGATAAAGCCTATTGTGGTCTCCCAATATGTACTCGATGTACGTGGGAGCACAAGTCCGTACTAGAATTTATCGTCTCAAAGTGGAGGAATCACCCAACTAGCAATGAAAACAACAGTTACCAGGTTTTACGACGCCGGAATACGTCTCTAGCCTAGACTTCTAAATGTTGTGCGTTAGGTTCCAAAGCATTTTTAGATTCATTAAATTTATTTTACAGTTGATCTTGCTTAAGAAATTTTCCTTTCAGTTTCATCACGTGATGTAGATATACAATTCGTAAAATGCAATCTAAGATGATAAACAATCGTTTAATCTTATTTTTGCAATGAAAATCCTAGCTACTAAGGAAAGAGGGATGATATTCTTTCAACATAGAGAATAGAGCACACACTATATGCACTGTCGTAAATCAAACCAACAAACAGTCTAAATGCAAATGCACATGCATGTATTTTTTTTTAGCCTTCTTAATATGTGAATGATAAAAATAAAGCTAAGCACAAATTTGAATTATTTTTCAAAGCGATATTACTAACAAGCTTCTTTCAAGACAAAATGAAGACAATGATGACACTTTGCGATTTGGAATTGAAAACTTGCTTTCGACACTTGAAAACTATTAATTCAAATAAAATACAAGAGTAACAATGTAATCGACTATCAAGAACAATTGGATTCTCTTCTATGACTGAAAACGACACTTGCGACACTTCCAAATCAAGAAACGACAGTTCAATTATGCTACTTCTTTGTAAAAGAGAACTGAAAATGGGTCACAATACATAAAAACATTTACAGTTCTTTGCACAATGGAGGTGGAATAATGGTAAGGAAGGGGGTTCCAATAGAGGTATACTGACTACAAACAACAAAACTCCTGAATAGATTTGAAAAGAGTGAACACTGAAACCAAAATCTAAGAGCAGAAGAGGTCTTGTATGATCAGCGCACCTGTAACATAGGGAAAGTGAGATGCAGCGCACCTACTACACATGGGAAGTGCGATGCATCCAGATTCCAAAGAAGAGACAGTGCGATGGTCTAGGGACGAGACTTCAACTGGGTTCCGGGTCACATTTTGCAGCTTAGTTCAGGGATTTAGGCCGAGCAAGTGGTAATCAGTAAATAAATCACAGGGGTAGATATAAGGAGGTTACTAGAGCCACCACAAGGACAATTAGAGAGCTTGTAAATCGATTATTCAATTAATAAAAAAACCCAGAGATAGATTGAAGTAGCATTGATCTACTTTGCACTTGCATAGAAAATACAGTTCGAAGCTAGCTGGCTTGACTTCAGGCTCCATCTGTAAGTTTATAAAGCAAACACATATAGACAAACAAACAATCTATTCGCTCCCCAGTGGAGTCGCCATTTTGTTATCGGGAAATCTAGTGTCTATGCAGTGCTGCTAGTCCCACTAAGGCTGGTAGTTACCTTAGAAACAAACAAACTAAAACCACTTTCGTTTTCCTTTATGAGAAGTAAATAAGAGGGGAAATAAGGAGACCAACCTCTATCTTGCGCTTGGTTCCTTGCTTGTTTCCTCTCCCTTCTGATAGACCTTTGCCACTTGCTTCCTCATTTACCCAGCTTCAAAGAGTACCTGTAGAATCAAAGCAGCATAACACTATCCAAGAATAGAGATCTACTATCATAAACAATATAGGACCAGATATATATTGACCACATAAATGCATATATCATCAATCATACAAGAATGTGGAGGAAAACTTGAATAGCTTTATTAATAATCAAGAATAGCAAAGAGGATTACAACCAATTGTTCTGACCCAGTGTCATCCTCTCAGCAAGAAAGCCCTTCTTCACCTCATGAAAAGCTTAGATCACCCAACACTATGATGTTACACCAAGAAACCAGCAGCACTTCCTTACAAGATACAAAATTCCAGCCCCCGAATCTCTGGGATGAGGGATCCATATATAGATGTTTGCAAGGGGGGTGAGTTAGCTTTTGAGATTTGATTAGTGTCCTCTCTCTGATAGTTCTTGATTCCACTTGGAGATTGATGATCTCTTACTCATCCCTGGGCGAATGCAGAGAGGCAAGTGTCACAGGAGAAGTTTCTGGAAGATTCCATGATCCTCCACCTCACAGATTGACCCTGCCATTTGCCCACTCTCACCCATCGCACCCCATAGAAGGGCTTTTCAGTATGCATCACACCTCTTGTGTGCATTTAGGTGGGATGCAGCGCACTTTGACCATGGAGCAGGTGATATGGTCCAGTTTTGCCCAGTTCTGAGTAGTTTTTCATGGAGAACTTCTTGGAGATGATGTAATCAGCTGACCTTGTTCTTTTAGGGGTTGGAACAACACTTTTAGGGACTTAATAGCCCTTGGTATATGGACATTTATGATTGGGGTTGCCATGCCCAAAAATGTCTATAATAAGGTGAAGGTAGAGTGTAAGCATCCATGTGGAATACTACAACCAATTATGATTCCAGAGTGGAAATGGTAGGTAATTTCCATGGAGTTTATCACACATTTGCCAAGGACATCTAGGAAACATGATTCCATCATGGTTGTGGTGGACAGGTTTAAAATGGTAGCGGACTTCATTCCATTGAAGTCTACATACTCATTGAATGATGTAGCATAGATCTTCATCAGAGATGTAGTGAGATTGCATAGTGCTCCATAGAAGATTGTGTCAGATAGTTCTCCACAAAAGATTATGTCAGATAAGGATACAAAGTTCACTTCCAAGTTTTGGAAGGAGTTGTTTGCAGGATTAGGTATAGAATTGGCCTTCATAACAGATTATCATCCGTAGATAGATGGATAGATAGAGAGGGCCAACATTGTTTTGGACGACATATTGAGGATGTACGTGATGCATCAGCAACAGAAGTGGGAAGAATATCTTCCATTAGTTGATTTTTCTTACAACAATGGGTATCGGGAATCTTTGAGGATGTGTCCATTTGAGAAACTCTATAGGTGGAGTCATAATAATCCCATTACTTGGAGTGATCCAGTTAACAGGGTGTTGATTAGACCAGACATTTTGGCAAAAATGGAATAGGTAATCAAGAAGAATCTAAAAGAAACATAGGATAGGTAGAAGAGCTATGTAGATCAGAACATGTTGTTTAAGGATTTCAGGTTGGGGATCTGGTGTACTTGCACATCAAGCCGAAGAAGATATCCTTGCGGTTTGGATCGTGTGCCAAACTAGCACCTAAATTTTGTGGACCTTTAGGGTTCTTGAGAGGATTGGGCTAGTAGCATATTGACTTGCACTACCTTTGACAGTGAAATTCCATGATGTTTTCCATGTGTCATTGCTTCAGAAGTATGTTAAATATGTTGATCATGTGATTGACTCATTTGTATTGCAGGTGGAGCTAGAAGGAGAATTCCCTCTAGAACCTCAGTGCATTTTGTAGAGAAAGATGCTCATACTTCGGAACCAAGAAATAGAGTAGGTTAAAGCGTAGTGGAAGTCACATGGGAAATGGTAGATCAGATGTGAGATATGTATCCTTCTCTATTTGTTGGTTGAGTGAATATTTTCATATGTCATTGGTAGATGTTTAGGTATATGTTTTTGTATGATGTTTTGGTATATATACATATGTATATGGATGTAAATACTACCAAGAGATATGTTATAAAGCTCCAATAAGTGGTATGAATGTCGTGTCGTTATGGTTGTCATGTTGGTTTGCTTCTCAGCAAGTTGATCATTATAAATACTACAACGAGCTAAGCTATAAATCTCCATGGGTAGTATGTTTTTCTTTCAAAATTCTTGTGGTTGTAGGTGTCATTGAACATCGAGGATAGTGTTCCCCCAAGTGGGAGGGATTTGTAATAACCCTGGTCAAAAATCCATGTAAAAATTAATAAAGGTAAAATAATACCTTGGTCATGGGACACATATTCCAAGCTGAATGTTGGGAAAAAACATAGTGATGGGGATCCCTTATGATTAATTAATGGCTAAGTAAATTGGCAAAAGAAATGGAAAAGGCTTTGGAAAGGTATGAGGCACTTATTGGCATTTTATTTATGAAAATAATGGAATTTAGGAGAAAAGGGATGTGAAAGGTCACGGGTTGCATGTGAGTAGGAAAATGAAGAAAATAAAGGCCTCATTGATAAAAAAGGCTTCTAAGGATCAGTTGATACCTTTTGTCAGTTCAGTTTTGGAGCTCCCTCTTTATTCTCTCTCTCTATCATACTCTTGGACACTTAGATTTTTCTTGGATCACTCTTGGAGGAGTGTGGCATACTTGGGGTTTGGAGAAGGAAAAGGAAGAGAAGGAAAGCACAAGAGGACATCAGGATCAAAAACTACAACGTGTTTTTCTTGCATGTACCAAGTTGCATGTATGTTTTCCTTACTAGTTTTGGCATGCATGGCATATGCATGTGGTTTCTTGGTTATGATATGTCAATGAAATGAAGGATTGCCTGGATTGAAAGTGGATTTCCCTAGCCTTGCCATTTCCTAGATAGCTATGGTGTTGTGGGTTCCTTTATATTTTTTCTGGTTGATTCTCATGTTTCTTTGGCTATGGTTGGGTTACTAGTTCTTAGAAGACTTGGGTGACAAATGCTCTAGAATCCCTGTAATATCTTAGGTTCACTTACTAAACCTAGAAGCCTTGGCTAGACAAATGCTCTGGAAGCCCTTGGGGGGTTGAGTTACTAGTCCTAGAAGCACTAGTTGGACAAACGTTCTAGAAGCCTAGCAACAACTATGGGTTGAGTTACTAGTCCTTGAAGCCATGGTTGGAACAAATGCTCTAGAGCCCTGGACAACTTGGGTAGATACCAATATGGTGATGGTTAGTGATGTTAGACTGTGAGGTGGAATCACTGGTTGATGTTTGAGGTAGCCTTTCGAAGCCCTGGATGGTTTTGATTTATTTGTTTTATGAGATCCCACATTCATGCTTGGAATATGGAATGAGAATTGTTAGTTCCTGTCAGTCATGTCAGTCACCGGTGATCAAAATGTGCTCTTACAAATTTTTCTACTAGGGTCTTAGGTCAAATTTTTATGGTTTCAAATAGCTTTTTAGTACAATTTGGTCACTAGTTAGGGAGGTTTAGTATTTACTACTCTTTTCAGTCTCATGTTCTTCATCACTTATCATGGTCATTGTCTTATTTGAGGTATCATATCTTCATTTAAACGTCCTGGGTCATGAAATGGTTAAATTCCTCATTTTAGGTCATGGTCTAGGGTTTCACTCCATGTGTCATCATGATAACTTATGTCAAAACAAAAACATGTCCATCATGTGAGTCAGTGGGTAAAGGGATTTAGCAGCTTAGGGAAAGAAAAATAATGGTAAAGGTAATGTTTTATTTCAAATAAGACAATGATGTGGTACACTACCTCGTCTCATCATTTCTCATAAGGACATTTTTCTTCAAAATAAATTTCTAACCAAATGGAGAAGAATTTTACAAAGTTAAAAAAAAAATTCAATGATAGGCTAAGGAACAAAAACCTCCTTCGGTTTATGCATAGGTATTATTATTTGAGAGAAATTTCCAAAATACACTTGCTATGGGAGAGTTGTTACACTTTTGGACAACTTGACTTCAAGGTAGTTTTTCAGGTATTTTCAGCAGGTGTTGATAGTTCTTAAGGACTCTATTGTGTATCATACGTCATAATATTTCAAACCATATCACTTTCAGCCCAAAAATCCTCCAGGAAGGCGGTCAAAAGTTCTTTGCAAGTTGGTGCTGCGCTTTTGTCAGAGACACCCTACTTTTTTGGAGAGACAATGGGAACATCACTTTTTATCCCTGCTGGAGTGCCCAAATTACATTCTTTAGGTTTCCATATTGTATTAGACTTAAATATATTTCCAACTAGCTATCAATTTTTCAATTTGGAGCAGTTTAAGGCCTCCAAATGCGGGTTGGAAGACAGCTCGCTGTGCACGGGGTAGAGTTCTCCAGAATTGGTGTTTGACCACCAAAATCTATTTTTCAAAGCTCCTCTTCAGTCATTTCATCCTCTAGGGTCTATAACAAGTAATTTAACTAATTTTTGTGCCCTCCTTTGCCTCATATGTCAATAAATTGATCAAATACTTCTTTTCCTAGGGTTTACATGATTTTCATGGTTTTGATCTTCAAATGATGAATTGATGCCCTAAGCCCTACATTCCTTGTCCCTACACCTATATTTATAGCTAATAAACTATTTCCATCCATCACATAACTTTCTCCCCTTATTTTCCATCCTTTCTCTCTAAACCCTAATCTACCCTATCTCTTCCAAGAGCAAGCCTATGTTTTGGTAGTTTTCACTCCCTCCCCTCACTCATTTCGAAAAATTCCTTTTTCCCCTACTCATTAACATCATCCCCTACCCTCCTAAATTTCCTCAAAAATTTATTCAACTCCCAAGTCCCTCATATCACCTCATTCCCTCATAGTAGCATATTTCACTTTTTTCACCTGTTTTCCACCTAGGGTTTTAAAGTATGGAGCCTGGTTCACCACCATCAGAGAAGAGGAAATATAATAAGGGAGGAAAAATACCAATTTTTTAACCCTCTAATTGCAATTAAATCACCTCCTTCCCTTTTGTCAATAATTTTTTTGAAGATGTCAATTATTTAGAGTTTTGTCAAAAAGTGCAGGAAGTGGGTCACCATGAACATTTCACAGGTATATTTTCCCTCACCTTGAAGGAAGACAAGATCAAAATTACAGGGACTAATTTCATTTTTTTAGTGGATTCCATATCTCAAGCTACAGGCATACCAAACCATGGTGAAAACTAGTTCAAAGGCATGAACCTAGGCCTAGAAGAGAACAAAAGCCACCAATGGAAGAATTGACCTTTGAGGAGAGGATTGTCATGGAAATAAATGAAGACAGGGAGTTTTGGATTGAAAAGATCAATTTTCACCTTGATAATCTCCTTTAAAAGGTTAGCAAGGATAGCAAGTTGCAAAGGAAGAGGGCCATCCATTATTACACAAGGAATCAGGTTGTCAAGGTCAGAATCAACCAGTTGGCCAAACTCAAAGAAAACCCTTAAAAGTAAAAATGAGAAGGAAAACTTGAATATTCTTACTGAGTCATCCATGATAGCATAGTACACCTCATTCAACACTTCTGGACCAATTTTGGGAGTCTTTTGAGCATTTTTTGTTTTTTGGTGAAATTTGGTGCAAATTTAGAAATTTCATTAGTACCAAGCACTGCGCTTTTTCCTCAGGGCTCCAAATGACAAGTGGATTGCATTTATAGAAACGTGATGGCCTCCTCTCAAAACTCATTTCCTCATATTTTTCAGACAGGGCTCAGATTTTTGGAAAAATGAAAAAAAGGGGTTAAAAATCAACATTTACCCCCTCTTTTTGATAGGTGTTGCACATCTGGAGACACCTTAGGAGAATGAGCTTTTGGAGGCCTTCCCATGGGTGATTTTCAAAAATTAAATATTTTATGAAAACTAGACAGACAAGGATAGTTTACCATTCTTTATTTTTTCAATGGTTATTTTAGGAAGGCACCTAAAACTGGCCTAAAACTTGGCACTACGCTTCTGCAATTTTCTCAAATTTTAATTAAAATTTTCACTGTGTAATTTTTCAGAGTTTCTAGTTTGACTTTTGTAAAAGTCAAAAGGAGAAAGTGGATGACTGTAAATGGGTTACTATATGGGTAAAGAGGTGTCTTTACCCTATTTAATGTATGGATAGATTCCCTCTTGGTTATTAGCTAAAAGAGGAAGCATTTCATAACCTCCCTAGTTACTAGGGTTTTAGTCAAGGATGCTTTGGGAACTGCTCCCCATCTTATGGATTTGACCCCTGAGAGAGGGAAAAGGTTGTTTTGGTCTATATGTATCATTTTATCATTCATTTGAAAGGTCAGGCATCAGAGATCTAGATTATTATAGCTTGGACTTCATCTTTTGGATTAATCAAAGAAACTAGTTGCAACCATATTATAGGAATTCTTGTGCAGTAAGTTATTGATAATGTTTTTCTCATGTTATGGTTATCTATGATTGTTATATATTTCATATTTCCATATTTCAAGTCTTCAGTGATTCTCCATAAGTTTAATGAACATAATTCTTGCTTTTGAAGCTCTGCTTTGTTTGGAGATATCATTTTGTATGATTTTATTCAAGAATTGGTGAATTCATGACCCTCATTCTCACCAGGACCTCTCTGCATTTTCGAAACCTACACTACTTCGACTTAAAATCTTAATCTATCACTGATTTGTTGCTACCTTGCTCCTATTTTTGGTTGTCCTATAATCCTTCTGCCATCTCAAAACCTTTTCCCTGATCCAGCATCATCATCCCAAATTCTCAAACACACTGAGCATAAAATCTAGCCTAAAACTTTGATTGATCTCCAATCATCCCAATTGATTGCAAGATTTCAATGAGAGCGCCCTCTCCAACTTGATAGGCCTAGCTATCAAGCAAAATAGGGTTGAGGTTACCTCATTCGACCACCTTTATCAGCCTTGGGGAGTTGTTGGGGATAACATTTTGGCATTGTTGTTAGGGAAACAAGAGATCATATCTTCCCTGGGAAAGAAAGATAAGGATTAGATCTGATAGTTGATGGTAAAAAGAAATCAGACACATATGAATGCTGAAATCATTCACCTGGGGACTCCAAATCACTTTCAAATTTAATTCAAAAACTACACTAGAGGATGAACCTTACTAGAAAAAAAATGAAAGGACAATATGGGAAGATCAGGTATTCAAGTTGTAATTTCATCCAAGACTTCATGTTCTTTATTGTAAATTATTTCTTCTCTTTTCCTGAGAATGTCAAGAAGGTTTTCCAGAGTATATTGTATTTGATAAAAGATCCCAGACTTGCATTTGATTCCTTTCCTTTGAAGATTTTGAATACAAATTCTCTATACGCCTTTGATCTTGGTCAAGACCCTTCTTCTGAATCTTATGATGACCATCTTCAGCTTGATGAGCCTCAAGAGATCAAGACTAATCTTACAGCTTTTGTACATACTCCTACACCTTGTAAAATTCCAGATAGATACAAGACACTCATCTTACCTCCTATACTCCATGATTTCCCCGAACATTACTACAAATACCTTCCCAAGTTTGATGGAGAATATGGTAACGTCACTGCTGAAAAACACATTTAGAGTTTTGAAAATTTTCTCAACCTTTTTGAGGTTGAAGAAGATGATGTTAGTGTCAGGATTTTTTGCTTTATCTTTGCAAGGTGAAGCCAAGAAATGGTTCAAGAACTTACCGTCTGCACGCATTTTTTATTTTCATTAGTTTGTGAAAGTTTTCCTTTATAGATGCGTGATCAAGAGGAGTCCTTTTTTTATTTTCGAAGAATATAATGAGTTGGAAAGACAACTAGGAGAAATAGTGCAACAACTTTCAGCCAGGTACAATCAAGTATACCATTCAATCCTTGTTGATATCAAACCGCCACTCCGTTTAGCTCTCTTACACTACCTGGATGCCTTTGATCCAAAAATGGAATTTCAATTGACAGAAAGGAACACTACCACACCTGAAGAAATGTAGGGCCATGCAATAATTGTGGAAGCTAATTTGCTGGTCAAAAAGGTCAAAGTTGAAAGAAGAAGCGAGGGATAACATAGAGAAGGAGTATCTGGCATCTTCAGAAGCGAAGCTCAAAATTTTGATAAGCACAATGGCATAAATGATGAGAAAAATCATCACGAGAGATGAACTTACTATTCAAAAACACTATATCCCACTTACTACAGAGGAAGAAGAGGTTGTTGACCCTAACCATTCGGCTGCTAATTTCAGTTACCATAGATTAGAAAGTGATTGAATTATGTATTCATTTATGGAAAGTCATGAAAATGGATCTGTAGATCAACCCGTGGAGGATCAATCCACTGATCTAATGTGTATGTTTGATGTCATTACTTATAATGATGAGTTACAAAAGTATGATTAGTATGATGATGATTATGTTGTTGAAATAGAGGTTGACTCTACAAGGAAATCAGTGACATGTTTTGGGAGGAATAAGCTTTATTAGAGAAGCTCAGATGTATCACTCAACCTATGCATATCAATCATGACATCAATGAAGAGAATCTATAAAATTTCAAATCAGGTGAAAGGTCGTTGCCTTTATGTTTTACTTCATTTCAATTACTAAGAGAAAACTTTCCTAAGATTAGAAATCAACATTCTTTCAGTTTTGATGTTGAGCATGGAGAAGACCATGAAATTCTTGAACAAGACTCCTTACCTTTGTTCTTCTATTCTTTCAAAATAATAAGAGAAAACTATAAGGTTACCAAGGAAGCAAATGAGAAAGTTGAAAGCAGATGGCAACCTTCTCTTGAATTTGTTGAGAATGTTGTTTTTAATATAGAATATGTTTTTAATCCACAATCACCATTACCAAGCAACATTCAGTTTGAAAATGCAGTCGAAAGTGTGGAACATGACAAGCTTATAGAAAATCATGTAGTCTCATTGGAACCATTGTATGAAAAGTTGTAGCAGTCCCCTCAAGTTCTCCTTGATCCAATAGTCGATGTTGTGGATGGTATCTCTAATCAAAGTCCTTCTCCATTAGTTAACTATGGGCTTCAAAACAAAGATGACATGAATTTGATCAAGCAGCTGGATTCATTGTTTTTTTTAGTAGCAGTCATGTTACAAAGTTCATCCAAAAATTTGCAGTCTACTTTTGTTTCGCTTGAGAATGACAAACTTCATTTTATGAAACAACTAATGTCCAAAAAGGAAGAATATTCTTGTCTCATTATTGATCATCAAGAAAAGGTAGTCATTCATGAGTTTTAGGATCCTTTTGATAAGTTGCTACAATGATCAAGGGAGATGAGTTTTATTATATTTATGGATCATGTACACATGTTTAGTAGACACTTGGAGTGGCCTAGCTTTTGTTTTTTTCCTGCTCAAGGAAAGTACGAGCATAATTAATGTAGCCATTTTTTGGATTGGTTACACTGGAGGGATCCTTACACATGATTTTATAGAATGTTTAGCAGGTAGGCGGTTATCATCAAGATTTGAAGCTTGAGGTCAAGGCCCTAAGATCCCAATGGTATGCTACCATAAGTAAGTTCAGTCGGTATGTTTTTTATAATCAACTCAGTTTTCAATTTTGAGTTTGGTCTTTCGCATTTTGACTCCATGCCCAATGAATAAGGCTACCTGTTCTACAATGTTCTTGAAACCTCCAAGGATCCTCCATCCCCAGCTAGATCCAATGTTAGTGCCTGTCAGATCATCAGGATTTGAAGCTTGAGGTGAAGGCCCTAAGATCCCAATGGTATGCTACCATAAGTAAGTTTAGTCGGTATGTTTTTTATAGTCAAGTCAGTTTTCAGTTTTGAGTTTGGTCTTTTGCATTTTGACTCCATGCCCAATGAATAAGGCTACATGTTCTACGGTGTTCTTGAAACCTCCAAGGATCCTCCATCCCCAGCTAGATCCAATGTTAGTGCCTATCAGTCATGTTAGTCACCGGTGATCAAAAAGTGCTCTTACAATTTTTTCTATTAGGGTCTTATGTCAAATTTTTATGGTTTCAAATAGTTTTTCAATAAAAAAAATGGTCACTCATTAGGGACGTTCAACCTTTATTAATTTTTTCAGTATCATGGTCTTCATCACTCATCATGGTAATTGTCTTATTCGAGGTATCATATCTTCATTTAAATGTCTTGGGTCATCAAATGGTTAAATTCCTCATTTTAGCTCATGGTTTAGGGTTTCACTCCATGTGTCATCATGATACCATATGTCAAAACAAAAACATGTCCATCATGTGAGTCAATGGGTAAAGGGAGTTAGTAGCTTAGGGAAAGAAAAATAAATGTAAAGGTAATGTTTTATTTCAAATAAGACAATGTTGTAGTACATTACCTCTGTTAGCACCTAAATCTGCCTTAGGCTGAAGGAAGGAAAAATTCAGGGTAACCACAAACCACGCTCAGTCTGGTAGCTAGCCCTACCAGAACAGGAGAGGGCTCTCTCCGAGTCACGCTCAGTGAATAAGTAAACGGAATGGTCTGAGATGACTAACAGTGAAATATTGATCTTAGGCTAGTAAGTAAATATGGATACAAGAAGCAATTTTTTATGAATGACTGAGTTTCTGGGATGGTATGGGACCAACGGACAACAATGAGCAGAGAATTTAATACAAAGGCACAGATTATTTCGTGAGGCAAGACAGGCAGATTGTCTAGCAATTTAGTTCGAAATAACGTGGAATGGAGAGATTGCGTAGGAGAGTGAAAATGGCATAGGAACATGAATCCTTTTCAACAGAAGAAGAACACTGAACATGAAATTTTCCCATAGGCAGAGCAATAAAATTGAATTCTACCTTATCTAACTCAGAAAATTTCACTGGAAATGAACATGAATTGAATTATGAAACATGACGAAATACATATGAAAACATAAGAGACACATTTGCTACACTCACAACCACATGAATCTCATGAAACAGAGCCGCTACCTTTCATTAATTCTATGTCAAAATGTACAATGAATAACTGAGTTTCTCTCCCGCAGTCTCCCAGAAATTACAAGCCAGTCAACCCTTTGTGAATAGTTTGCATACAATATATAGATTGTGCCATGAAGAGATAGAACACCCAGGGGTAGGGGAGTTACTCGAATCATTACAAAATGGAAGTGGAAAGCCAACCATTAGCTATAGGTGCAGCGTTACAAACATGACAAATGGCTTGGGTGAGCGTTTGCCTTCCTTTACCACTTGGATAGAAGCCAATCTGGAGTGAAAATACTTTAAATGCCACCTTTAGGTGCCCAAAAACTGAAATGTAGATGAGCGGGCCCACTTGGAGAAGTCGTGAATCGAAATTTCGCGAAACAGAGGTAAAATTGTGCTTCTTTCCTGTATGCGCTGCGCCACTTTGGAGCCTGTTTTGAGGAACTTGCAGGAGTCCAAAATGTGCCCAAGTGTTCTTGTTGAAAGCCTGTCCTGTCTAATTTCTAACCCAAGTGGAATTTCTGAATTTGGTGCTCATTTTCCCTCCAAAAATCTCCATTCTCCCAAGGCTGCTTCCTATGTGTCAAAATAGGGGCAGAGAGGTCATTTTTTGGGTGTTTTTGACCTCTTGGAGACTCAGATCTTGCCCAAATTTCTTGTCCAAGAACCAGTAGTTGTGATTTTTCATGATGAATCCAAAAATGGAAACCATTCTTCATTTGGAGCTCCCAATTTTTAGCGCCGCGCCAGTGGCGCAGCGCATAGGGAGAAAAAACCTGTGTTTTGCCCAAACATTTGTCATGTGACCAAAATTTCCCCAAATTTCTTGAAATTTGGGCTGGAGGTCCTCTATGAAGTGTTATGCTATGCCAAGGAAGCTTCAGCCAAATATTCAAAGCCGATCTTTCTCTTTTGCCTCTTTTGCTGCTTTGCTCAATTTTGCCTTCAAGCTCCTTATCCAGGCCTTTGCACTCATACCTCACAACTAAAGTACTTCATCATCAATTTCATGAGTAGAGCATACTCATCTTTCAAATATCTGAATGGAAAGACTCTTGTGAGCTGACTCAAGAATATGGCCTTAATGTAAGGCTCATAGTGTTGCCTATCCACCTTCTTCTTCTTATGCCACTGTTCTCCCACATTTGCTATGCCTGTTGCCACTGAGATAGTTTCGGGTGTCAATGTGAAGGTGATCCCGGCCAAGATAGACTGACCTCCATGTAGGTGAAGCACAAAAGGACGGGCCAACTCATGATGAACTCTAACATTAGCCACCCTTTGACAAAATTCAAAACATGCTAGGTGCTGGAAACATGACATGGCAAGAGGGCATGCTTGTAATTTAGTGAGGGTAGTGGGCTCATCCCTAACATGTTTGCCGCTCTTGTGATGTCTCCTAGGAGCCTGATCTTCTAAGGATGAGTCACTTTGTGTCTCCATCTCATACTCTGATGAGTGCTGTGATGCCATGACTGCTGTGTGTACTGTATTTAGGCTGCCCTTTGATGATGGTGTGAAGCTAGGTGTTGTTTGTGATATCTGCCACCAAGGGGAACAATGCAAAAAGGGAATGTTAGGAAGGGGATTAATATGATGGGATTAGGGATTATGGGGAGAAGTTTTTTTTTAGGGACATGTAGGAGGGTTTGGGGATTTTACAAGGAAGGGTTTTGGGGTTTTACATTGACAAATGAGTGGAGGGATAGGGAAAAATGGGATAGGGGGGAAGGGAACAATGGAAAGGAGTGAAAAAATGAGATGTGAAAGAGGAGCCTTTGCATCAACACAACAATTTTTCAACCCTAGAGCAATGGTTTTGATGCTTTCAAGAGATAGGGTTTAAGAGTTTTTTGTGCAACCATAAGCCGCCATTTACTATCATCATACTAACATAAAAATGGATGAAACACTGAGAGATTGACCCCACCTAGAAAATTCAAGGGATTGAAGGCAATTGGTTGCAAATTCTGAGAAAAATCAGCCTTGGCAGCTCTATGCACTGTGTCTTCCATGTGCGCCGCGCCAGTGTAAATTTACACTGGAAAATTTCTCCCAGTGCGCCGCGCTCTCTATGTGTGTCACACCGTTTTGTAGGAGCCTTTTGGAGGCCTTCCCGGTGTCCAAATTGGGTGCAAGATAGCTTGTTGGAAAGGTATTTGAGTCTAATGTCTAACTCAACTAGAATTGTTCAATTTGGAGTTTATTTTCCCTGTCAAAACTCAAATCTCACAATACTGGTCAAAATGCACCAAATGAGGCTACCTAAAGGCAGAGTGCTGTTATAGTCAACTTTTGAATGCCTTCCTAAACTCCAAATTGAGCTCATGATAGCTCATTGGAAATATATTTGTGTTTAGTTATCATTTGGCTCATCAATAAATTTATTTGGCCAACCGAGCTAGGAGAAAACTTGATTTTCCCAAGGTCACTTCAGAGGTGCATCAATTCTCCCGAGGCAAATGTATTTTTGACATTTCTCCAAAACCATGACACATGTGTAAAAGTTAAAGGATGTTTTTCTTAATTAGGATGTTGTGGACAAAAACCACTCTCAGTTTTCAAAAATTCATCTTTTATTGCTCAGAAACATAATTTTAGTGAAACCTATCCTGATGTGTGGAACAAGGGATTTGTCAAAATGAAGTGAAATGAAGGGGATAAGCGGCTTCTAAATTCTTGGGAAAATTATTGGAAGTAGGGAGGGATGTTAAGAAGCAGGGGAAAGTGTAATTTCAAATATTGAGTGAGGGGAAGGGGTCCAAAAAGGCAAAACATAGGTCCAACCTAGAAAATTGCCAAGTTGTAGCAAGAAACTAGGGTTTCTGCGAAAATGAGGAATTTGGGGGATCTTAGTGAGGGGAAGTGTTTGATAATGTACTTTAAGGATAGGGGAAGGTGTATGAACATCAGGATACAAGTTTTACCGATGATTTGACCGTCCAAGAGAAATTGCCTTCAAAACCCTAGGAGAGGGAAATGACCTTACCTAGGCGTAACTGAAGCATGAATAAGGTGTAAAATGACCCAGTGGAACTTGACATGATAATGAAAACCCTCTGAATGATGGTACACTCAGCTGAATAGTGACATGGACTGACATTTGGACAACTTTGACAGGAGTAAAAGCAAACCCTAGACCTAGTACCTAGTGACCAAATTTTGCTTGAAGACTCACTGAAATGACAAAATTTGACCTCGACACTTTAAAATCACTTTGTAAGAGCATGTTTGATCACTGGAGGAAGGCTGCAAATACTGACACTAACATTGGCTCTAATGGGGGATGGTAGCTCCATGGAGGTGCCAAGAACTGAAGATCTTTGGGTGAGCAAACAATGCCTTCGTCCATTGGGCTATGGAGTCCATTATTCCGACAAACCAACATGACTCAATGTATTGACTGAAATTTGACTCAAATAGACTCAATGAAAACTGACATGACTAAAAAAAACTTGACTCTAACAAACTAACTCAAAATACTAAGAACTGAACTTAAAGCTTGGTGGTAGTACATGACCACCTGCATTTCTTACAAGACTATATATCATCAAATTATATCAAACTGCCAATGTAACCAATCAAGAAGATGGCTTCTTGACTGATTCTTCTGATCAGATCTTCTGGTCAACAATTGATACTGGTAATTGGGTCTCCAAAAACATAATTGACCATGATCTCCTTCATCACTGAATACTGCAATAATGACTTTCACTGCTGACTGTAACAGATTTGCCATTGGATCATGAAAAACATGAAGATTTACCTCCTGCTGAGGAAACAAGATGTGTTTTTTCTTTTCATTCTGACCTTCCTTCATAATGTACTTCAGAAAAAGTATGTTCCTGGTCCTCAAAAAATTTTGAACAAGCAGATGAGCGGATTTCCTCTTCAAAGAACACTTCAAAACATGAAACATATGAGGAAGACTCTGAAAGACAATCCTGAATGTTATACTCTTCAGTAGCCTGAATGTATTGTAGGTCACCTTCATATGATATGACAGCCAGATTGTATTTGCATTCATCAATCATGAGAAAAGAAACTTCGAATGATTCTTGAAACCCAAGCATGACATTTCTATCATCTACCAACGATTCATCCAAGGAATCTTTTTCACTTACTTGAACAAAATTCTCATCTTGTTTTTCATGAGCTGACTAGATTACCTCTTCATGAAGACTGTGTTCTGATGACATGAGAACATTTGGATCCAAAACTCTGTCTTCTTCATCCCAGATGATTTTAGCAGCAGAGTTCTCTTTCATGGGACTTAGTACAAGGTTTTCTTGGTCACCATAATCCAAAACTGGATCTGAAAGGGTTGACTTAACGTTATCACATTCTGAAAGTAGAACTAGACTTCCCTACATGTTGTCTTCTTCTATGGATAGATCCGAAACGACACTTTTTCTTTCATCACTTTCAGCCATATGGAATTCTTCAACCTGCTGATCTATAAAGCTGTTCACTGGACTGTCATCCTTTTCAAAAGAGGAAGAAGTTTCACCAACACTTTCTTGACGATGTGCGCACTGCAAATCCGCTTTAGCTTGAGCTGGAACATAACCGTGCAAGATTTGACCTATCTCGTCTTCAGACAAAGGAGATAAGACCTTTTGTTTCCTTTCGCTCAAACAGTGATTGTCTTCATTAATTTCAAGTGAAGGTGTATATAAATATTCCTCATACTGCTGATCCATTTCATGTAATTCTTGTTGACTGTCAAGATGCAAAATTCTTTCCTCTTCCACCATACTACAATCTTGATCATGCTGCAAATTTTCATGATCGTCTTTACGCTGTTGAAAGGGACTTTCATCCAGGGCTTCCATGATCTCATCATCCATAAAATTATCATCCTCATAGTATTTTTCAAGGCTTTCAATAAAAGTAGAAGCATGTTTGCAACAGTCATGAACTAGATTTAATGATGGATAAGAGTCTTTATATCTTTCAATGAACATGGCATGAAAATCCTTTAAACAGTAAATACAAGCAGGCGGAAAACTTTCATACCAAGATTGGGCTTCACCTTCTAGAGTGGCCATGAATATCTTCATTAAGCAATCTTCAGGAAAATCAACCTTCAACTTGCGAATATGCATGTGAAATCGAACTAGATGTAAAGCAGCGTCCTTCTTACCATCATCTTTAAACGTAGGCAAATTCCTTGACCAATCTACTTTCAGAATCTTATTTGGAAAGCCTAGAATGTGATCTCGGCTCATGGGAGCATATCTTCTTGCAACCCGATCCATCTTGAAAATATCAAAGCTACTGACCTCTCTGCAGTGGAGTCACCATGAAGCACCGATTGCTGGATTCTTCAGTGAATGGAGTTGCTAGGTGAATGATTTCAGCCGTCTTCTTATGTCTGAATGTTGTTCACCATCAACCATCAGATCTAAGTTTGATAGATGTACTGGGGCAAAACAATCTTCAAGCAAACCATTTTCTTCTCCAGTATGGTCGCCACTATGTTAGAACCTAAATCTGCCTTAGGCTGAAGGAAGGCAAAATTAAGGGTAACCACAAGCCATGCTTAGTCTGGTAGCTAGCACTACCAGAACAAGAGAGGGCTCTCTTTGAGTCATGCTCAGCGAATAAGTAAACGGAATGGTCTGAGATGAGTAACAGTGAAATATTTATCTTAGGCTAGTAAGTAAATATGGATACAAGAAGCAATTTTTTATGAATGACTGAGTTTCTGGGATGGCATGGGACCAACTGACAGCAATGAGTAGAGAATTTAATACAAAGGCATAGATTATTTCGTGAGGCAAGACAGGTAGAAAGTCTAGCAATTTAGTTCGAAATAACACAGAATGGAGAGATTGCTTAGGAGAGTGAAAAGGGCATAGGAACATGAATCCTTTTCAACAGAAGAAGAACACTGAACATGAAATTTTCCCACAGGCAGAGCAATAAAATTGAATTCTACCTTATCTAACTCAGAAAATTTCACTGGAAATGAACATGAATTGAGTTATGAACATAACGAAATACATATGAAAACATAAGAGACACATTTGCTACACTCACAACCACATGAATCTCATGAAACAGAGCTGCTGCCTTTCATTAATCCTCTGTCAAAATGTACAATGAAGAACTGAGTTTCTCTCCCGCAGTCTCCCAGAAATTACAAGCCAATCAACCCTTTGCAAATAGTTTGCATACAATATATAGAATGTGCCATGAAGATATAGAACACCCAGGGGTTTGGGAGTTACTCGAATCATTACAAAATGGAAGTGGAAAGCCAACCATTAGCTACAGGTGCAGCGTTACAAACATGACAAATGGCTTGGGTGACCGTTTGCCTTCCTTTGCCACTTGGATAGAAGCCAATCTGAAGTGAAAATACTTTAAATGCTGCCTTAGATGCCCAAAAATTGAAATGTAGATGAGTGGGCCCACTTGGAGAAGTTTCAAATCGAAATTTCACGAAAAGGAGGTAAAATTGGGCTTTTTTCCTGTATGCGCCGCGCCATTTTCTATGTGTGCCGCGCCAATTTGGAGCCTGTTTTGAGGAACTTGTAGGAGTCCAAAATGTACCAAAGTGTGCTTGTTGGAAAGATTGTCCTGTCTACTTTCTAACCCAAGTGCAATTTCTGAATTTGGTGCTCATTTGCCCCTCCAAATCTCCATTCTCCCAAGACTGCTTCCTGTGTGTCAAAATAGGGGTAGAGAGGTCATTTTTTGGGAGTTTTTGACCTCCTGGAGACTCAGATATTGCCCAAATTTCTTGTCCAAGCACCAATAGTCGTGATTTTTCATCCTGAATCCAAAAATGTAAACCATTATTCAATTGGAGCTCAAAATTTTTAGCGCTGCACCACAGGGAGAAAAAACCTGTGTTTTGCCCAAAAATTTGTCATGTGACCAAAATTTCCCCAAATTTCTTGAAATTTGGGCTGGAGGTCCTCTATGAAGTGTTATGTTGTGCCAAGGAAGCTTCACCCAAGATTCAAAGCCGATCTTTCTCTTTTTCCTCTTTTGCTACTTTGCTCAATTTTGCCTTCAAGCTCCTTATCTGGGCCTTTGCACTCATACCTCACAACTGAAGTACTTCATGATCAATTTCATGAGTGGAGCATACTCATCTTTCAAATATCTGAATGGAAAGACTCTTGTGAGCTGACTCAAGAATCTGGCCTTAATGTAAGGCTCATAGTGTTGCCTATCCACCTTCTTCTTCTTATGCCACTATTCTCCAACATTTGGTATGCCTGTTGCCACTGAGATAGTTTCGGGTGTCAATGTGAAGGTGAACCCAGCCAAGATAGACTGGCCTCCATGTAGGTGAAGCACAAAAAGACGGGCCAACTCATGATGAAATCTAACATTAGCCACCCTTTGACAACATTCAAAACATTCTAGGTGTTGGAAACATGACATGGCAAGAGGGCATGCTTGTAATTCAATGAGGGTAGTGGGCTCATCCCTAACATGTTTGCCACTCTTGTGATGTCTCCTGGGAGTCTGCTCTTTCGAGGATGAGTCACTTTGTGTCTCCATCTCATACTATGATGAGTGTTGTGATGCCATGATAGCTGTGTGTACTATACTTAGGCTGCCCTTTGATGATGGTGTGAAACTAGGTGTTGTTTGTGATATATGCCACCAAGGGGAACAATGCAAAAAGGGAATGTTAGGAAGGGGATTAATATGATGGGATTAGGGATTATGGGGAGAAGATTTTTTTTAGGGACATGTAGGAGGGTTTGGGGATTTTACAAGGAAGGGTTTTGGGGTTTTACATTGACAAATGAGTGGAGGGATAGGGAAAATAGGGGAAAATGGGATAGGGGGGAAGGGAACAATGGAAAGGAGTGAAAAAATGAGAGGTGAAAGAGGAGCCTTGGCATCAACACAACAATTTTTCAACCCTAGAGCAATGGTTTTGATGCTTTCAAGAGGTAGGGTTTAAGAGTTTTTTGTGCAACCATAAGCCACCATTTACTATCATCATACTAACATAAAAATGGATGAAACACTGAGAGATTGACCCCACATGGAAAATTCAAGGGATTGAAGGAAATTGGTTGCAAATTCTGAGAAAAATCAGCCTTGGCAGCTCTATGCGCCATGCCTTCCATGTGCGCCGCGCCAGTGTAAATTTACACTGGAAAATTTCTCCCAGTGCGCTACGCTCTCTATGTGCGTCGCGCCTTTTTACAGGAGCCTTTTGGAGGCCTTCCCGATGTCCAAATTGGATGAAAGATAGCTCTTTGGAAAGGTATTTGAGTCTACTTCCCAATTCAACTATAAATTTTTAATTTGGAGTTCATTTGCACTGCCAAAAGTCAAATCTCCCAAGATTTGTCAAAATGTACCAAATGAGGCTGCCTAAAGGCAGAGTTCTATTACAGTCAACTTTGGAATGCCTTACTCAACTCAAAATTGAGCTCATGATAGCTCATTGAAAATATATTTGTTTCTAGTTATCATTTGGCTCATCAAGCAAGTCATTTGGCCAACCGAGCTAGGATAAAACTTGATTTTCCCAAGGTCACTTCATAGGTGCATCAATTCTCCCGAGGCGATTGTATTTTTGACATTTCTCCAAAACCATGACACCTGTGTAAAAAGTGAAGGAATTTTTCTTCCTTGGCATGTTGTGGACAAAAACCTCTCTCCATTTTCAAAAATTCATCTTTTATTGCTCAAAAACATCATTTGAGTGAAACCTATCCCAATGTGTGGAACAAGGGATTTGTCGAAATGAAGCGAAATGAAGGGCATAAACGGCTTCTAAATTCTTGGGAAAATCCTTGGAAGTAGGGAGGGATGTTAAGAAGTAGGGGAAAGTGTAATTTCAAATATTGAGTGAGGAGAAGGGGTCCAAAAAGGCAAAACACAGGTCCAACCTAGAAAATTGCCAGGTTGTAGCAAGAAACTAGGGTTTGTGCGAAAATGAGGAATTTGGGGGATCTCAGTGATGGGAAGTGTTTGATAAGGTACTTTAAGGATAAGGGAAGGTGTATGAACATCAGGATACAAGTTTTTCCGATGATTTGATCGTCCAAGAGAAATTGCCTTCAAAACCCTAGGAGAGGGAAATGACCTTACTTAGGCGCAATTGAAGCATGAATAAGGTGTAAAATGACCTAGTGGAACTTGAAATGATAATGACAAGCCTCTGAATGATGGTACACTCAGCTAAATGGTGACATGGACTGACATTTGGACAACTTTGACAGGAATAAAAGCAAACCCTAGACCTAGTACCTAGTGACCAAATTTTTCTTGAAGACTCACTGAAATGACAAAATTTGACCTCGACACTTTAAAATCACTTTGTAAGAGAATGTTTGATCACTGGAGGAAGGCTGCAAAGACTGACACTATCAACCTCATCTCATCATTTCTCATAAGGACATTTTTTATTCAAAATAAGTTTCTGACCAAATGGAGAAGAATTTTATAAAAGTGAAAGAGTTTTTTGTCAATGACAGGCCAAGGAACAAAAACCTCCTTCTTTTTATGCACAGGTATTATTATTTGGTATAAATGCCCAAACTACACTTGCTACAAGAGAGTTGTTACAATTCTAGACAGCTTGACTTCAAGACAGTTTTTTAGGGATTTGGAGCAGGTGTTGATAGTGCTTAAGGACTCTATTGTGTAGAATACATCATAATATTTCAAACCATACCACCTTCAGCCCAAAAATCCGAAAGGAACGCAGTCAAAATCTCTCTGCAAGTTGGAGCTACACTTTTGTCAGAGACACCTTGTGTTTTTGGAGTGACCTTGGGAAAATCAACTTTTCTCCCTACTGAAGTATCCAAATTACATTCTTGAGGTGTCCATATTATAACATACTTCAATATCTTTCCAACGAGCTATCAAGTTTCCAATTTGGAGCAGTTTAAGGCCTCCAAAAGGGTGTTTGAAGACAATTGGTTGTGCACAAAGAGCCTATGTTGTGCACATAGACAACACGCTGTGCATGGGGCAGAGTTGTCCAGAATTGGTGTTTGACCACCAAAATCTATTTTTCAATGCTCTTCTTTAGTCATTTCATTTTCCAGGCTCTATAACAAGTAATTTTAATTATTTTCATGCCCTCCTTTGCCTCATATGTCAAGAAATTGATCAAATACTTCTTCTCCTAGGGTTTACATGATTTTCATGGTTTTGATCTTCAAATGATGATATTTTGCCCTAAACCCTATATTCCTTGTCTCTAAACCTCTATTTACAACTAATACACTATTCTTATCCATAACAGAACTTTATCACCTTATTTTCCATCCTTTCTCTCTAAATCCTAATCTACCCTATCTCTTCCAAGAGCAGCCCTGTGTTTTGGCCTTTTTCACTCCCTCCCCTCACTCATTCAAAAATTCCTTTTTCCTCTACTCATTAAAATCATACCCTACCCTCCTAGATTTCCTCAAAAAATTAGGCAACTCCCAAGTCCCTCATATCACCTCATTCCCTCATAGCAACATATTTCACTTTTTTTACCTGTTTTCCACCTAGGGTTTGAAAGTATGGAGCCTGATTCACCACCATGAAAGAAGAGGAAATATAATAAGGGAGGAAAAATACTTAGGTTTGAACCCTTTAATTTCAATGAAATCATCTCCTTCCCTTTTGTCAAGAAATGTTTTGAAGATGTTAGTTGTTTAGAGTTTTGTCAAAAAGTGCAAGAAGTGGATCACCATGAACATCTCACAGGTATATTTTCCCTCAACTTGAATGAATACAAGACCACTATTGCAAGGATTGATTTCATGTTTTCATTTGATTCCATTTCTCAAGCTATAGACATACCAAAACATGGTGAAAATTGGTTCAAAGGCATGAACCTAGGCCTAGAAGAGAACAAAAGCCACCAGTGGAAGCATTTACCTTTGAGGAGAGGATTGCCATGGAAATAAATGAAGACAGGGAGTTTTGTCTTTGAAAAGATCAATTTCCACCTTGAGAAGCTCCTTGATAGGATTAGCAGGGATAAAAATTTGCAAAGGAAGATGGCCATCCATTATTACATAAGGAATCAAGTTGCCAAGGTCATAATTAAGCAGTTGAAGGCCAAACTCAAAGAAAACCCTAAAAAGAAAAAATGAGAAGGAAAACCTGGAGATTCTTTCTGAGGCATCCTTGATAGCATAGTACACCTCATTTAGCACTTTTGGACCAAGTTTGGGAGTCTTTTGAGAATTTTTTGTTTTTTGGTGAAATTTGGTGCAAATTCAGAAATTTCACTAAGTCCAGAAGCGCGACGCCTTGGTGTTTCGCTTTTTCCTCATGGCTCAAAATGACAAGTGGCTTGCATTTCTGGAAATCTAATGGCCTCTTCTCAAAACCCATTTCCTCATATTTTTTAAAAAAGGCTTAGATTTTGAGAAAAATGAGAAAAATGGGTCAAAACTCAACATTATACCTCTCTTTTTGATAGCCATTGCGCATCTAGAGACACCTTGGGAGAATGCGTTTTTCGAGGCCTTCCCATGGGTCATGTTTAAATATTCAAGATGTTATGGAAACTAGACAAAAATTATAATTTATCATTCTTTCAAATTTCAATTTTGACTTCAGGAAGCCACCTAAAAATGGATTTAAACTTGGCGTTGCGCTTTTGCAATTTTCTAAGATTTTAATTAAAAGTTTCATTGTGCAATTTTTCAGAGTTTCTAGTTTGACTTTTGTAAAATTGAAAAGGTGAAAGTGGATGAATGTAAATGGTCAAATGTAAATGTAAATGGGTTACTATATGGTTAAATAGGTTTCCTTACCTCTATTTAATGTATGGAGATATTCCCTCTTGGTTATTAACTAAAAGAGGAAGCATTTCATAACCTCCCTAATTACTAGGTTTTAGTCAAAGATGCTTTGGGAACTTCTCCCCATCTCATGGATTCAACCCCTGAGAGAGGGGAAATGTTTTTTTGGTATATATGTATCATTTTATCATTCATTTTAAAGGTTGGACATTAGAGATCTAGGTTATTGTAACTTGGACTTCATATTTTGGATTAATCATATTTTAGATCTATATATTCTATATTTCCATATTTCATGTCTTCAGTGATTTTCCATAAGTTTAATTAACATAATTTTTTATTTTGAAGCTCTATTTTGTTTGGAGATATAATTTTTTATGTTTTTCTTCAAGAAGTGGTGAATTCATGACCCTCGTGCTCACCAGGACCTCTTTGCATTTTCAAACCCTACACTACTTCGACTTAAAATATTAATCTATCACTGATTTTTTGCTACCTTGCTCCTATTTTTTTTTGTGATGTAATCCTTCTGCCATCTCAAAATCCTAGCTACAGTGACACTTTCCCTAATCCAGCATCATCATCCCAAATTTTCAAACACATTGAGCATAAGATCTAGCCTAAAACTTTGACTGATCTCCAATAATCCCAATTGATTACAAGATTTCAAGCAAAAGAGGTTTGATGTTACCTCATTCAACTACCTTTCTCGGCCTTGGGCAGTTGTTGGGGATAACAAGGGTGACTAGCTGAATGAAATATTTGGTTCATCCTAGTCTATGGTCAGGTGGTTCATGGAAGTCCCATACTTGGTAGGCCTATGAAATCATCAATAAGATCTCTCTTTTTCCTTGGTATTTTATGGATAAATCTACTTATTTATATGTGGCTTGTATGGTTGTTATATCCTTGATATTTCTATTGGTTATATGCTGGTTATGAATGAGTTTTACGACAGTGAAAATGTATGGATCTCATCATGTTTTAGTTAATCATTGGGTGTACAATGAATATATGTCTAATAGATGGTAATGAATTTATTGTGATGAGGCATCAATGATTCTTATTGATTCTCAAATAAGTATGAGACCCATATGCTCAAATCTATTGTTTAAACCTGTAGAATGCATATTTGTGACATGTTTGACGAAATGTCTGTCATGGCCAGTAAGGGTCTAATCAAGTCCTTGTTTAAGTAATTGAATTTGTATCATCGTTCTAATGTTATCTTTCATTTTTGGAAGTTTCATGGAGTTATGGATGGTGACTTGAGCCTTGGTGTTGACAATGTTGGACCAGCCAACATTCAGGCGATCACCCCAGTATGAAGTTCCAACTAGACCTCACATCGTTTGGTATGGATTCCCATCCAATGTGATGGCTCAGTTGGCATTGTCTTAAGGATTTACCTCAACTCCTGCTTGTCAGCACATGAGAGTGGTTCGCTTTATATTTGAGAAGTGAGGTTCATGTGCCTGGTGAGTGTAAGTGTACTTGTGTCAATGGTTATTTCACTGTGAAGGGCAAAAGGTGAAGATAAGTTCTAGGTTGAAAGGGATCAATCCCAATTCAGCTAGGAACACACAACACAAAGGACATACACAACCTCCGGTGGAGCAGTCCACTCAGAAGTGACAGTCACAACTTACAAGGTAAGATAACACGTACAACACTCATTGATCATTCTGAGACGACTGCAGCGGTTGTTACAGCAAGGTTCATGTGAAAGGTCTATCTAATGTGCGATAGAGTAGTCGACACGGACAGGACAACATTAACAGCATATACAACACATTTACATTAACAGATTATGCATTACTGATGAGCCCTAGAAATGGGTAATTATATGGGCTCATTTAACCTCCTAATTCGACTTAATCCACCATTCTCATTAGTTCATTGCACGTTTTTGATTATATTTATGCTAATAGAGTGAATTGGGTTAGTCATTATGCCAAAAAGTCTAATGTGTGCTTTATGCATATTTTTGGTCAAATTTGAGACAAAATCAAAGGTTTAATGAGCACTTGGAAACCAAATTCATGGAAGAACAAGGGAGAGGATTTATAGGAAGGTTTCCCGTTCATTTATGAGCCCTTACCTCAAATTCTCCATCAAAAACTCAGAGCACAAGGGGGCAGCCAAGCAAGTCAAGTAGGACTGCTGTTAACTGCAAGTTTTGGCAGCCGAGTTCCTAAAGTTTAGGAGGGTTGTTGGAGACCTAAATTTGTATAAATAAGAAGGCTTAGGGACTCATTTGGGGTGAGGTAGGAGTTATTCAGATTGTAGTCCGATGTTAGTTAGATTTTAGTCAGTGGGTTAGCTTTGTAGTTCAGTGCATTTTCGAGCTTTTTCTTGTAGACAGTTTTTTGGATGTAACTAATATTTTTTGATCAATAAAGATGAATCTAGCTTTGCACCAGCTCTGATCTTTCTTATGAGGTTTTAGCTCTTAGGGTTGGGCCCAACCCAAGTGCCAATGCCTCCTTTGTGTACTATTATGTGTCTTTGTTGCATTCATGGAATAATTTCTATTATTTAGGTTAGAATCTTGCTTTGTTACTTAGGTTGTTTTTGATGATTAAGATAGCTTTTCATGCTTCAGGTTGATTTGAAAGTTTTGTAATAGAAAATATCTACAAAAAGGCCATCAAGAAATCCTTGATCCCATCTCTCCCTCCTTGGGACCATGAGCTGAGACCAAGGCATACTTGCTGCCACAAAAACACTGTTTTTTCCTTTCCATGCAATTGCTAGTGTTAGATTTTTAGTTGGAAAAGTTGATACCAATTATACTTGCATATTTATATCTATTATTGCTTAGTTTCCATAGCTCTCTTACATGATTTCCTGTTTATACACTGCTGTTCATCATATTTCTGGTTTTTAAGAGTAGATTAGGTCAACGTAGATAGATCTCTGCTTTTTTTTGTCTTTGTTTGGATCGGTTTTCAGAAAGTAATGTGCAGAACACCTGTAATACATCCCTACCTACCCTTCCTCTATCATCCAACCTGTTCCAACCCCTAATTCAAGATTCCTTTCCTTCATTCACCACCCTTTTCCAACTTGACCTAATTTCCATATCTTTGTGCAACCTTGCTCCTTCCATCCTTGAACAAATCCAACCACCTTAATCACTTCTTAGCTTCATTTACCATGTCTTAGACCCCTTTTCATCTTCATCCATCCTCCATTTCCACTTTCCCACCATTTTTCGACCGTCAACCCTCCAAAATCCTCTTTCGGATCTTCCTGTAGAACATCCTGTAGAACCCCTGCAGACTTCCTGTAGAAGATCCTGTGAGCAGTTTATCTAGATCTGATCGCTGTGAAACTCTCTAGAAGGGCACTAGGGGCCCCTTAGGTCCTCTTCTCACCTTCCCAACCTCCTACAATCACCGCTCCATTTCCTTTCGCCAATCAACCTCTTCACAGTCAAAAACAGTTAAAGCACATGCATAATAATTCTGCGAACTTACTCAAAAATACAAAAAGATGCTTTTTCCAGATTTTACTTTAGAAGTAGCTTAGTCACATGAATTTTACCTTTCCAAGAGTAAATCACATCCATTTCTGCAACTTTCATTTCTTTTCTTGCACCAGTAGGGTTAGTCGGTACAACTAGGGTTTGCTAGGGTTTGCATTTCCTTTCAGCTTTCAACTTCTTTCTACAAGTAGATTAGCCTCCTTTGAGTTAGCTTTCGTCTATCACAGTTAAAAGCTTCTTCTAAGAGCTCATATAGGTTGGCTTAAGCTCCTAGTGGACTTGTGCCAGCTAATCAAGTGACATCTTGCGGCAAGAGCTAGTACTTGTGCATACAGCATCGTTGCTTCCAAGTTTGTTACGAACTACCGAATTGATAAAAGTAAAGAATGGAGTCCCAGGAGTTGCAGCATCATTGCTGCAATATTGGAGCCCACCATATTTTTGGTGCCATTGTTGGGGAAGCGTTAGAGTATTAGTGATTACTGCTTTTCTTCCATTTTCTACTACAACATTCTACTCAGAAGTTTATTTCAGCAAGAGTAGAGTAGTTGTTTCATTTCCATTCTGCAATTTCATTTCCACAAAAGTAGAATAGACATTTCATGCTTTCATTTCATTTTAGCAAGCGTAGATTAGCATTTCAATTCAGGAATTTCAATTCTGCAAGTGTAGTTTAACATTTCCGTTCTGCAATTTCAATTCTGCAAGCGTAAATGAGCATTTCAATTCAGCAATTTCAATTCTCTAAGCGTATCTTAGCATTTCATTTCTGTAATTTCATTTCAGCAACATAGATTAGTCATTTCCTGCTTTCGTTTCAATTCCGCATTCTCATTTCAGCAAGATAGATTTTAGTTAGTTGTAGTTCAATCTATTTCAGTTTTGCAGATACAAGCAAAGAAAAAAAACAAAAATCAACCAAAAAGATTTCCTTTCATGCCTTGTAGGAGTAGAGATAAGTCAGAAAAATGTTTGCACAACACCCCCACTACTTCACACAGCCAACCTTCTCTCTTCTTCAATGGTTGTGATTAAGAAGAACCCTTAGGTGGACAACAAGACATATTTGAAGAACCTCTAGGGGAGAAGAAGAAGAAAAAATTCCTCTGGAGAAAATGGCTGAAAACAGAAATATTGGGAGCAATACCTCTTCTTCCAACTCATCCATTGAAGGTGAAATTGGAAACATGTGGGAAGATTGCAAGAGAGAGATAAGGTAGATGGTTGCCATGCAAATGGATACCTTGCAGATCCAAAGGAAGCAAGAGGAAGCCAAGAGGGCTTTGGCCATCTTTTGTCCCAAGTGCACTAGAAAGCATCCTAGGAATGAATGTCCATTGCACTCCATAGAAGTGTGTTTTGTCTGTGAAGGAGACCATCCTACGAATCAGTGCCCTTCCTTGCCCAGATTAAAGCTGCATATCAGAGGGCCAAAGGAGCCACTGAACCACTCTATTTCATGAACCAAAGGAGGCCACATGGACCCAGAACTTACCAGGAGGGAATGCAAGGGACATCCCAAACCTATTACAACCCCTATCAAGCCACTTCCATGCCTTCTTGGGGTCCCCCTGCTCATCCTTCCTCGTCCACACCCACTCCTTGGTCATATCCTCCTCAATATTATACCCAACCAGATGCTTATTCATTTCACTCTTATGCTCAGCCATAGCCTCAGTGGAATGCACCTCATCAGGGGTGGAGGCCCCAGTACAACACTCCTCCCACTCCTTTGCCTCCACCACCTGCTCAACCACAACCAACACCTCCTACTCCACCAAGGCAACCCCAAATGCCTGCTCCACCAAACCCGAACCCAAATAATAGGCAGGCTCAAAAAGTATATAGTGGAAAACCACCTGCCCAACCACAACCCCATCCACATCCATCTTGAATATACACCCCCACTCAACTACCCATACCACCATTTCCAAACCCGCACATTGGAGTAGCTCAACCCAATTACAATGCTGAGGCACAACATGTCCAAACAACTCCTCTTGAGCTCAATGATATTCACCACAGCTCAGGAAGAGTATTGCAAAAAAGAGATTATATTGAAAGCATTGAAGGACCACATCCAGCAAAAGAAGATTCAAAAGAGGAGATCAAAGGACCATGGGCTACACTTGATGAAGAGAAGACATCAAAATCAGAGATCGAGAGAGTTCCCTCATGGTTACCATCAAATCCTCTCTGTATTCAAGAGGAAAATCAGCAAAAAGAGGAATATGAGAAGGTCATGGTAGAAGGTGACATGAAGAATGATCCAGATCAGCAAAAGGACCAAGGATATCAGAGCTATATTGAGATATGGTTCCAGACGGTCACTAAGTTGCAGTAGTACTCTCTTCCTCAGCTATGCTTGATCCCTTCAAAGTCAAACCATTTGGTCTCTGAGATCTGGATACCTGTCAGAGCATGCATTTCAAGCCTCCACATCATTTTGTCTCTAATATCAATGTGCACATGGCTCCATTGGAAGTATTCTTATACTTAAAAATGATTTTTTTCAAGTAGGGTAGGATAGAAAAAAAAAGGGGAAAAAAACAAGAAAAAATGAAAAATAAGTGGAAAAAATAAAAATCTAAGGTGAAAACCTCCTTGGAGGCGCCTCAGAGTGGCTCATTGATTGAAAACCTCCATGAGGTGGTCAATGAGTTGGAAAGAAGAGAAAAGAAAAAAGGAATAAGATCCTTGGGTGAAAACCTCCCTTGGAGGTGCCCAGGGTAGGCAATTAGGGTGAAAACCTCCATGAGGCGCCCTAGTTGTTTTAAAAAAAAAGAGAGAAAAAGAAAAATAAACCTAATTTTTGTTGAATAATTGTAGGTTGTAGGAAGTACATTGCAGGTTAGGAGGATCGCATAAAACAAAGACATAGGTCAGCACCAGGCTACTAGCATCCCTCATAATCCATTCCTCCATGACCACTACCCTTTCCCAAGATTTGGTCTCATTCGGACTAAGATTTCACCTTCTACAGGAAGTTTTGTGTCTTCTACAGGAAGATCATATAGAGCATGCAAACAAGCCAAAATTGATCTTCGAAGAGGACCCGAAGGTTGGGAATCTGTCCATGAGGCCTGTAAACATCCCTGCTTCCATCCATCACCATATGTCACCTTTTTCCATCTTCGTACACCTCCATTGCACTCATTTCTTTTTTATGTTCCTGCCTAGTCACACACAGAAATCCTGTTTTCTTCATACTGCCAGCAAAAACTCCTTAATGACAAATCAAGCAGTAGTTTTTCACTCACCATACCTATTACCCTCTGTCTAGATTCCTCATCAACTGAGACCCAAGTCTGCATTACAGCCCAAACTCATTTTTTCCTTACTGTGCAAAAACTGCAGAATGCTCTGATACAAAAATACATAGAGCAGAAATTTGTTTTTTTTCTAACTTGAAAATCGTGCATCCATTTAAAAAAATATTTCATGGGGAGTTGTATAGGGATGATGGCAACATGTCCAAGCAATTTCAACCAATTCCAGTGCACGGTTTCCAAGAAATCAGCCTCCATCACCTTTAGCCATTTTTGAATTTTCTCCCTATCCGTGCATCCATTTCAAAACCTGTTTCATGGGAAGATACATACAGGTGATAGTAACCTACCCAAGAAATTTCAACCAATTCCAATGCACAGTTTCTGAGAAATTGACCTCTGTCACCTTCAGCCATTTTCAATTTTTCTTGAAATCTGTTCATCCATTGACCACAATTTTGCTATGGGATGTGCATAACGATGATAGAAACATGATCATAAAGTTTCAGGTCAATCTGGTCTATCGTTTCGGAGCTATGGACAAAACAAGTTGTTGTCCTGCAAAAATCTAACATCAGCAGCATGAGGGTGAAAATCTGAACGTTGAAACAGACTCTTGTATCTTAGATCTAGCCATAAGATACCTGCACAAGAGAAATAGCCACGTATCAGCAACCAAACCAGCATGCATCCACAGAAAAAAAGGCATGTAGCACCTCACAGCAAACACATTCGACTTCCAGGTATGTGACTAAACCCATTCCTCTGTTGCATGAATGCAATTTAAGAACTATGTGAACAATGAGATGGTTGTGATTAAACAAGATCGGTGGCCAGCTAACTAGCCACCCTCATCTAGTTCAAACAACACTTAGTGGGTGCAATCGACACGTGTGCTTATCCATCTCAGGAAGAAAACTGAAAATAGGTAGTGGTGGCTGTTTAAACTCCAACGTAATTGATGGAAGTGATTACAGGTAGAGAACATACAGTTCATGATAACACTACAGTGGGGACCAACAGTATGCATGGGGCCAACATGCACTTGGCCAGCTTACCCTCCATCAATGGAAGTCTCCATAAGCAGCCAATCGAACTCGTCTTTAAAATACTCTCACCACCATTGTTTCCATTTTATCATCATCCTTTCAGCTGCAACAAGCTCCACACCACCTCCATAGCAGTGAAACGGTCTTTCTCGGCCATTTTTCAAAACCCTCCTGCTTATCGGCATTCTACAAGAAGCACAGTTTTGTTCTATAGGAAACAAGAGCCCTCTATAGGAAGGCTTCTATAGGAAAGGCAGAAAACAGCCCTGCAGAAAGAAAACCTGGGATTTTCAGCGAATTTCAAGCTCAAAACGAGGTAGGCTCGAAAAAAATCCTCTATGCATGGTATGTTCGTGCAAGGTGGTGAATTGAACGACATCAGATTGGAAAATCAGAAGAAAAGTCTGCCTGTGTAGTGGAAGTGAAACATTTGCCTGCATATTGCACTGAGTTTCCCTAGTTTTCTTGCATCAAAAATCTCCTCCATGTTTTCTTTTTAAATTCTCTTGTAGGGAAGATATATGCAGCCATGGAGGCCAGCCTGTGCGTGTGTAAAAAATTTTGGATTTGCATATCTGTCTGTGTGCTGAGAAGAGAACTTGATCCTTGTGCTCTGCCTGTAAAAACAAAATTCTTCCTTTCATAAGCAAACAGTCGAGTTCTGGGTGACAACAGCCTTAAAACAAGGGAATTGTTGCTAGTTGATATTGGACACACGAGAAATTCCTTCTTGGGTTCAGGGGAAACCAAATTCAGCTATCCTCTATTTCAAATTGACTGTTTGGTTGCCTAAGCATTTCCTTTTCTGATTAAAACATAAAAAGAGCACTCTCTGGAGTGAAGTCAGTTTCCAAATTATGAAGTACATCACGTGTGAAGGGAGGTTTAGCATCATCTATGGTTATCATTTCAGGTTGTTGTGTGAACTAAGGCATGGGATTGCCTTGCCTCCAGCCAAGAAACTGAGCATCCCCTATTTCCTTCTTCAGTCACTAATTGAATGTGGTACAAAGTTAAATGAAGGGATCCCATATCAGTTGGCCCATCATGGGCTCATCAAACTATTGGTGGAAGATGCTTTGCACACCTACACTGTTCCCATATCTTGGGAAATCTTCAGAAACATGTCCAGGGATGACAATATTATAATTTTGGCTGAAAACATCACCCCATCCAGTAGTGAGGAGGGAGAACACACTGAAGAAGGTGATAAAACCAATGGTGAAGGAACATAGGACATTCAAGAACAGAAAGAATAGAAAGAAAAAGGGGAAATGGGCCAAATTGCTGAGCTTAAAATAGAGGAAGAAACAACAGAAAAAACCCCAAGGGAAAAGAGGATGCAGAGTAGGACAGAGAAGGCCGAGAAAGCCCTAATGAAGGCTGCCACAACCAAAGCAGGCACACAAAAACAAAAGGAAAAGACACACCCTGAGATCTCAGCAACACACACAAAAATAGTTGACACAGAGATTTCTACAGGAAGCAAGGAAAAATAAAAGCAAGAGGAGAAATCACCTGAGATATTGGCAAGGGATGCAGCAGTTGTGCTTTCTGCATTAAGCACACCTACAAAACAAAAAAAAGGAAAAATAGAAAAATGCAGGCTTCCGTGTATTTCAAGGCCAGGGAAAGCACAAGAATTCAAACAAGTAGAATAGGAGGAACAGTGGAAGGACATGGACAAGAAGGCAGAATTTTATGGCACACATAAGTAGACCACATCAGAAGCTTGGGGTGATAAGGAGGCCACCAGGGCTATCAAAGATGAAGAGTTATATTAGTTGCTCAGAGGATGAGCAACACTTTCAGTAGGGGGTGATGATGAGCCCCAAAAATGGGTAATTATATGGGCTCATTTAACCTCCTAATTCGACTTAATCCACCATTCTCATTATTTCATTGCATGCTTTTGATTATATTTATGCTAATAGAGTGAATTGGGTTAGTCATTATGCCAAAAAGTATAATGTGTGCTTTATGCAGATTTTTAGCCAAATTTGAGACAAAATCAAAGGTTTAATGAGCACTTGGCAGCCAAATTCGTGGAAGAAAAAGGGAGAGGATTTGTAGGAAGGTTTCCCCTTCATTTATGAACCCTTAACTCGAATTCTCCATCAAAAACTCAGAGCACAAGGGGGCAGCCAAGCAAGTCAAGTAGGACTCTTGTTAACTGCAAGTTTTGGCAGCCGAGTTCCTAAAGTTTAGGAGGGCTATTGGGGACCCCAATTTGTATAAATAAGAAGGCTTAGGGCCTCATTTTGGGTGAGGTAGGAGTTAGTCAGATTGTAGTAAGATGTTAGTTAGATTTTAGTGAGTAGGTTAGCTCTGCATTTCAGCGCATTTTCGAGCTTTTTCTTGTAGATAGTTTTTGGGATGTAACTATTATTTTTTTTATCAATAAAGATGAATCTAGCTTTGCACTAGCTCTGATCTTTCTTAGGAGGCTGTAGCTCTTGGGGTTGGGCCCAACCCAAGTGCCCGTACCTCCTTTGTGTACTGTTATGTGTCTTTGCTGCATTCATGGAATAATTTTTGTTATTTAGGTTAGAATCTTTCTTTGTTACTTAGGTTGATTTGAAAGTTTGGTAACAAAAAAGATTTACAAAAAAGCCATCAAGCAATCCTTGATCCGATCTCTCCCTCCTTGGGACCATGAGCTAAGGCCAAGGCATACTTGCTGCCACAAAAACACGGTTTTTTCCTTTCCATGCAATTGCTAGTGTTAGATTTTTAGTTGGAAAAGTTGATACCAATTGTACTTGCATATTTAGATCTATTCTTGCTTAGTTTCCATAGCTCTCTTGCATGATTTCCTGTTTATACACTGTTGTTCATCATATTTCTGGTTTTTAAGAGTAGATTAGGTCAACGTAGATAGATCTCTGTTTTTTTTTGTCTTTGTTTGGATCGGTTTTCGGAAAGTAATGTGCAGAACACGTGTAATACATCCCTACCTACCCTTCCTCTATCATCCAACCTGTTTCAACCCCTAACTCAAGATTCATTTCCTTCATTCACCACCCTTTTCCAACTTGGCCTAATTTCCATATCTTTGTGCAACCTTGATCCTTCCATTCTTGAACGAATCCAACCACCTTAATCACTTCTTAGCTTCATCTACTAGGTCTTATACCCCTTTCCATCCCCATCCATCCTCCATTTCCACTTTCCCACTGTTTTTCCACCGCCAACCCTCCAAAATCCTCTTTCGGATCTTCCTGTAGAACATCGTGTAGAACCTCTGCAAACTTCCTATAGAAGATCACGTGAGCAGTTTCTCGAGATCTGGTCACTGTGAAACTCTCTGGAAGGGTGCTAGGGACCCCTTAGGTCCTCTTCTCACCTTCCCAACCTCCTGCAAGTGCTGCTCTATTTCCATTCGCCAATCAACCTCTGCACAGTTAAAAACAGTTAAAGCACATGCATAATAATTCTGCCAACTTACTCAAAAATACAAAATGATGCTTTTTCTAGATTTTACTTCAGAAGTAGCTTAGTCACATGCAATTTACCTTTCCAAGAGTCAATCACATCCATTTCTACAACTTTCATCTCTTTTCTTGCGCCAGTAGGGTTAGTCGGTAAAACTAGGGTTTGCTAGGGTTTGCATTTCATTTCAGCTTTCAACTTATTTCTGCAAGTAGATTAGCCTCCTTTGAGTTAGATTTTGTCCATCACAGTTAAAATCTTCTTCTAAGAGCTCATAGAGGTTGGCTTAATCTCCTAGTGGACTTGTGCTAGCTGATCAAGTGACAGCTTGCGGCAAGAACTAGTACTTGTGCATACAGCACCGTCGCTTCCAAGTTTGTTACGAACTACCGGGTTGATAAAAGTAAAGAAGGGAGTCCCAAGAGTTGCAGCATCATTTCTGCAATACTAGAGCCCACCAATTACAATAAATGAATTAGTTCAAATGTAGAACACATGGTTAAAGCAACATGCATTACAAGTGTTAAAGATCATTCTTACAACAAATACAGTACATGTGTGAAAATGTGTTGGCTTGTTGATAGGCTTTTGAATTAAGTGAAAGTTCCAAGACACGTCGTTACACCATACATCACTAGCCCTATCAATGGGGTGTTGGAGCCACTACTTACTCCTCAATGAAAAGATTACAACCTCTCTTGGTTATGTTGGAGGAGATGAGGTGAAAAGTCCTTTCATGTACAAATGAGGGGGGTATTCATAGCCAAGGGTGAAATTGACTCTTGTGGTTGTTCGACTACCCTCATGACTATTCAAATTCCATGAATTTCTATCTTACATGACTCTTTTTTTAACAAGTGGGTCTCTTGGACTTCCACGTTACATCATATTGATTGGCAACAAGCCCACAGTGGAGATGTGGGCAACATGACTCATGACTTGACTCGACATGACTTGACAAGACAATGTTGGTACATTCATGCTGCTGCTGGAGTGCATGTCGAGCTACAGTGCTGCTAAGTGATGGATTTCTTCATGGTGTATCATAGTTTTTCCTCCACATGGCGAGGTGTGCGGAGTCTTCGATGGTCCTTGGTTCGCTTGATGAAGCTCTAGCATGTTGTTCCTTGCTTTCATGTTGGAAGGTTTGACAGGCTCACTTGTTTGTGAAGGTGCATGTTTTTCATGTTTGTCCACTTCACATGGTTCATTCATTCATCTGTTGGTGAACCTGTCCATCTGCATGTGCTCCCTTTTTTCATCCCGTTCACCGTCTTGACATGTTTGTGGTTGTACCTATACCTGCGGCCACTCATGACAAGATGACATCAAATCCAAAACCTCCTAGTCTACCATGACACATGATCATTTTGATGTGGGTGACCAAGAGAAGCAGTAGGGCTGTGATGCAGGATGATGGCTCTGGAAAATTGCTGATGAAAACTATGCAAGAGTCACAGAGGGATGGAGATAGTGACTATCTACAAGGTTTAGCTCGGCTGGGAGGCAAAATTGCACAAATTTTAGGAGGGATAGTCTGGGTTGCAGGAGGGTAGGGTAGGCATGCTCTGCACATTTTTCACAATGAACACTCAGTAGGGTATGGACAGCCAAATTTTCCCAATTTTCTAGAGGAACGGGCTAGGCTGCATGAGGGGTCAATAGGCAGGGATTGCACAATTTTTTTGGGGAACTACCCAGGAGACTGGCAGCCAAATTTGTGCAATTCCTAGAGGGAACTGCCAGTTAGTTGCTGGGGTCACTGGCAGCCAGATCTGTGCAATTCCCATAGGGAACATCTAGTTGGTTGTTGGGTTCACTGGCAGCCAAACTTGTGCAATTCCCAGAGGGAACTACCATTTGGCTATTGGGGTCACTGGCAGCCAGACTTGCGCAATTCCCAGAGGGAACTGCCAGTCGGCTACTCAGTCACTGGCAGCAGAAACTGCGCAATTCCTGTAGGGAACAGGCAATCTACTGCTGGGAGCTACTGGCTAGAAAAACTGCATTAAGACCAGGAGGCAGGCCTGTTGATCAACTCTGTGAAATTTCTGGGATGAGCTAACTAATGGGCAGTGGGAGGCCTACCCATGAGAAATGTGAAATTTCTGAGATGAACATTCAATTGACTATCTGGGTGGCCAGCATGAGTGTTGATTGAGTTGCTTGCAGGAAGCGTAGCTTGAAAGAACTAGCTTGGTGCTTCTGCGTTGTTCTGGCCGATAGTCATTCAACTCAAAAGCAGGGTGATGGTCCACTTTCTTTAAGGAGTCTGGTCCAGTGCTTCAGCAAAAAATGACTATGTGTGTGAATAGTCGAAAGATGCATACGTGATCATACAAACACACACTTGCATGACTTGACGATGAAACAACGAAATGATCCAGACACACATGTTCAACATGACTAACCAACGATGCAAGTGACAAGCACGACACTCGTGATTGATCATTCATGATTGAGACGACGCTTGCACGACAGTGAATGTGACTCCATGAGTGAGTGCGACAATTGCCTTCATGGCAAACACAACAAACACATACGAAGCAAAGGATTTGAGAATAACTAGAACATTGTCACAAGCATGACTTAGGCATCAACATGCAGAGACTTGAGTGCAATAAACAAGCAAGGAAAATGTAAAGACTCACACAAGCTCACGGAGTGAATCGGGTGTGTTTAGTCATCAAGTGAAACTCTTCAAAGGAGGCTCCGAAATTGGTGCAAGCCAAAAATTTGGAGGGTGGCTGTGGTCGCTACAACACTTGGTGACATACTGGTAGAACTCCAGCTTCTCTGTTTCGTTTCATGCTAGCGTAGGGCCTTGGTCTTTCAGGGAGTATTGAATCACTATGCAGGTCACTTCAGTTTCCCCACTTACCCAATGGACATACATGGTTTGCCCTTTTGTCAACTCAGTCAAACACAATAAAAAATTCAACTTAGATCTCATTGTTTCGAATTTGGGAAGGGTAGTTTAGCTCACGAGTTGAAGATTTCCAGAGTAGAAGTTTTCATCTCTGGTGTTGCCCCGCTGCTAGCAGGCCTGGACAATACCCCGGTAGAGTCACACAGGAACACACACATTTCTACACTGCCAGGGTGCCTAGTTAGTACCCCGGTGGAGTTGCATGCTTCGCCTCTCTGTGCAAGAAGCCTTTCTCTTCTTTCACCTTTGTATTTTTGAAGAGAAATGTTCATAGACACTTATTTATTTTTTGGGGTGGAAGAGGGATCCCGACTTATTGAGAGAAGAAGAAGTTGTTCCTTCAAAGAATCATGTAAGACCTCTGACATAGGTTTGCTTGTTTAGATTTTTCCCCTTCTTCGTTTCTACTAATTGGATCAGCTTCAACACACAGACGAGTATAGGCATGGGGTTTCCCAGTGTGGACACAGGTTCACAGTTGGACCAAAGCTTCCCTTATAGATAGTTCGTATTTTTCGTCAAGACTTCATGAGCCGAAGATTGTAACCAAGCACAGAGAAAATGGACACAATACTGGCCAAGTGCTGTAGTGTCACACATCTCTTCAAATTTCAACCACATACTCTATTCAAAATCCAGAACATAGTAGTTGGTAGCACTTATTTCCGGAAAAAAAAATAGTAATATATCAAACAAATAAAATGAACGTGAAAAAAAAAGTAAGTAGAATAAAAACAAAGAGAAAGCAAAGATAATAAGAGAAACCAATCGAATGAAAACAACAAGTAGAAAGCAGACTATGTACATGGCACAGCACAGCCTGACCTATTGGAAATAATGCTCGAAATTTTGGCCATGGAGAGGAAGGTTGTCAATCCTCCTATCGAGTGATCACAAATGATGCGTATGTGGGCCAAGCTTCTCATGAACTATGTATGGTACGATCCACAGGGACTGGAACTTCATATGTTTGCCTTTGTCTTCATGGGGTTTATCCCATTTCAGAACTAAGTCATCCACATCGAAGCTAGCTTTCCCTGCAGACTTCTTATCGAACCACCTCTTCATATGGTTCTAGTGGAGTATGAATTTTTCTTTTTCTTTCATCCTTTCTTCCTAGAGCTTATGGAGAGCATCCATCCTACATCGAAATAGCTTACAAGACTTGCCTTGGGATTCCTGGGAAAGCTGAAGAGCAGACAAGTAGATATTTGGTGAGAGGATGGCTTCTTTACCGTAGACCAAGAAGTACAGTGAGGTGTTCAAAGAGGGCTTAGGTGTTACACGGTCAACCCATAGTGCATTCGTCAGGGTGGAATGCCAGTTATGTTGTTTAGAGAAAACAGTCTACTTGATTATATGGATGAGGTTCTTATTTGGAGACTCCACTAGACCGTTTCCTTGCGGATAGTAGTTTGATGAATGCTTTTACACAATACCATTCTGTAATGCAAAGGCTTAGAGTTTCAAAGACAAAAAATAAGTTGCATTATCAAAAATAAGTGATATCGAAATTTCGAAGGGTGAGATGCTATTCTGCTGGAGGAAGCTGATGACCTCTTGATCATTCACTTTTTTTAGCACAACTACCTCTATCCACCGCGTAAAGTATTCAATTACTATTAGGATATAGCAGTGTTGTTTTGGTGAATGAGGGAAAATTTCCCCAATAATGTCCAAGCCCCACTGTTGTAATGGTTTAGTCACTGCAATAGGATGTAGTGGGGTTGTCGATCTTCGTGTTCTACTGACGCATCGCTGATAGACCACGCATTTGCAGGAATAGGCATGCACATCCTTGAATATTCTGGGCTAGTAAAAACTGGCTCGCATAACCTTGTATGCCATGGTATTCCCCGCAAAGTTACCCCCAGCGGGTCCATCATGCAGATCCTGAAGTACCTTCTCTGATTCCTAAGGCTATCAGGCGCAATTCCCTCTTCTGTCTTATTGAAAAGTGAGAGGGTACAGTGCCATGCTCAAGGTATTGGCATACATTTGCCTACCAAGAGGTTTTGTTTTCCGTGGGGTTTTCTCACCTTATTTCATACATTTCAATCTCCTTCTCCCAACCAGTGAGCTCTTCTTAATTCTCCAGAGCATGTACTACTTCAGTTGCAAGTCGGCATAATCCATGTCCTTTGATTATGTGCGCTAGATTGATTTCAATATCGTATTCTTGCAAAATTGACATCCAGTTCACACGTCATTCTTCCAGCTCTTGTTGTACTAGTAATGTATGAACTGTTGGGTGGGGAACGAAGACTATGCAGTGGTTCTTTAGAAAATAGGGCCTGAATTGTTTCACCGCCTTGTAAACTGCATAAGCATGTTTAGCAATGGTATGGTAGTTAAGCTCTGGTCCCTGCATGCTTTCACTCATGAAAGAGATGGGACGTTAATCTAGGTGAATGTGTGTTTTTCTTTCTTGCCCCAGGTGTACACTACATCTTTCTTAATCATGTCTTGCATGGGCTTGACTATTTGTGATCCAAATGGATCCTAGAAAACCCTCTAAGTCTTCGAAGTCTTCTATAGTTAAAAGCTATTGCATGAGAATAACTTTTAGTAAAGTCGGATAACACTATCAGGAGGTAAAAACATAAAGAAAACAGTGAAATGAAGCTTATTGGAGGTAAACTGATCAATTCACAGGAGTCGTCAGATCTGGTTGATCAACAGTCCAGATTTGATCAGAAAATCACAATTGGTGGTGGCAAGCGGAGGCTATTGGTGGAAACCACATGGAATATGCGATAGCGATCAACAGGGTCAATGAGGACCGTCAATCAAGCATGCAGATTGATGGCCCAAGTTGAATCGCAATATCGTGTCGACAAACCATAGAGGAGCGCTTACAAACGGCCTGGGGGTATGTGCGATATGTGATTGCGATCAATTGCATCGCAACATTGCATCGGAGCATTACAATGGAGCAGGGCCGATATAAACATAACTCACGATAGCTGGACCTGATGGAGAAATAGGTGACATTTCATATATTTTGAGATCTAAAAAATGACATTTTCCTTTGTATTTGTTTTTTCGTTAAATAAACGAAATACGAAGGAAATGCGTCGGTGCGATGAAACTAGACCCGAAAGGGTTTATGAATGCAAATATATAATATTTCAAGTTTGTTTAAAGCCATTTTACGGGGTTTTTCAATGTTTAATGTATTTTTAATACAAAGGGAAATCATAAAATAAGTGGGATTTCGGGTGGGTTGTAGGTGGTAAGTGGTTTTAGCTGGGCTCTGCCTGAGCCAATACACTGGCTGTCATGTGTCCAGGCGCCAGAGAGAGGAAACCACCCTTTTTGGGTGGTTGACTCCTGTATGCTTGAGCCACCCGAAATGAACCTTAGCTGTTGGATCTAGATCTCTCAGATCAATGACGGAGATGTGATAAGTGATATAAAGGTGGACCTGATAGGAGTTATGAGGCAGAATTTATAGTATTTCAAATCCGATAAACGACAGATTGGCGGATTTTCACAGTTTTACGTGTATTTCTCTGTGTAAATAGAGAACGACCATTTTTGGGATTTCAAAGGCATAGATGGACTATTTCATTATAGAATAGGTGGCCACCATCCTTGAAGACATTTAGCAATGGTTTCTAACACTCAAAAGGGGATTCGAGGGGACAGAGGCTGGGAGCCAGCGAGCCTGAGAAGGGGAAATGAACAGACAGTGTCAATTGGCTTTAAAGCCATAGAAGATAGAAGACAGAGACAAGTAGTGCCGAGATAGAGAGTCAATGAGGAGAGTTTGTGTACTTAGAAAGACTTGGGGGATCCAAGCAAAGCCTTGTTGTTTGTATCTGTGTGTGAGACTCAAATTGAGCTCACTTCTGTAAAACTTTGTTTTTGAAGACATAATAGAGAGGTCACTACTAAAGGCTAGACTAGGAGACGTAGCCCAGGAGTGTTGGGTGAACTCCTTATTAAAATTGTTGTGGTTATGTGTGTTTGTCTATTATGTTCTTTAACTGCTTCATTGTTTATGTATTTCGCAATATTATCGATCCATTTCACAAAGTAACATAGGAAAATCCATGCACATGAGTCTGTAATACCTTAATAATTGTCTAAGATCTTATCATCAGATCAAGTGGTATCAAAGCTTTAGGATTGCTAAGGTTAGACAAGCTTGTTCTAGATTGTTGAATGCTAACTAGGTCAAATCTCAAATTAGGAGAAGGAGAACTAGTTGAGGCTAACCTAGAAATTGGAAGAGTCTATCCTAGGAGGAAAATGGCAGAAGAAATTCCCTTGGAATCAAACTCTCAGTTCATGGACAATTTCATGACCAAGAGAGCCATGGTAGAATAGATGTATCTAGAATTTAAGAAAGGTTGAGGTGGAAGTACTTCAACCTCCAAACAAGACAAAGGAATAGAGCAACCTCTTCTAGATGGCCATTCATAAGGAAAAGGAAAATGGGAAGAGCCTCCTCCATCAACAGCCTGAAAATAAAAAGAAGAAAACATCTTTGGTTAAATTAGATGTAAATTTGATTTACCAATATATCATGGAGAATTAAAAGTAGAAATGCTAGATAACTGGATTAGATAGATTAATGTATATTGCAGGGTGTATAACATCAATTCATAAAGGAGAAAGATTCAGCTGGCCAACCTTTGCCTTGGAGGAACTGCCCTAGTGTGGTGGGAAGGCAAGACACAAGCTGATTTGAAAAAGCATGTTAAAATTCTTTCTACCTGGAGTGAATTTGTTTCTACCATTAAAAACCAATTCTATCCACTAGCTTATATGAAGCAAGCAATGATGAGTTGGCAAACTCTTCGCCAATTAAATGGGAATAGTGTACAAAGCTATACCCTGGAATTTAGAAAAAGAGCTCTAATTCTAGGCATTTCTCTAGACTCACCTAAAACTTTGTTGAAGTATATAGGTGGTCTGCATAGCTATTCAAGGCACACCATTCTCATGTTTAACCCTACTAGCATAGATGAGGTATCAGTTCAGGCTACACATCTAGAGGCTAGAGGGAAGAATGTGAACCCAGAGATTAGGGGATCATCAAAACCCACTGCAAGCAAGAACAAGGAAAAGAAGAAGAAAAAATGGAAGGAGAGGAAGACAAACACTGTACAGAAAGACAAACTGATCTGATATTGATCTAATGAAAACAATAAGGTATTACAGACTCATGTGCATGGATGTGCCTATGTTATTTTATGCAATGGATCAATAAGATTGCAAAATACACAAGCAATGAAGTAGTTAAAGAAAACATAACAGGCAACACATATAAACACAACAAGTTTAATAAGGAGTTTACCCAATACTCCTGGGCTACGTCTCTTGGTCCAGCCTTCAGTGGTGGCCTCTCTATTATGTTTTCAAAGCAGATTTTTTACAATAGTGAGCTCAATTTGAGTCTCACACAACACATATAAATCAGTAAGACCATACTTGGATCCCCCAAGTCTCTAGAGTACACAAACGCCCCTTACTGAATCTTGACCTCTATTGGTCACAATGGCATGAGTCCAATCTGAGACTCAATACATGACAAGCATATACAGAGGAGTTTGCTTGAACCTCTCAAGCCTTCTCTAGAGTACACAGACTCTCTTACTCTCTTTGGCTCTGTCTTAACCCTGGCTCGATGCTGCCTTTGATTCTGTAGGTTAGCTCGGCTTATTCTCTCTGCTCTCTGCTCTTAGCTTTCTTACTTTCTCTTTGTTAGTTTGTGGCTTTAAAGCCAGTCTACTTCTTGACTGTTCGTTTCCGCTTCCCAGCTTTCCAATTTCCCTACCTTTGTCCATTTGAATCCCTCTGTCCTACGTCATCAGTCACTGTATAATGCTTCACAAGGAGGTGGCCACCTATTTTGTAATGGATGTGTCAGTTCTCTTGGACATGGCCATTTATTCTATTAACTCCAAGAATTCCCGTGAAACATGACCTTCTGCCAATGCATCATCCATATCGAACTTCAAATCTTATATAACTCTGCTTGTTGACCCCGTCAAATCCAGTCATCCATCGAAACACGTCTCTGCCGTTGATCTGGGGGTAGGGGTGATTTTAGGGGCGAATGTTCGCCCTTTGGCGAAATTAAGGGGTTTTAAATTTTTAGTGGGTGATTATTTTGTATCATAGTACACTTTTACAAATCACCTCAAATAGCCCACCTTCTTTTAAGGGAGAGGGTAAAAAAGGTAAATTTATCCCTTGAAATTAGGAGTTACAACCTTCCATTCGCCCATTTTCAAGAATAGGTTTTATTTAAGTGAATCCATTCGCCCATTTTCAAGAATAGGTTTTATTTAAGTGAATCCTATGGGCCAAAGGCCCAAATACCATATTTATAAAAGAGGTATGGTAAATTAATAAAAATATAAATAAATGAGAAGTATGGTAAATAAATAAATAAAAAATTATATTTACTCCATAAATCACCTTATATACATGCAAGGGTGTAAACAAATAAAAATATAAGTAAAGTGGAGGTATGGTAAATAAATAAAACATTTTTTTTGTTAGGTAAACTTGACTCGAGATAGAGTCAAAGTTGACGAGGTTAAACAGTGATGGTTTTGGGGCACATGGTATTGTGCACCCATAGTATTATGTCCGTGGTATTATATGTAATGGATCTTATAAAAGACTGGAAGGACTTCATTGTAATGCAAGACCTGGAGGTGAGCGGCGAAGGCTCACTTGGTCGGATTGGCCAGGGTTTTGGCCAATGCTAATGAGATCTTATTAGGTTGAGTTTTTCACCGGATTTGGGGTTTTCCTGGATAAACATTTGTGTTTATGTGTTTATGGTTGTTGCTGGTTATTTTTATATTTATTCCTCTTAGTAATTATTTATGTTATGCAGTAAATTTATTAACATTTTTATACTTACTCAAAAGGTATGGTAAATAAATAAAAACATAAATAAACTAGACGCATGGTAAATAAATAAAACCTCTTTTTATATTTAGTCCATAACCCTCGTTCTATTTATGAAGGCTCAAGAAAGAGGTTTTATTTAAGTCAATCCTATGGGCCAAATACCATATTTGTAAAAGAGGTATGGTAAATTAATAAAAATATAAATAAACGAGAGGTATGGTAAACAAATAAAACATTTTTTTATATTTACTCCATAAGTCACCTTATATTTACGAACACTCAAAAAATGCGTTATATTTAGGTGAAACCTATGGGCAAAATACTATGGGACAAATACCATGGACTAGATTGTTATTAATACCATGAAAAAAACCATTATTAACCCTAATATTAGTATTAATAAAAATAAAAATGGCACATGGTATTGACCCATGGTATTCACCAGAACGACACGACACATGGTATTGACCCACGGTATTCACCTGGAATGTAGCCTATTTAAATGGGGGAATTAAACCAGCATAGATCCATCTTTACTCTAGATCTACTAACCCCCGAAAGGTATCAAATATTGGTAATTTTGATTTCAAAAGATATTTTAAAGAAATGCAATGATTTCATTTGTGTATTCAATAAACACAAGATTTTATAATTGAGTAAAATATTCGCCATGCCTGGTGAGAGATTCGCCAAAAAATTATATATACATATCATATTATTGATAAAATCGCCTTCCATTTTTCCTATATACCATGGAGATTCGCCCATTTATTATACATGTAAATTTAGGGGGACAGGGGTCCCAGATCCTACGGTCAGCCATCATATCGGGCGGCTAAGTCGCATGACATTTACCCATCCAATGTGAGCATTTTTCTTTCTCTTCCACTGAACGCATGGCAACTATTGTGTGGCAGCGAGTGGGACTCGGTTGAAACCGCTTACTACTCAAAGCCCCTTCGATATTCTGCTAGTTTTTTTGGAATCCTACTTTCACAGAATTGAAATGATATCCGTTGCATTTTATAATTTTTCAGGTCCGGGTGCTTGTAGCCTTTCCTTCTATGAGGGGTTTGCCCTGTGATATGCGATTAGCAACTTGTCACTAATCACATATCAGAAACTACCCCTGTTCCTTGAAATGGCCTTTGGATTGCTAATTTGCGATAGTGCGCATTACCATGGGCCGATGGTCTGCATGCTTGACTGACGGTCCTCGTTGCTCCACACTGATCACAAATTGAAATTGTTACGAGGATATCTCTGATAAGCTCAATCTTTATAAGACTTGTAGCCTTTGGCATAATTTTGAAGAGTTCATGAAAACTTAGAGGGTGTTCTAGGATCCAATTTGGATCATGGCCTTCCCACTAAAAAAGATTTTGGACCACCAAAAACTGGTTTTTAAGCATCAATCAAATTAGGATATAGATTCCTTGCTTGCCCAATTTCTATCTATCTTGCACTGCTTAGTTTTGAACACTTGAGTCCAATTCTGAGGTACTCAACATCCCCTCTACGCGTAGTTCTCACCTTCTTGTCCAGAACTGTATCTTCCTGCAACTCATTGAGGTATTTAGGCAACAGATCATCAATAGAAGGCAACTGAATCTGCTCTTTAGGATCTTCAATCAATGAAGGTTCAAACAGTCTCAAGCTTTTTTCATTAACTACTGAATAGATGTGCATGTAAGTTAGCAAATCAAGGTGAAAAGCATTCTAACCAATTTTCTCAAGTATCCTGAAAGGTCCATACCTTATTGGCTTCAGCTTCTTACCTTCACCTTGCATTCTTTCTTTGATGATATACAGCCAGACTTGATCACCAACTTGGAAACTATGCTCAGTACGATGCTTATCATGCCTTGCCTTAGACTTGGCTTGGCTCTTTTCCAGTTGTTCCTGTACTGCCGGTTGAATCTCTTGGATTTGTTCAATGAACTTTGTTGATTTTTCCACATCACTTTGTCCATCAACCACTATGTCTTTACCAAAGACAAAATCCAAGGGAGACCTTGGTATGAAACCAAAACAGGTCTCAAAAGGAGATCTCTGCGTAGAAGAATGTTTAACCCGATTGTAAGCACGTTGCACATAACAAAAATGTTCATCCTAAAGCTTGGGATGCATGCTGCAATAGCCTCTAAGCAACTGGATCACTATTTGGTTGACAACCTCTGTTTGGCCATATGTTTGTGGATGAAAGGTTGTGCTCTTCTTCAGTCTAGTGTCCATCAATTCCCACAGACTCGACAAAAATTTCCTAACAAATCGAGAATCTCGGTCAGATACAATAGAAGTTGGTAATTCAAAATGAACCCATACATGGTAAAAGAACAACTTTACTATTTGTTTAGTTGTAATCTATTTGTTACAAGGTATTAAAATACACATTTTACTGAACCTATCCACAATAACATATAAATAGTCATGACCTTTTCTAGATTTAGGCAGTCCCCCAACAAAGTCCATGGAAATACTTTCCCAAGGATGAGAAGGAACCAGTAGTGGATTGTACAAGCCTAGTTTTCTATTGCTGAGCTTGCTTTTAGCACACATGGTACACCCTCTTACATATCTAGAAATTGTTTCATGCATTTTTGGCCAATAACAGAATCTTTGCAGCTATGCAACTGTTTTACTTACACCAAAGTGACCTGATATTAGAGAAGTGTGTGCTTCTTGAATTATCTTTACTCTTTCGATTTGAGGAATGCATAACTTTCCAAAATGATACAAGAGTTGGTCCTTAACATGATAATCCAATTCTTCTACTTGTTTGCCATGTCTTAAAGTTGCATATACATTTTTAAAGTCTATATCTTGAGCATATTGTTCAATGTAGCTTTCATGCATTACTGAGTTATGCTTAAATATAGTAAATGCATTTATGATTGGTCTGGACAACATATCTACAACTTTATTGTGTATGCCCTTTTTATATCTGATGACAAGATGAAACTGTTGTAGAAAACCCATCCACCTATAGTGTCTTGATTGCTGCAACTTAGTTTGTGAGTGTAAATATTGAAGTGGTTGATGATCAATATGTATAAATGTCTCTTTGCCCATTAGATAATGTTTCCTCTTTTTCACACTCTGTACTAATGAATACAATTCTTTATCATATGTGGGATAATTAACTATTGTAGAATTAAATGTCTCAGAATGATAACATATGGGTTTACCGTGCTACATCAACACTGCTCCCATGGCATACTCACTGGCATCGGTTTCAATCTCAAATGGTCTTTGAAGATCAAGCAATGCTAGTACTAGTGTTGTACTAATCTTTTCTTTTAAGGTGTCGAAGGCTTTCTATTGTTTGCCTCCCCACTGAAACACCTTGTTCAATCCTGTTAGAGCATGTAAGGGAGCTGCAATAAAGGAAAAGTTAGCAATAAACTTTCTCCAATACTGTGCTGCTCATAGGAAGCTTCTAACTTCTGTAGCAGATTTGGGTTTAGGCTAGTTTACAATGACTACAACCTTAGAGGGAACTATCCTCAATTCACCACCCCCTACAATATGACCCAAATAATTCAAAGATGTTTTGCCAAATTCACATTTTGATAGCTTAACATAGAGATTTTCTCTTTTCAAAACATCTAGAGTCTGCTTTACATGCTTCAAATGTTCTTTCCATGTTTTACTAAATACAAGAATGTCATCTAGATATACAATGGCAAAATCATCAATAAAGGGCTTGAGTACATCATTCATTACTCTCATGAAAGTAGCAGGAGCATTAGTTAAGCCAAAAGGCATAACTAACCACTCATACAATCCCTGCTTTGTTTTGAAAGCAGTCTTCCATGCATCTTGCTTTACAACTTTGACTTGATGGTAGCCACTATGCAAGTCCAACTTGGAAAATTAACTAGCTTCTTTCAACTGATCTAACAGAGCATCTATGCGAGGAAGGGGATAATGGTTTTTTACCATTATCTTATTCAATGCTCGGTAGTCAATGCACATTCTCCATGAGCCATCTTTCTTTCTCACCAAGACAATTGGAGACCTAAATGGTGATGTGCTAGGTCTTATGAACCCTTTCTCGAGCAACTCTTGTACCTGCTTCTTGATTTCTGCATTCTCTAAAGCAGATAACCTATACATTCTGATGTTAGGCAATGGAGCATCTTGCTACAGATTAATATCATGTACTATTTCCTTTTTGGGTGGCAGACTTTTAGGTTCTTGAAATAGTATATCATATTCTGAACAGGGAAAATTTTAAGAACCCCCCCTAAATTTATATGTATAATAAATGGGCGAATCTCCATGGTGTATAGGAAAAATGGAAGACGATTTTATCAATAATATAATATGTATATATAATTTTTTGGCGAATCTCTCACCAGGCATGGCGAATATTTTACTCAATTATAAAATCTTGTAAGATCTTGGTGAGTCTTTCACTAAATAATAAAACTTTGTAAGGTCCTAGTGAATCTTAGCATTGTGAACTCTTAGAGAATTTTTTGAAAAAGTATAAAACCATATATGACAAGAGCCACATGGTAGCAATATCACTATTTTTTCACATTTCCACGAAATGGAACTTGTTTATAAAATTATAAAAAATCCAACCAAGTCCCTTATAATATGCAGGTAAGCTTATAACAAAGTCCGATACATCTACTATGCTTGTCTTCATTCAAGTGTCATAGCTGCTATACTTAACATTGTGAATCACAACTCTCTCAGAACTCAACTCTATAGTGTAATTAAAACCTTTGGAAATTGAATCTGACAACTCTATAAAAAGGATTAGTGAAATAGAAGCTTTTGTGAATGAGCCCACTAATTATCACTGCTAAACAACCAATCCAGACTATGAAGTCTTCCATCTTGATCACAATCGTGCTCATGATCAAGGGAGTGCGACCACCTAGCCTAACATAATGGCCATCATAACTTCCAATAATGAACAACCACCTTGTAAGGACATCCTAGCTCATGTCTCATGAATTTTATTCATCAATCTTAACTAATATAAATCTTATAAAGGTAATATTAGAATCCTCTTCGGATTCACTGTTAATAGAAGGGTAAAGGAAATTTTCTAGCTCAAGGCACTAGCCAATACCAACTTTGGTATTTGTGACCCCTTTGTGGGGATGCACCTACCCTGCCCCGTTGGGTTTCTGCCTTGTAACATAGTTCAAGGATCACAAGACTTTCCAATCTTCCTACTCCATTAGACACACTTTATATGCTATACATAGTGAATGGAAAAGAAGCATTATAGAACACACAATTTCACAGAAGGAAGAAAAATATTAGCCAGTTCAATATCAAAATCTTAACCACTGATTAATAAAGAATAACAAGTAGTGTAATGAATTGTTCCGAGTTATTTATTTACAATCTGTAAAGAATGTAGTGGAATGGAAAATATTACTTAGGAAACCCTTCAATATTTTCTACTAATATGTCTATGCATGTACATATGAAATTAAGAGCATTGTTGAATACAAAGTTTCCTTTTCTCTTGCCTCCATTTTGACAAATCAGTGTGAAAACAGTGTCACTTTGAATCTCCTTTCCTGTGTGGATGTTTTGACAAATCAATGTGAAATCAAAGTCACTTTGAATTTCCTTTCCTGTGAGGGATCACATCCACAGTTTATTAGTAAAATATAATCTACTATATATTATGTTCAAGAAACTGACTGTAATCTACAGTGGAAACGAGACCTCAATTCTTATTCTGAATTTGAATATCTCAGGACAACATAAGAGATAAAAATGCATATGGCCTTAGTAGCTAGAAAACAATCACTCCATCATTACAAGACCACCTAGATTTCGGCACTTAATCTAAATAATGGCACTAGTTGTAGTGCTTATTTGCATTAACACCGTAGAAAAGCAACAATAACGTTTCGAAGTACACTTACTAGAAAAGTTGTAACATTCTGAGAATATTTAATGATAGCATCTGAACCTCATAGCTATGGTGGGGAAACTAGGGAACCCAAATATTGGAAGATATCTCATACCAAATCTGAGAAAAAAATAAAAAAGGGAAAAAATCAAAATCTATAAATCAAGCAATGAATTGTTTACAAATCAAATACAATTCCTTTAACTAATAGTTACATTGTGGTGATATATTTAAATATTTAGTAAGAGGGTAAGTTCAAACCATGGAATATTACCTTTGTCATTACTGTCATCCCTCAGTGACTGAGATTACAAATCAATACTTATGGAAAGATTGTAAGAAATTCTATGAAATAGTAAAGCATAACCTCTATTTTCAAGCAACAAAATCAAGACATTGTTACATCAAGAGCCATAATTGATACATAATTAATGAATCAAGTCCTTGTATGGCACAAGCTTGTTTCACAACCTCTATTTTCTCAATAAAAAAACCAAGACATTGTATGTGGTTATTCCCAAAAGGAAACTGCGTTCTAAATTGGAAGAGGATCTTATCAAAAGACATGGATTTATTCAAAGCTACAAAGCCTAATGGGTTACTGAAAAATAAGTTGGAATATGGGATCATGATACTTAAATTGAAAAAATATGCTTTCCTTTTAGAAACATTACAGTTATACAATGTTTTTTGAAAGCATTAGAATTTGAAATTGGGCCTTTCTATCAAGACAAATTTTCATTAACAGAATGTACTTTCCTACCTAAAATGTTGTAGATATCCAAGAAAAACTTGAAAAGCATAAGAGAACTTAGCATAATGTACTTCATTTCCTTCCTTAACATTCTTAAAGAGTTGAGGTTCCCCAAGTCATCAGGTAACTTTCAAATTAAATGACAGTTAGTAATAGTCCAATTCACAACTGAAGATGTGTCACAAATATGAGGGGGCATCTCCTCCAAATCACAAAAGTGTTCCAAGTTAAAATCTAGCATTATTGGAAGCTTAATGCTCGACTAGTTGTTATTGAACCCAGACATTTTTCCATTCTTCACTAAAAGCTTAAAGATAGCTTCTCTAAGTTCTACATGACTTTACTATGCTCTTGAAGTGGGGGCACATGCAGGCTCTCCAAGTGAATAGTCTTAAACTAAGTGAAGATAAGGCCGATAGATCATTCAATGTGGATCTCTTTAAACCATAATTGAATACTATGTCTCTCTTGAACCCATATTTGAATACTATTAGGACTTTCAAATTTTTCATGGAACTCAAACATGTTGGAAGAAAGTATTTGCTTCTAAAAAGAGTAAAACTAAAGCCTCTACTTGAGGACAATTGACGTCACACCGCTAACACTTCTCCATGGAATCTATATAGGTAAACCACAAATACAGAATTCCATTAGAATATTGTGTTTATTGAATACACAAATGAAATCATTGCATTTCTTTAAAATATCTTTTGAAATCAAAATTACTGAAATTACATATCGATAACCTAGTGGGTGTAGGATAAAATTCACCTGTGTCATTCACAGAAAGCATGAGAAAAAACCTAATACTATATATAAAACCAAGAAAAATTCAAATTCATCACTTCTAGGGACCTCGTAACCACCCTACCAATACACAAGTATGTTCCTGTTTGCAGTTAGAAAAATTACCCAAATTACAATCTGTTTACTCCAGCATATGTTGGAAAGTTATAGAAGGATGACTAGTGCAATCAATCCATTCCTTTTAGCCTGGATTTGTTTCAGTCTAAAACAGAAGTATACATATATACTTGTCCAATGTCTATGCTTTAACCATTCACCTTAAGATGTTTTTACGATATAATTTCCTAAGTCTATTTAATATCTTCATTATCATAAAAATCAATCTATATCCATCTTAACTCCATATCTACCACTCTTAGGGGGATGAAATCTATTTATCCCTCTGAGCGCACTTGGTAGACCCTGAATTAAGATGGATCTAAGATGATAGAATTTCCCCTTTAAATAGTCTATGCTCACATGAATACCATGGTATTACCATGGGTCAATACTATGGGTTATCATAAACTTGGAGCTTAAAAATTATTATTAATAATTTATAAAAATTAATAAAATTAATAGTTGAATTTTATTTTATTTTTTATTTTAACCAAGCTAAAATGTTTAACATACATTAAATTACAACATCCATTTTTACTTGATCCACCAAGCCCCGAGAGGGATCAAATATTTTTTCACTCTATGCTAGTTTGCGTATCACGATATTTGATACCTCTCGGGGGTTAGTAGATCCAGAGTAAAGATGGATCTATGATGGTTTAATTCCCCCATTTAAATAGGCTACATTCCAGGTGAATACCATGGGTCAATACCATGTGCCATTTTGGTGAATACCATGTGTCAATGGCATGTGCCATTTTTATTTTTATTAATACTAATATTAGGGTTAATAATGTTTTTTTGCATGGTATTAATAACAATCTAGTCCATGGTATTTGTCCCATAGTATTTTTCCCATAGGTTTCACCTAAATATAACTTATGGAGTAAATATAAAAAAATGTTTTATTTGTTTACCATACCTCTCGTTTATTTATATTTTTATTAATTTACCATACCTCTTTTACAAATATGGTATTTGGCCCATAGGATTCACTTAAATAAAACCTCTTTCTTGAGGCTTCATAAATATAACGAGGGTTATGGACTAAATATAAAAAGAGGTTTTATTTATTTACCATATGTCTAGTTTATTTATATTTTTATTTATTTACCATACCTTTCGAGTAAGTATAAAAAGACGTTTTATTTATTTACCATACCTCCACTTTACTTATATTTTTATTTGTTTACATCCTTGCATGTATATAAGGTGACTTACAGAGTAAATATAAAAAATGTTTTTTTTATTTACCATACCTCTCATTATTTATATTTTTATTAATTTATCATACCTCTTTTATAAATATGGTATTTGGCCCATAGGATTCACTTAAATAAAACCTATTCTTGAAAATAGGCAAATGGAAGGTTGTAACTCCTAGTTTCAAGGGCTAAATTTACCTTTTTTACCCTCTCCCTTAAAATAAGGTGGGATATTTGAGGTGATTTGTAAAAATGTGCTATGCTATGATTTTGAAACAAATTTTTCTAAATTAGCTTGTTGTTTAGCATCACAGCCTTCAAATACATTGGTTTTATCAGGTTTCTTTTCCTTTACAACCATCAGTAAAAATTGTTTGCATGAATTTACAATTCTTTTCATCTGCCTCAGTTTATGAGAGTATAATTATTCTTGAGTTTATGAGCTCTTACAATATATTCAATTCCATCTTTAACGAGTTGATACTTATTTTCAGCTCTATATAAAATTGATTTTCTATCATACAAGTAAGGACTTCCCAAAACAATTCAACATATATCCAAGGGAATTACATCTAACTCGACCTCATCTACAAATGATGAACCAATGGAAAACATAAGTTTACATTGTCTAGTCACTTGTAGCTTTTCTTTATCACATAACCAACCTAATGGATATGGCTTCTTGTGAGGTGTGGTTAGTAATCCCAGTTTCTTTACAATTGCTTCATAATTAAGTTTACTTGTGAACCACTATCAAATAAAGTATCAATATTTTGATTCTTAGAAATAACTCTAATATGAAAAAGCTCATGTCTTCTTCTCTCATTTTCTTCACTATCAATAACTTGTGTAGAATTACTAGTAGATGCTTCAGAATTTTTACCTTTTATAACTGTGGTTGTGATTGTTGTTTCATCCCCTGAGTCTGACCCCAAATCCTTATGAATAGTTGCAGCAGTATTCTTATTTTTTCCATCGTACTTCTTGGGTTTTAGCTCCGGATGCAGAATCCAATAGTGTTCATCCTCATGCCCATCCTTCTTGCAGTGAGTGCATGAAGGTTTGGTCTTTTGTATAGCATTTTCCTTCCTCTCTTTCCATTTCTACTTTCTCTTTTCCTTTTTCTTGCTTGGAGTGGGTTTTGATGATCCCCCAAATTCTGGGTTCACATTCTTGCCCCTAGCCTCTAGATGTGAAGCCTGAACAGATACCTCATCTATGCTAGTAGGATTAAACATGAGAATTGTATGTCTCAAATAACTATGTAGACCACCTATATACTTCGGCAGAGTTTCAGGTGAGTCTAAATAAATGCCTAGAATTAAAGCTCTTTTTCTAAAATGTTGGGTGTAACTTTGTACACTTTTCCCTTTCAATTGGAAAAGATTTTTTAATTGCAGAAACAAATTCACTCCAGACAAAAAGGATTTTACCATGCTTCTTCATGTCAGCTTGTGTCTTGCCTTCCCACCATACCAAGGCAGTGCCTCCAAGGCGTAGGCTGGCTAGTTGAATCTTACTTCTGTCTGAATCAATGCTTTGCACCCTGAAATACACATCAATCTGTCTAATCCAATTATCCAGCTTCTCCACATTCATCTCTCCATCATATATTGGCAAACCAAATTTAACATCTAATTTAATCAAATATGTTTTCATTTCACTTTCAGGGTTATTAGGAGGTGTGGGAAGTTTTTATTCTTGCCCTTTGCCTTTAGAATGGTCATTGAGGAGAGATTCTTCTGCTCCTTTATATTTTTGGGAGTTTGATGAATCTTCATCTCTACCTTTCTTAAATTCTCTATACATTTCATCTACCATGGCTCTCATGGGCAAGAAATTGTCCATGAACTGGGAGTCTAATTCCAAGGGACTTTCTTTTGCCATTTTCCTCTTAGGATAGACTCTTCCAATTTCTGGGTTAAATTTGGCCAATTATCCTCCTCCTAGTTTAAGCTTTGATCTAGTTAGCATTCACTAACAGTCTAGCACAAGTTTGTCTAACCTTAGAAACCTAGAACTTTAATACCACTTGACATGATATTGATCTAAGACAAACAATAATGTATTACGGACTCATGTGCATGGATGTGCCTATGTTATTTTATGTAACAGATTGATAAGATTGTGAAATACATAGGCAATGAAGCAGTTAAAGAAAACATAATAGGAAACACATATAAACACAATAAGTTTAATAAGGAGTTCACCCAATACTCCTGGGCTACGTCTCCTGGTCTAGCCTTCAGTGGTGGCCTCTCTATTATGTTTTCAAAGCAGAGTTTTTACAACAGTGAGCTCAATTTGAGTCTCACACAACATATATAAATCAACAAGACCGTACTTGGATCCCCCAAGTCTCTGGAGTACACAGACTCTCCTTACTGAATCTTGACCTCTATTGGTCACAATGGCATGAGTCCAATCTAAGACTCAATACATGACAGACATATACAGAGTAGTTCGCTTGGACCTCTCAAGCCTTCTCTGGAGTACACAGACTCTTTGACTCTCTCTAGCTCTATCTTAACCCTGGCTCGATGCTGCCTTTGCTTCTGTAGGTTAGCTTGGCTTCTTCTCTCTTCTCTTTGCTCTTAGCTTGCTTACTTTCTCTCTGTCAGTTTGTGGCTTTAAAGCCAGTCTGCTTCTTGACTATTTGTTTCCACTTCCTAGCTTTCTGGTTTCCCTACCTTTCTCTATTTGAATCGCTCTATCTTGCATCATCAGTCACTGTATAACGCTTCACAGGGAGGTGGCCACCTATTTTGTAACGGATGAGTGACAGTTCTCTTGGACATGGCCATTTATTTCGTTAACTCCAAGAATGCACGCGAAACATGACCTTTTGCCAATGCATCGTCCATATTGGACTTCAAATGTTATATAAATCTACCTGTTGATCCCGTTAAATTTGGTCATCCATCGGAATGCGTATCCAACGTTGATCTGGGGGTCCCAGATCCTACGGTCATCCATCATATCAGGCGGCTAAGTCACATGATGTTTACCCGTCCGATGTGAGCGGTTTATTTCTCTTCCACTAGATGCGTGGCAACCATTATGTGGCATCGAGCGGGACTCGGTTGAAACCGTTTCCCGCTCGAAGCCCCTCCGATATTCTATCAATTTTTGTGGACTCTTGTTTTCATGGAATCAGAACGATATGTGTTGCGTTTTATAATTTTTTGGGTCTGGGTGCTTGCAGCCTTTCCTTCTTTGATGGGTTTTCCCTGTGATATGTGATTAGAAACTACCCCGGTTCCTTGAAATGGCCTCTAGATTACTAATTTTTGATAGTGCGCATTACCATGGGCCGACAGTTTGCCTGCTTGACCGACAGTCCTTGTTGCTCCGCGTTGATCACACATTTCCATTGTTACGAGGATATCTTCGATAAGATCGATCTTTATAAGACTTTTAGCCTTTGGCATAATTTTGAAGAGTTCATGAAAACTTAGAGAGTGTTCTAGGATCCAATTTGGACCACAAACCTTCATGCACTCACTGCAAGAAGGATGGACATGATGATGCACATTGCTGGTCTTTTCATCCGAAGCTGAAACCCAAGAAGTTCGATGGCAAAAAGAAGAAGACTGATGCTGCTATACAGAAAGATTTGGGGTCAAACTCAGGTGATGAAACAACAGTCATAGCCACAAGTATAAAAGGTAAAAATTCTGAAGCATCTACTAGTAATTTTTCACAATCTATTGATAATGAAGATAATGAGAGGAAAAGACATGAGCTTTTTCATATTAGAGTTATTTCCAAGCATCAAAAGATTGATACTTTATTTGATAGTGGATCACAAGTAAAATTGATTTTTGAAGCAATTGTAAAGAAGTTAGAACTATTAACCACACCTCACAAGAAGCCATATCCATTAGGTTGGGTATGTGATAAAGCAAAGCTACAAGTGACTAGACAATGTAAACTTAGGTCTGCTATTGGGTCAACTTTTATAGATGAGTTTGAGTTGGATATAGTTCCCTTGGATATATATGGTATTGTTTTAGGAAGTCCTTACATGTATGATAGAAAAGCCATTTTCTATAGAATTGAAAATAAGTATCAACTTACAAAAGATGGAATAGAACATATTGTAAGAGCTCATCAGCTCAAAAATAACTACACTCTCATAAACTCAGGGCAGATGAAAAGAATTGTAAATTCATGCAAGAAATTTTTACTAATGGTTGTAAAGGAAAATAACCCTGATAAAACCAATGTATTTGAAGGTTGTGATGCTAAATAGAAAGTTGATTTAGAAAAAGTTGTTTCAGAATATGATATCCTATTTCAAGAACCTAAAGGTCTGCCACCCAAAAGGGAAATAGTACATGATATTCATTTGCAGCAAGATGCTCCATTGCCTAACATTGGAATGTATAGGTTATCCACTTTAGAGAATGTAGAGATCAAGAAGCAATTACAAGAGCTACTCGATAAATGGTTCATAAGGCCAAGCACATCACCATGTGGATCTCCAATTGTGTTGGTGAGAAAGAAAGATGGTTCATGGAGGATGTGCATTGATTACAGAGCACTGAATAAAATAACGATCAAGAATCGTTATCCTCTTCCTCGCATAGATGATCTATTAGATCAGTTGAAAGAAGTTGTTTACTTTTCCAAGTTGGACTTGCGTAGTGGCTATCATCAGGTCAGAGTAGCAGAACAAGATGCATGGAAGACTACTTTCAAAACAAAGCAAGGGCTATATGAATGGCTAGTTATGCCTTTTGGCTTAACTAATGCTCCTGCCACTTTCATGAGAGTTATGAATGATGTACTTAGGCCTTTTATTGATGATTTTGTAATTGTATATTTAGATGACATTCTTGTTTTCAGTAAAACATGGGAATAAAATTTGAAGCATGTAAAGCAGACTCTAGATGTTTTGAAAAGAGAAAATCTCTATGATAAATTATCAAAATGTGAATTTGGCGAAACATATTTAAATTATTTGGGTCATATAGTAGGGGGTGGTGAATTAAAGATAGATCCCTCCAAGGTTGAAGTCATTGTGAACTGGCCTAAACCCAAATCTTCTACAGAACTTAGGAGCTTCCTAGGAGCAGCACAATATTGGAGAAAGTTCATTGCTAACTTTTCCTTGATTGCAGCTCCCTTACATGATTTAATAGGATTGAACAAGGTGTTTCAGTGGGGAGGTAAACAACAGAAAGCCTTCAACACCTTGAAAGAAAAAATTAGCACAACACCAGTACTAGCATTGCTAGATCTTCAAAGACCATTTGAGATTGAAATAGTTGCACAGTTGCAAAGGTTCTGTTATTGGCCAAGAATGCATGAAACAATTTCTAGATATATTAAAGGGTTTACCATGTGTGATAAAAGTAAGCCCAGCAATAGAAAACTAGGCTTGTACACACCACTTCCAGTTCCTTCTCATCCTTGGGAAAGTGTTTCCATGGACTTTGTTGGGGGATTGCCAAAGTCTAGAAAAGGTCATGATTATTTATATGTTATTGTGGATAGGTTCAACAAAATGTGTATTTTAATACCTTGTAACAAGCATATTATAGCTAAACAAACAACAAACTTGTTCTTTTAACATGTATAGGTTCATTTTGGGTTACCCACTTCTATTGTATCTGATCGAGATTCCCAATTTGTTGGGGAGTTTTGGTCTAGTCTATGGGAGTTGATGGACACCATATTGAAGAAGAGCACAATGTTTCATCCACAAATAGATGGCCAAACAGAGGTGGCCAATAGGATAGTGATCTAGTTGCTCAGGGGCTATTGCAACAAGCATCCCAAACTTTGGGATGAACATTTGTGTTATGTGCAACATGCTTACAACCGCACTAAACATTCTTCTACACATAGATCTCCTTTTGAGACTTGTTTTGGTTCTACACCAAGGTCTCCCTTGGATTTTGTTTTTAGTAAAGACATAACAGTTGATGGACATAGTGATGTGGACAAAGAAACCAAGTTCATTGAACAAATCCAAGAAATTCACCAGGCAATGCAAGAACAATTGGAAAGAAGCCAAGCCAAGTACAAGGCAAGGCATGATAAGCATCGAATCAAGCATAACTTCCAAGTTGGAGATCAAATCTAGTTGTACATTAGCAAAGACAAAATGCAAGGTGAAGGTAAAAAGTTGAAGCCAATAAGGTATGGGCCTTTCAAGATACTTGAGAAAATTGGTGAGAACGCTTTTTAGCCTTGATTTTCCATCTTACATGCACATTTATTCAGTAGTTAATGCAAAGAAATTGAGATTGTTTGAACATTCATTGATTGAAGATCCCGAAGAGCAAAGTTAGTTGCCTTCTATTGATGATCTATTGCTTGAATATCTCAATGAGTAGCAGGAAGATACAATTCTGGATAGGAAGATGAGAACTACGAGGAGAGGGGATGTTGAGTACCTCAAAATCGGACTCAAAGATTCAAAACCAATCAGTGCAAGATGGATAGAGATTGGACAAGTGAGGAAGTTGTATCCTCACTTGATTGGTTCTTAAAAACCAACTTTTGGTGTTCCAAAAGCTTTTTCAGTGGGAAGGCGTGATCCAAATGGATCCTAGAAAACCCTCTAAGTCTTCAAAGTCTTCTATAGTTAAAAACTATCACATGAGAAGAACTTTTAGAAAAGTTAGATAACACTATTGGGAGGCAAAAACATAAAGAAAACATTGAAATGAAGCCTATCGGAGGTCAATAGAGCAATGCACAGGAGTCGTCGGATCTGGCCAATCAACAGTCAAGATCCAATCAGCAAATCACAATCGGCGGTGGCAAGCGGAGGTTATCGGTGGAGACCACATGGAATATGCGATAGCGATCAGCAGGATCAATGAGGACCGTTGATCAAGCATGCAGATTAACATCCCAAGTTGAATTTCAATATCGCATCGGAAAACCTTAGAGGATCGCTTACAAACGGCTCGGGGGTATGTGCGATATGCGATTGCAATCAATCGCATTGCAACATCGCATTGGAGCATTACAATGGAGCGGGGCCGATATAAACATAACTCATGATAGCCAGACCCAATGGAGAAATAGGTGACATTTCATATATTTTGAGATCTGAAAAATGACATTTTCCTTTGTATTTGTGTTTTCCATTAAATAAACGAAATACGAAGGAAATGTGCCGATGCGAAGAAACCAGACCTGAAAGGGTTTATGAATGCAAATATATAATATTTCAAGTCTGTCTAAAGCCATTTTACGATGTTTTTCAATGTTTTAATGTATTTTTAGATACAAAGGGAAATCACAAAATAAGCGGGATTTCGGGCAAGCCATAGACGGTAAGTGGTTTTGGTCAGGCTCCGCCTGAGCCAATATAGCTACCACATGTCCAGGCATCGAAGAGAGGAAACCACCCTTTTTTGGAAGTTAACTCCATTATGCATGAGCCACCCAAAATGAACCTCAGCCGTTGGATCTATATCTCTCAAATCAACGATGGAGATGTGATAAGCAATATAAAGGCGGACCCGATAGGAGTTATCAGGCAGAATTTATAGTATTTCAAATCCGATAAATAGTAGATTGGTGGATTTTCATAGTTTTACATGTATTTCTCTGTGTAAACAAAGAACGGCCATTTTTGGGATTTCAAAGGCATTGATGGTCCATTCTGTTACAAAACAGGTGTCCACCATCCTTGAAGGCGTTTAGAAATGATTGCTAATGCTCAGAAGGGGATTCGAGCGGACAGAGGCCAGGAGCTAGAGAGCCCGAGAAGGGGAAACTAGCAGATAGTGTTGATTGGATTTAAAGCCATAGAAGATAGAAGATAGAGACAAGTAGTGCCGAGACAGAGAGTCAGTGAGGAAAGACTGTGTACTCAGAAAGACTTGGGGGATTCAAGCAAATCCTTGTTGTTTGTATCTATGTGTGAGACTCAAATTGAGCTCACTTCTATAAAAATCTAATTTTCAATACATAATAGAGAGGTCACACTGAAGGCTGGACCAGGAGACGTAGCCCAGGAGTGTTGGGTGAACTCCTTATTAAACTTGTTGTGTTTATGTGTGTCTTTCTATTATGGTCTTTAACTGCTTCATTGTCCATGTATTTCGCAATCTTATCGATCCATTGCACAAAGCAACATAGGCAAATCCATGCACATGAGTCTGTAATACCTTAATAATTATCTAAGATCTTATCATCAGATCAATTTGCACATAATCCGAGATGAATTTCGAGAGGAAGTTCATCTTGCCCAAGAAGGACTGCATAGCTTTCTTGTTGACTAGGTGAGGAATCCGCGTGATGTCTTGGACCCAGTCTAGATCCACCTTGATCCCGTTCTTGGCAACAATGTGTTTGAGGAGGTTCCCTCTGACATGATGAATACACTCTTCTTAGGATTCAGGGAAATCCCATATCTTCGGAATCGCTCGAAAATTTTCTTAAGATGGTGTATGTTGTCTTCTCGTCTTCTTGAGAACACAATCACATCATCAAGGTATACCACCACGCTCTGCCCAAAGAGTCCATGAAAGGCGGTGTCCATAACATGTTGAAATGTTGTGTTTGCATTTACAAGCCCAAATGGCATTCGTCTATATGTGATTGTACCCCACTTGGTACAGAAAGTAGTCTCGAGTCTGTTAGGTTCTGCTACTAGAACCTGATTGTATCCTGAAAAACCATCAAGTAGAGAGAACATATGTGCCCCATATATTGTCTGCAAAATATGGTCCATAGATGGCATGGGGTAGCTGTCTTTGTCTAAGGCACGGTTAACATTCTAGAAATCTACGCACAAGCAGATTTCCTTGGACTTCTTTCGCACAAGCACAAGGATGGAGACCCAAGTGGAATGACAAACTTTATATATGATCCATGCATCCAAAAATTTAGTAAGCTCTTTCTGTATGAGGGGTTCAAGTGACAGATGTACTTTTCTCAGCTTTTGTTGATATAGCTTGATCCCTTCCTTGATTGGGATGATATGTTGGAAGATCCATGTGTCATAAGTTTTCAAGTCATCATATGTCCACATGAACACATCTTGGTAATGTTTGAACAAGTGGATGAAGGCTTGTCATTCTTGTTGTGTACAACATGTGCCAAGATTAACAAACTTTGGATCCTTTTATGTTCCCATGTTTATTAGTTCATGCCTCGTGGTGGAACTATGGGTCTTGATGTTCCTTGGCCTTTGGAACCACTCTTGCAAGTCATATAGATTTTCCAATGATACCACACCTTTTGTGATAACGTGGCCTTTCATGTCATCATCTCTTATTTGCAGAGAGCGCTTGTGCTCATCATCATTTATTGTTGCATATTTGAAAATTTCAGCGTTGGCCATAAATGTAGTATCTATTGATCATCATTAAACACGCATAAGTTAGTTATGTTGTCTGGGATAGACAGTTTGTACAAAATTTCAATAGTGAATCTATCCCTAATTAGTGATATTCTTGAGGCTACATTTGCTAGTGCATTGGCAGTCGCATTACGTGTACACGACACAACAATGATATTAAATGCTTGGAAGTTTGAGATTAGTCACCATACCTCTTGGTAGTTTTTTAAATGTGGTGATAAATAGTGAATGGTGTCATGTACCGATTGTACCAGTATCTCTAAATCACCTACCACTTTAAGAATGACCACTTTGAGGTTGATGGACTTCTACAAGCCCAACACAAGTGCTTCATATTCTGCTACATTGTTCGTGCACTCAAACTCCAAAAGACTTGACACCATATGCTTCCTATTGCAAGGGTTGATCAAAACACACCCAGCTCCTGAGTCGTCTTGTGTCTTTGATCCATCGAAGTACAAAGTCCACAACCCATCTATACGCAGACCACTTGATGTGCTAGTATTGTTGCTACTACTGTCATTGCAACTACTTCTACTATTGGTACAATGTGTTGTAGAAGTTTAATTACCATCAATTGGGCAGGGAAGGAGTCCCAACTATGTGTCTGGTAGGGTTGGAGCTGGCCATGCAGGAGTGACATTATTCTTCATGTACCTCTCGGATTCTACCTAGATTTGGTTTCACTTGCCCTTGTGTGGAAGCCACATATGAGACCAGTTTGTAGTGAAATATCCATCTATCTTGTTGGACCAGTCTCTATTGAGTACTAAACCATATTCTTCTGGTATGTCCACAACAACTATGCTAATGCATTAGTGGACTCGACTGTCATGGGATAGTCGGATGTTCACATCTCGCAATTCACCAATGGCTGGTACCGATGTTCGATCAAGTTGGATGATTCGCATGGATGTCTCACTCCATTGTGCATTGATCTTCTTAGCAATGGAGAGTGGCATGACATTGGCTGCCATGCTAGAATCAACCAAGTAGTTGTGAACATTGTAGTTAAAAAATTGAAATGAAAATAAGAATGGAGGGAAAATTGAGTTTGCTTCTTCCATCCGAAGCATATTTAGCACTATGGAAAGTGATCCGGGAGGTGCGCTTTCTCCCTCGCTGGTAGAGGTTGCACTGTCTACTGCTGTCTATCCCGAAGCACGTATCAAGATGTCTTGCTGACTCTGGATCTTAGCCAACTCGAACAAGATGATGTTCGCTCGAGTTTTCTTCATGTCATCAATAATGTTGCATTCCAAAGGTGGTTGAATCACCGAGGTGTCCAGGTTGGAACAGATGTTCATGTTTTCTAGCAGAGTGTTTTGCAACTTGCTTCTCATGGATGTACTCTTATACATCAATGTCTTCTCAGACTTGCTTTACGTTTGTTTCTTTGAGGGGGTCAGTGGGTTGGTCTTCCCTATGACCAGTGTGACCTTTTCTTGCATCTCCCTCAATGTGGCGGGAGCCCCTTTGCTTCTAAGACTGTAATGGTAAGTTTATTTCTAGGGTTGCTTGTTGGTGTTCATCTTTGCCATTGTTTGTGAGCGTTGATGTGTGTTCACCACATGCTTAGAGCTTGATGGTTCATCAAGTGCAACCTCTTCATCATTGTGCGTGTCTTACAGTTTCTCCTGCATATTGCTTCCTGCCTCAAGTGTATGATTGTAAAAAGTATTTGTGACTTTCTTCCATCCCTGACAAGAGTTCTCAGGATAATGTTCTTTGTGGAAAGAACATAATTTCAGGTATGCACATTGTTCAAGCTGGAACACAGGCTTCTGTGCAGTTTTTGGAATGAACTGGCTGCTTCTTGATGCACTTTGTTAAACACACATGGACAACACAAAAGATATGAAAGATAAATCAGTGAGTACATTTTTTATTAACAATAGATATACATTTATAGTACAAATATGTGACTCTTGGGTTTCAGATCCCAAGGTCTCTTGGACTTCTTTGTCCATTTGACTTCCAAACTAACCCACTTAGGATTAGGTGTCCAACATTCCCCCCCTTAATCCGAAGGGTTATGTATGAGTCCAAGAAGAGAGATTGTAATACAAAATGTGCAAAAAATGCATGGCAGCACTAGGCTGAATGTGCTCTATGAAATGTTGGTATAAAGGGCGGTGGTTTAAGGATGACCACCAACACTGGAACGCTTAGTGCAGTTCCCGGAACTCTTCCAAAACTGGCAAGAAACTGAAGTTTTCTGCTAGAGGAAGTGTTCTCAATCTGTGATGGTTTAAGGATGACCAACAACTCTGGAATGCTTAATGCAATTCCTGGAACTCTTCCAAAACTGGCAAGAAGCTGGAGTCTTCTGCTAGAGGAAGTGTTCTTATTCTGTGATGGTTTAAGGATGACCAACAACTCTCCAATTCCTGGAACTCTTCCAAAACTGGCAAGAAGCTGAAGTCTTCTGCTAGAGGAAGTGTCCCAGATTGCCAACTGAAGGCATGTTCAGGCATCTTTGTCTCTGGCTACAACTCTGAAACTGGTGTGGCAGGTTGTGGCTCAGGCTCGCTTGATGTGACTTTGAAGCTTGTAGATGACCATCATTTCCCCCCCTGTCAGATACAAGGTGAGAAGATGGAGAAAACTCAACTGCAAGACTGTTCAATATTCTGGAACAAGTTCTGACATGTGTTTGGAATATCTTCTTGGCTGTTGATGCCCATTGCCAAGAAGCGACCCATCCAAGATGAATCTTTGTTCTTGCAGGACGTTTGTTTTTGAAGCATCTGTTTGAAGAATGAGTGGTTTTATGACAGTGCTTACATGGATGAAGATCAAAACAGTGATCTTTCAAATGGCCAACTCGGTCACAGTGTTGGCATTTCACGATCTGTTGTTTTTGTTGTTGTTGTTGCTGTGGAAGAGGGGCAGAATCTGGAACAGCTGGAGGTGAGCTGTCATGAGGAGCAGGTGAACTGTCATAAATGAATCCAGCACTCTGAAACTGAATGGGCTTGGCATAGTCTGGAATATGAAAGGACAAGTCCTTGTCATATCCAAGACCAGTTCTGTGCTTGTTGTGGACAAGTTGTTCCCAAGGTCTGATGATGGGCTTGGGAAGTGCAGATTGAGTTTCTGCATCTGCATGTACAACTGCTGCTTTATCTGTAACATTATTAACATGCTGCTGATGGGTGGTTGTCTCAATGTTTTGAACAAAAACAGGTTCAGAATGGTGTCTATTTTGATGTAGCTCTTCTTGCTGTAGCTGTGATTCAAGCTGCAAAAAATCGATCTTTTCTTGTGCATTTTGTAAACATGTCTGAATTTCTGAGAGAGATCCTTTGCTGATTTGTAATGTGTCATCAACAGTAGATAATATCAAAGTTTTAAGGAACTGTAATACTTCACTGGTTCTGGCCATCTGTCTTAATGCAGAAAAATAATATCTACTCACAGTACACAGCAATATCCTTTATAAATGTCAGCAAATGATCAGTGTGCAGTATAAAAGATTACAATCAGCTCACCAAAATCTTTATGCAGCAGTGGAATCAAGGAATTTCAAGCTCTCTGAAACCCTAGAATGTGAAATCATACTTCACTTCATCAATACATGTCTATAGATCAACAATGTCAGTAGTACCAACTTAATAGATGCTTTATCAAAGAATAATGTGTCAATACTGTCATATCAAATCTCTAAATCTAATCTTTGTTTAATGCAAACAGTCAACAACACTCCTTGCATCAAACAATACAATTGGCATACTCCTCCAAGGATATTATAGATCCACGCATCCAAAAAACTCTGTGGGTCCTCAAAAACCTGTCTGTGTGTCGCACTGCATATTATTCATTTATAAGTAAAGTAGTCTCTCCAGAATCCTTGTGGAAGGCATGGGTAAATATCACTTTTCCTCCTCTACTAAAGCTGACAATGATATGTAGTTTATACACACCCAAGTGCTTGGAAAATGTGCAAAAGTCGAGAAGCAAAAACTAATGGCAGGATCATATGATAGTTTCAAATATCACTGGACAGCGCGCATTTCAATATTTAAAAAACAACGCACATTTAATATTTAAAACGTTTCACATATCATTGTATAACCATGCTACCTCAAAAGTGTTGTTCAGGTTCTTTAGTTCTGCGCTCCTGCTTTCTCTTGCAACAACAATAATAACGCTCAGTATCAAACGAATCTCTAGTTTTTCTTCAGTTGTAAATCTTCCATGGCAGTTTCTCACAAAGAAGGGACTTGACTGTAGCAGCAGCTCAAAGATGCATCAATATCGGAGACTAAAACTAAGGTGACTATGGTAGACGTAGAATTTGATGATGAGAAGATGGACGACAAGGTTTTCGAAGCAGTGGATATAAGTTCATCAAATATCAGCGAGGAGGGAGCCTTGGACAGAGCTGAATCTGTTTCCAAAAGCGAAGGGCCCGTACACGCAGTCGATTCAGAAGACTCGAATATCAGAGTGGTCACTGCTGGTGACACTCTTTATACTTCAGCAAAGACCTCTGAGTAGTTCAGGTGACCTGATCTCCCTTATACTTCAGCAGACCTGATCTCCCTTGATTCAGGCCTAGGATACATTGCTTTTAAGAACTATTCCATGAAGGCTATAACGGCCGAAGAGTACTACAACCATGTTGATTTATATGATGTTGTCGCTGTTGTGAACAAGAGAATGTGTAACAGGAAAAGTGACTTGAGCTTGAACAATTTCCGGGGCATGAAGTCTTATCATGCAGGCTAAATGACAGTGGCTGGATGGAACTATCCAGTGCTTTGATACCAATGGACAGCGTTCAAGAACGTTCAACTTACCAACAGTGTGTCAACCAACAATGGAGTCATATCAAAGCAGCGTTCACCATGGAGTAGATACCAGAGCGCTAAATAAATGATGGTCTTCTTCAAACATGGGGTTGTCCTTCACTGGGCCAAGAATATATTGCAGCAATCCCACATCGCGTCTCTGAAAAATAAGCTTCCGTAGCGGTTATTGGATCCTTCAGTTCTGGTGCGTGATCGACCACTTGAGTGGCATAGTTGCTCCTCTGATTATTGTAGCGATGTCTTCTATACCTGCAACCACAGAGTCTCTCAGTCGTGCCTTGGACATCAAGAGCACTGAACTTTTACTTGGAACTTCTTTTGCTTAGTGCGATTCAAACGTATGACGTTTCTTTTTCTTGAACTTCTTTCGCTTTCGCTTGGTGCGATTCGAACGTATGGCCTCGAGTAATACTAGGCTCGAGTGACAAACGCTCTGAGCCATCACTCCTCACACACGAGAAGCGGGGGGAGGAGCTGAAGAGTCTCCTTACAGTTCTACGCCCCTTTTCTCTGATTCTAAAGGCTAAGACTGCTAAGATTGTCAGAGGAGTAATTGATGCGGTTGGAAGATAAGGAGATTGATACACCGGGTCTGCTCGCCATGATGTCAAATGATACTGGGAATCCTTCAACTTAGCCTCGCTAAAATTAAGCTTTTCACACAGATGTTGTATTAAAACCTGGTAAGTTCTCCAGCAAGGTAAATTTCAGTGAAACAATCAAACCTCGAGTGAAATGAAAGGCCAAACAGTCACTTGAAGAAGTCGAACCACTGAGATATCTCCAGCAAGGAAAGTTTTGCGTCTTTTTTTTCCTTATAACAGCAGTATACCAGCTCTATAAAACTCCATGCAGCTCAAAAAATGAGAAGTTAAGAGACTGAGATTATACACAATAATATATTTCTTTGCTCAGTAGGTATATGCTCAGCCAGCCATGAAAATGAATGCAGACCCCGCAATGCTATTCTGACGGCACACAACACCAGTGTCCGCAGCCTAAATAGCGGACGGGCGCACCACACAAGTAATCCAGACAAGACACTGGTAGGGATTATAAAAAATTAACTGTAATAATGTAGAATAGCTTCCCATCGCAATTTTATTCAAGAGAATACTGAGCTTTAAAGGGCGTTTAATACAGAGGGCCCCGGGGTAAATTTAATCTTCATAACCAGATGATATCGTGTGCAGGAAACGATTCAACGGTAGAATAAAATGCACAAAAAATGATGGCAAAGATGCGCAGATGACTGACCATAGCAGTGAAGAATGTTACCCTAAATTGCAGGTATGAGCGAGAACAGGCCGCAGAACAATCAGTGACTCTTAACCGATACGCAGAGACCCAATGACACGCAGGACAGAGGCATTATGGCAAACGTTCAGCATTTACTTAAAAATGCATATGTCAGAGTGCGCAGTCTAGACAAAACGCACAGTCTTGGAAGAAAAACGCATATATGTGCATGAATTTCGATTAGGCACAACAGAGAGATAATCCAAGGAATGGACAGAGTAAAAGCATCAAATTTCTTACTGTCAGTGAATTAATGGAGTGTTATGGACAGTGAACAGAAATGTCATAACTGATATGCACATAGAGGCCACAAAACAAATGGCTCAAATTGAAGCAGGACCAGCAATCGCCTGCTCTGATACCATGTTAAACACACATGGACAACACAAAAGATATGAAAGATAAATCAGTGAGTACATTTTTTATTAACAATAGATATACATTTATAGTACAAATATGTGACTCTTGGGTTTCAGATCCCAAGGTCTCTTGGACTTCTTTGTCCATTCGACTTCCACACTAACCCACTTAGGATTAGGTGTCCAACACGCTTCTTACCTATCTCTACCTAGGTGGGTGACTGCTTGCACATGTTTCCAATCCATGTTGTTTGAGGTTGGACATTTCAGTGTGTTGGGCATGGAATCCCCCCAAGGCATGTTTTATGGCTTAAAGCCCAATTTTTGACCAAGACCTTTGTAAAAGCTCAAGGAATTGTGGACGTGGAGCGCGAAGTCATAATAGAGTCACAGGGTTGTCCACCCTTGTTTTTGTAATATAATGTCGGATGGATAGACCTACCCATGGTCCACAGACCATGGGATTGTATAAATAAAGCGAGGCTCTAAGTGTAGAAGAGAGCATGACTAAGAATAGAAGCATTATCAGTCTAAGTGATTAAGTCGAAGTGTAAAGTGTGTCTTTGGGTCATAGAGTAGGAGAAGGCTTTGCAGCTGAGTGCGCAGAGGCCTAGTAGTCCACAGCTGAGTGCGCGAACCCCTGCAGCTGAGTGCGCAAGATAGGTCGAGTCTGTAATCATTGGAAGAATTAATAAAGAGAAGTTTACCATATTACTGTGTATCTTTTCCTATTTTAATGTATGATTGGGTTTAAATTGCAAGTGTATTGTTTATTTGCTACACGAACTCTTATGAATGTGTTGTATAAATAAATATAACATAAGACATCCATTTATGTGAAGATAATTGACTAGGCATAGGAAGATAAGTAAGATCTCAGGTGCAACTTAGGGGAATAGCGCAGAGCATGGCTCCAGCAACGTGAAAGCTCCACAGCCCCTGGTTAGGGCTATGTGAAGGCAAGTATATCAAGGCGCGAAGGCCTAGGATGTGTGCAAAGAAACATGCATGAAAGGACTAACAGTTGGACCAGTTCAACCTCTCAGACATCTCAAGGGTGCGGAAACTTGGTTCCAGCACCTCCCCATACTACTTTGGGTGAGACCTCAGTCCGCGCTCCGCGGACTATTGCCGAAAGGGCCAGTAGTACATGGATTTGCTTGGCTAATTAACTCCAAACCTGGGTCAGGCCCCAACAAGCCAACAAATGGTTCTGTTGCTGGGACCGGGATCTGCATAGAGATGTTTGATGTTGTATCATTGGAATCTGACAAAGAAAGGAATTGAAGATTGGTTGGACAAAAATATTCACAAGTTCACGGCGCAAGAAAACAGGAATCCGCGACTATCAAAGCAAGAGTGGTTAGACTACTACTTATGCACAGAGATCCTTGAAATTTTCTTCGCATCTCTCCCTATTGAGTTGTAAGAGTTGATCACGAAGCTAGAAGATAGCCAAGGAAGGTGTAAACTCGACAGACCTATTGTGTGGACTCTAGAATTGGTGCGCATATTGGAAGCATCAGATGATAAGATCGCGTGCACTATTGATCATTAGCTCCATCGAATCATAGGAGGATTCATCACCGAGTTCACGGTAGATACTTCAGTCAGCTATAGCAAGGCAGAATGACGCTTCCTTAAAGGGCTATGAGGTAAGTACGTTAAATATTTGAACACTTGGATTAAAATTCTTCTCTGTGAAAATGGGTTATGCGAATAAATTGATGTTTGGGGCTACGCGAAGTGGGAGAATCTATAGAAACGAAGGCAGTACAGAACTAGAAACTAGCCCCTTGATTTCACCTTCACGAGGAGTCAAGGAAGAGCTCACGAAGGTCTCACCAAGAAGTGCGATCAATTTTACAAGGCAGAGGATTCCGCACATACCACCCCCACCCACACCGCCACTAGTTTCATTGTCTTCACCCCCATCTTCACCCATACCACCACCGCGAAGCAATATGGCGAGCGCAATAAAGTTGCCAGTGTTCAAGGGAGTAGGAAATGAAGATCCGGACCAGTTTTGGTTCGTGATAAATGTTGTATGGGAAGCACAGGGAGTCACGAATGATAATATAAAGAAAGAAACATTGGTCAGTGCTTTGCAGGATTATGCGCTGACCTGGTACATTAAGCATTCCAATGAAAATCCGAATGTGGGGATCGCGGATATCCAAGCTGCGCTAAACAAAGAATTTAGCAGGCCAAATTCAGAGGTGCAGTCGATCATTGGGTTCAACGAAATCACAATGCTACTAGGCGAGACCCCTTGGGAGTTGGATCAGAGACTGAAGTGCACAATTCACGAAGCTAACATGACATTGACAGATGGATAGCATCATGAATGGTTTGTAGCATCGTTAATGCTGCATCTACGGAACACGTTGTCATAATAGAGGCTAACCACTCAAGCTGAGGCCTTAAAGGTCAAAATGAGATTTCACGAGATCTGGATATAGGATCCCAACCTAAGAGTTCAGCAAATTCACGCGCAGTTGAAAAATTTGTGCCTTGAGATGCAGAGTTTGAAACAAGACAGGACAGCTTGCCCATAAGTGTGCAATGAGGTATGGTGCGTAAAGTGCAAGGGTCAAGGACATGACAAGGACCACTTCCAGGTGTTTGTGAATTACCTCACAGGAGGAGGGCCAATTCCATTGAGACCAAAGGCACAAGAAGGACCGAGTGTGGTGTCTGCACTATGGTGTGTGATTTGTCAGGTAGGAGGAAAGCATGCTACAGATAACTGCCATTTATTGCAAAAGTACACACATAATTCACAGTAGTTGTTCTCTAATTTCTGTAGATCAGTGCGACATGATGAGCACACCTGTAGAAGTTATGAGTTGATGATGGATCAGACTCCTACTTACAGAGTTCAAGCCAAAACGCAGCCCCTTGACTAGAACACATGGATGGTACGAACCGGATTTCAGGGGCGTGAACGAGGCCGAGGTGGAGGAGGACCATGAAGGGGTCATGAAAAACTGATATGTTACAATTGCGGAGGGCCAGGACATTATGCCTGCAATTTTACAAATCCAATAGGGAGATCATGTTTGTATTGTACATTGTTCGATCACGAGACAGAGGATTGTCATATGCTGATAGCATGGTTGCATGATAAAGGAGCACTCCAACATCCCCCAACTCAGAACCTGCAAATGATGAGGTCTAAGCCGCGCGAGGAAGACCCTAATGTAAATATTGTGCTTCGAAGTGGAATTAGGACAGGGGATGACAAAGGAAAGTAGCCTGAAGAAAGTACTTGGGTTCGTAAGGCTCCAACGAAGGAACTAGAGTTTGATTTGAAGCCCACTAAGGAGACATTAATGGAAGCCAAGAAGAGATTTGTTGATGCCTCCACTTCAGGAAGTAAAGATAGACTGGAGCCGAAAATGGACCCATCAATGCTCACCACGTTCCTAGGAACATGCATGAAGTTGTTGCACGAAAGCAAGGATGTAAAGGGGCTACAAGAACTCATAAATAGTGTGTTGGAAACACGCAAGGAGAACCGCGCGTAGTCTGGAATCTCGGAAAGCACACAACACAAACGGGAAGGGAGATGAGATTGACCGCATAGATTGGAGAATATGAGATGGACCAAGTGATTCTAGATCTAGGATCAGACATGAACGTCCTGCCGAAGCAGACATGGGAGCGCATGGGAAGGCCTACACTACAATGGTCTCCTATCCAACTACGAATGGCATGTTGAAAATAGCAACAAGAAATGCTAAATATAGAAGTGAAAAATTTAGCACTACTAAAAATAGCATTTCGGGATACTTTCCTATTTTAGTTAGTCCCTGAACTAAAATAGAGAATTAAAATTCGAAATTGATCTTAGCAGTTGTTTGTAAAATATTTAATTAATTCATATTGAGTTAATTAGTTGTAGAAAATCAAACATGAAGTCTATTTGAAGACATGCAACAACTTCTCCATTGATTGAGGAATTTATCCATCAGTTAAAGAGATAAGGATGAGTTGTAATTAGTTAACTCAGTTAACTTAGTTAAGTCCAGTTAGATTAGTTCAAATAGTTTGTTGAACTAATTGTGAGTTCAGTTAGTTAATGCATGCATGCATGTAACTGTTTCACTTCAGATAATTGAATATTATCTCATAAATAATTCATGCATGTCAATTCAGTCAGAGACCTAGTTGAGATCAGATGGAGGGACATTGTAATATCAGTTACAGAAATATTCCATTGTGAATATCTATTGCATGCAGAAGGAATTCATTCCTTGAGGATTGTGCAGTTACTTCTTCAGTTTAGTGAGTGTGTGATGCGTCCAATCACACAGGTGGCATCATTTGACCCCAAGAAAAACTGTGCAAGGAAATAGGAGGCTTGGAGGGCTAAGGGAAGGCATATCTTGTGTCTATTCAATCTGTGAGTTGTATTGTTTGATTGCAGAGAGAGCAGGATAGCTTGTGAGATGATTCCTTTTGTAATCTAAACATATTTCCACTTGTATGATAATACAGAGATTAGGGTTTTAGTCTGAGGCTTTCCTCAGGTTATTCTTCTGCGTTCATGTGTGTTTGAATTTCTCATTATCAGTTATATGTGTTCTATTTGATCTTGCTCAATTCAATTAAGCTTCCGCAAGTTTTTTGTAGGAGTAGATCTTATATTTTTCTTTAGTATATTGCATTATCTGGTGATCTACAGTGGAAATTTCTACATGGTATCAGAGCAAAGGTGATCAAAGTGAAGAACAGTATACAAGAAGGGAGAAGTTTGAAGTTTGAGTTTCCTGAATATATTAATTGAGTTCTTATCACATCTCAATTTCACCAATGGCGTTCAATGGTTTAAGACTCGAGTATGCCCTTGATGGTAGCTTGAATTATATAGCCTGAAATGATCGCATGGAAGTAGTATTAGAGGATAACGGTCTAAAGGAATTCATTGATTAAGAAGTCCCCAAGCTCGCAACGGCTGATGCTACTGAATTGGCAGAATGGAAGAAATGTGTGGCTAGAGCAAGGATAATCCTTCTGAAGGGAGTTCAAGACCACATAGTCTCAAGTCTCCATGGGAAGGAGACATCGTTTTCGATGTGGAAAACATTGAAAGATCTATATCAAAACAACAACGATCAGAGGAAGCTGGCACTGAAAGACAAGCTTTGGAAAATCAAGTGTTAAAAGGGCGACACGATCTCTACATATCTGAACAAGCTCACCACCTACAGGGATGAGCTTGGAAGTGTAGGGATCATGATATTTGATGATGACATGGTGAGTCTTGCACTGCTCGGTCTTCCTAAGAACTGGCATAACTACCAAGACTCGTTTAATGGAAGAGAAAAACTACCAGAATAGGAACAAATTTCGTCGGATTATTTTGCCATGGAGCCCTAAAGATCATACAGTAGATTTCTACTGGACTTCCCAAGGGAAAACTGGAGCAGAAGAATACATGCAAAGGTTTTACCTTGGGTAAGTATGTGAAATCTTCCTTTTGGGATCGAGACAGTAGAGCTGGAGCAATCCTTGAGCGAGTTCACTCAAATGTTTGTGGACCTTTCTCTATAGCCTCCACCACTAAACAAAGGTACTATGTTATTTTTATTGATGATTTTTCTCATAGATGCTGGATCTACTTTATGCAAAAGAAGGATCATACCTTCTTGAGGTTTTGTGAGTTTAAAGCCTTGGTAGAGAAATAATATGGAAAGAAAATAGAAGCCTTGCATAGTGACAATGGTGGAGAGTATGTCTCCCAACAGTTTAAGGACTTCTGCACTACAAAAGGAATTAAACGGGAGTTGATGGCACCCAATAACCCATAGCAGAATGGGGTGGCCGAAAGGAAGAATAGATCGATTGTGGGAGCAGCTCGAGCGATGTTGCATGACCAAAGCCTACCACTGCATTTGTGGGCTAAGGCATGCAATACAACAGTATACTTGTAGAATAGAAGCCCGCACTGTATACTAGGAATGAAGACACCTATGGAGGCATTTTCCTCGAAGCGACCAAATGTGAGTCACTTCTGAATCTTTGGATCATCAGTTTACTGTCATGTGACCAAAGATGTTCGGAATAAGTTAGATCCAAAAACTGAGTTGGGAATACTTGTGGGGTACATGAATACACCCCACAACTATTGGGTGTACCTGCCTACCAGTCAGAGGACAGTGGTACACAGGGATCTGAAGTTCGATGAGCAGAAATCCATGCGAGTATCACTTGAGAGGGACCTCAAGTTGCATGTAGAGGAGGAACTTTCAGTTCCTAAGGAGGAGGAGCCTCAAATTGATGCGAAGCAGTTCATGTAGAGGATCCGGAAGTGGAGACATCCACTCATGTTGAGACTTCCAGAGATGGGCGGAAACACTCAAGGGAAGTTAACAAGTTGATGTTGGATGCGTGGGAGAATGTGGGACAACCATCTTCTCAGTGCAAACAGAGGAGGTTTCCCGAGTAGTACACTGGGTACATGGCCCTGGTTGGGGAGTGTGTAGAGTCTCGACCTTCTTCATTCAAGGAGGCAATGCTGCAACCAGTCTAGGTTGATGCAATGGTAGAGGATTATGACTCTATCATTTAGATAGTGTGTGGGATGTTGTCCCAAGACCTTAGGACAAGTCAGTGGTTAGTTCTAGATGGCCTTACAAGGTAAAGCAGGTAGCTGATGGTAGTGTTGAGAAACATAAGGCAAGGTTTGTTGCCCGAGGTTTCTCACAGGTCGAGGGGATCGACTACGATGAGACCTTTGCCCCTATAGCAAGGTACTCATCTATTAGATCGATGTTGGCACTATCAGCTTAGATGGGTTGGAAGATCCATCAGATGGACGTGAAGACAACATTCCTCAATGGGAAGATTGAGGAGGAGTTGTACATTATGCAGCCAGAGGATTTCAAGACCTTTGATCATGAGTCGTGTGTGTGCCAACTTAAGAGGGCTTTGTATGGGCTGAAGCAAGCACCACGTGCTTGGTACAATAGGATAGACAACTATTTCATCGGGTTGGGCTTCACCAAGAGTGAAGTAGATGCGAACCTTTACCACATCATGGTAGAAGGTAAGCCATTGATCATTGTTCTTTATGTTGATGATTTTATTTTGATAGGTGATGATCAGTTGATCCAGTATTGCAAGGAGGACCTTGCAAGAGAGTTTGAAATGAAAGACATGGGTCTTATGCACTACTTTCTAGGCATGGGGATGTGGCACAAAGATGGTGAAGTATTTGTGTCTCAAGCCAAGTATGCCAATGAGATACTCAGGAGATTCCACATGGAGAAGTGCAAGCCCATGCAGACTCCTCTATCTAGGAATTGGAGGAAGGAGGATGCTACTTCAAGTGAGGTAGTAGTTGCTATTGTTTATCGGCAATTGGTGGGTTCACTTATGTATCTATTGAACACACGACCTGACTTACACTTGCAGTGAACCAGCTGAGTCAAGCTATGGTTCAGCCTACCATGTTGTTTTGGAAGGCAGAGAAGCATGTGCTAAGATATCGCAGAGGCACATCTCAGTTCGAATTGTGATACAGACAGATAGAGGGAGGGAAGCTTCAGGGCTTCACAGATGCAGATTGGGCAAGGAGTCCATTAGATAGGAAGAGAAATTTTGGAGGAATCTTCAACCTTGGTTCAGCTTCAATTTCCTGGTACAGCAGGAAACAGAGATTAGTTGCACTTAGCTCAGCAGAGGCTGAATACATGGCTGCTATTCAGGCAGCATGTGAGTCCATTTGGAAGTGGAATAATCTAGTGGGATTATTTGGTAAGAGGATGGATCCATCCATGATCTAGTGTGATAATTAGAGTTGTATCGAACTCTTTGAGAATCCAATTTTCATGACAGGTCCAAGCACATTGATATATGATATCACCATCTTCGAGACTGTGTGGTCAAGAGGATCATGTTGTTGTTGTATGTTTAGGATGCAAATATTTTGACGAAGGAATTGTCAAAAGGAAAGTTCAAGTTCCACAGAGATAGGATTGGGGTTATTGATAATCCCTTTCTTGTTGAGAGGGAGTGTCGAAAATAGCAACAAGAAATGCTAAATATAGAAGTGCTAAATTTATCACTACTAAAAATAGCATTTCAGAATACCTTCCTATTTTAGTTAGTCCCTGAACTAAAATAGATAAGTAAAATTCGAATTTGATCTTAGCAGTTGTTTGTAAAATAATTAATTAATTCATCTTGAGTTAATTAGTTGTAGAAAATCAAACATGAAGTCTACGTGAAGACATGCAATAGTTTCTCCATTGATTGAGGAATTTATCCATCAGTTAAAGAGATAAGGATGAGTTGTAATTTGAGATGTAATTAGTTAGCTTAGTTAACTGAGTCAAGTCCAGTTAGATTAGTTCAAATAGTTTTTTGAACTAGTTGTGAGTTCAGTTAGTTAATGCATGCATGCATGTAACTACTGCACTTCAGATAATTGAATATTATCTCATAAATAACCCATGCATGTCAGTTCAGTCAGAGACCCAATTGAGATCAGATGGAGGGACAATGTACTATTAGTTGTAGGAATATTCCATTGAGAATATCTCTTGCATGCAGAAGGAATTCATTCCTTGATGATTGTGCAGTTACCTCTTCAGTTTAGTGAGTGTGTGATGAGGCCAATCACACATGTGGCATCATTGGACCCCAAGAAAAACTGTGCAAAGAAATATGAGGCTTGGAGGGCTGAGGGAAGGCATATCTTGTGTCTATTCAGTCTGTGAGTTGTTTTGTTTGATTGCAGAGAGAGCAGGATAACTTGTCAGCTGATTCTTTTTGTAATCTGAACATATTTCCACTTGTATGATAATATAGAGATTGGGGTTTTAGGCCGAGGCTTTCCCCAGGTTATTCTTCCGTGTTCATGTTTGTTTGAATTTCTCATTCTCAGTTATATGTGTTCTATTTGATCTTGCTCAATTCGATTAAACTTCCGCAAGTTTTTTGTAGAAGTAGATCTTGTATTTTGCTTTAGTATATTTCATTATCTGGTGATCTACAGTGAGAATTTCTACATGGCAAACCAGCAAAAGATCCTACCTATGGGGAGATTGTAGAGACTCACAGTAGATATCAAAGGAGAGAGCGCACCAGTAGATTTCGAAGTGATAGATATTGTTGATGACAACAATCCCTACCCCACACTATTAGGAATAGATTGGGCCACTGACATGAATGGGGTGATAAATCTGAAGAAGTGCAAGATGATTTTTGAGAAAAAGTATCTACGCATGGTTGTACCTTTGGACCCTGTAGAAGGATCGCGCTGCACAGAGCCAGTGCACGACTACGACAATGACGATGACTTGGTCTGCATCTACAAGATAACTACATGAGAGCAAGACTAGGTGAATCCAACTGCGGATGGACCAATCTCATCGAAGCGCAAAAGCTCCTGCACATCAGACTCAGACAAGGAAACAGAACGATGGTAGAACCGGTTACACGAGGTAACCACATTGAACTGTAACATGATGACGAGATCATTGCACTACGTATCAACGGAGGTAAGGGAGCTACCTACGTATGATGGTTTAAGTGAGGTGGATGAATTCCTAGGTAGATTTGAAAGAGAAGTGTTGGAACAGCAATGTTTCAAAGCTCTAAAATGGGTACTGTGCGCGATGCTCGTGAGGTGGTGGGGTACACACCAAAGAAGCTTTGAGGACCGGCGCAACTGCAAAAGAATGATGCGCATGCGGTTTGGTAAGCCTCAGATGTGGTTAAAAGACAAGTATGACGGATGGGATGATCTGCGCACACACCTCGAAAAATGGACAAAGGTATATGGGGAAGAGCCACAACCTGAGTGGGTGCACTTGTTTTGTCATACCTTGGATATTATACCCATGAATTGGTATATAGAGACGGAGCTCCGCCATGGAACAAATGAATGGGATATCTTGCACGAAGGATTCCTGTTAACCTTCACATTTGAGAATTGTTGGTGGGTCATTGTTGATGATATGCTACAAGAAGTAAAAGAAGCTATCTTTAAAACACCCCAGGAGCCAATGGAAGTGCTTCAACCTGAACGAGCGACCCAGCTGAGCTGCGCACTGGAGTGTTACAACGTGAATATTGAAGAAGACAATGAAGATCCATGGAAGATTAAGATTCTAGAAACTGAAGGCTATTGTGAGGTTCAAGGGACATTGATTGAAGACCCTAACATAACTGCACCGGTAAATATGAAGCATGTAAACATTGGTATAGAGGCCAAACCGAAGTATGCAATGCTCAACGGCTACTCAGATGACACGATGATGGATAAGGTCATTGAGTTACTCCACGAGTACCAGGACTTATTCTCGACCAAGATCATGGACTTAAAGGGGATCATTGGTGATTTAGGGATGATGAAGATCACCCTAAAACCCGACACAAAGTCGGTTAAGTAGAGGCCAGCTTATCGCTTGAATCTGAAGTACAAGGAAAAGGTCCGCACAGAACTAGACAAAATGCTCACAGTTGGAATAATTGAGCCAGTGGAAGAATCTGACTGGGTAAGCCCTATGGTAGTACAGGAAAGGAAGTAGAAGGGTGAGATAAGAATATGCGTGGACCTCAGGAAGCTAAATGATGCATGTGTGCACGATCCATTCACAACTCTGTTCACAAATGAAGTATTGGAAAATGTCGACAGGCAAGAAGCATATTCTTTTATTGATGGGTTCTCAGGATACCACTAGATCAAAATCACGCCGAAAGATAGGAGTAAGACCACCTTCGCGACTAAGTGGGGCTGCTTTCAATACACTGTTATGTTGTTTGGGTTGAAGAACGCATCGGCCATCTTTTCGCACATAGTTGTTGTCACATTCAAAGAATATATCCACAAATCCCTGGAGGTCTATCTGGATGATTGGACTATATTTGGATTGGTTAAGCACCATGTAGTAAGCTTACGCTTAATGCTCGATAGTTGCGGATGATAACAAATCGCATTGAACCTCAAGAAGTGTACGTTCCTCGTTCCCTTAGGGAACTTGTTAGGACACGTAGTCTGCAAATAGGGACTGATGGTAGACCCCACGAAGATTGCAGTAATTCTTAATTTGGAAGCACCGCGAAGAGTTAAATGGTTGCGCACTACCCTGGGACATACAGTTACTACAAGAAGTTCATCAAAATCTATGCCCAGATTACTGCACTAGTGGAGAAACTGTTGAAAAAGGATGTCACGTTCTGCTAGAATGATGATTGCATGAAGAACCTAGATGTACTAAAAGAGAAATTGGCCTCCACCCTAATCTTGGTCTTCCCAAAATGGGATGTGGAGTTTCATGTCCATGTTGATGCGTCATGTATAGCGATGGGAGCGGTGCTAACACAGGAGGATGGAGAGGGCTTGGATCACCCTATCGCATTCATGAGCCACAGGTTGTCTAAAGCAAAAAAGAACTATTCCACAGCTGAATGCAAGGGGTTGGCTATGGTATACGTGCTCCAAAAATAATGGCACTAATTGCTAGGGGGACTTTTCAAGATGTATACAGACCATTCCACACTAAAATACTTGGTCAATAAGCCTATGTTGGGGGGGCACATATTCAGGTGGCTCTTATTGTTCCAAGAATATGATTTTGAGGTCATGGTGAAGCCTGGATGCTTGAACGCAGGACCGGATCACTTGTCACGCATTGAGACAGGAGATGAACCTACTAGTTTGGAGGAAGGATTAACTCATGCACAACTCTTTTTTGTGCCCATAGTAGATGGAAATTTTGACAATATAATCGACTTTCTGACAACGGGGACTACACCAAAGGAATACTCCATCCAACAGAAGAAGGAACTGGTGGTGCGCGTGGCTGATTTTTCTATCATCACGGGGCACCTATACAAAATGGGTAATGATGAAATACTGTGAAGGTACGTACCTAAATTTGAACAAAGTCATATCCTCATGGAAGCGCATGGGGGCACTACAGGAGTACACTATGTAGGGCGAGCGACCGCGCAAAAGATTCTCCGCGCAGGGTTGTGATGGCCAACCCTTCATCAGGATTCAAAAGCACACTATAAGGCCTGTGATATATGTCAAAGGACAGGTAAACCATCGTGGAGGGATGAGATGCCTTTGAATCCACAAATGATGCTATAGCCCTTAGAAAAATGGGAAATCGAATTTGTAGGACCTATCAAACCTTAAGGAAAAACGGGCACGAGATACATTATCACCGCGACAGAGTACCTGACTCATTGGGCAGAAGCGTAGTCGGTCAAAGACTGCATGGCTGCCACGGTTGCAAATTTTTTGTTTGAACACGTTTTGACTCGATTTGGATGTCTGAAAACCTTGATGAGTGATCATGGTACATATTTCCTGAACGAAACCATCAGCGCACAAACAAAAGAGTTTCAGATGTATCATCAGAAAAGGACACTGTATCACCCACAACCCAATGGGACAGTAGAAGCATTCAACAAAATACTAGAGACTGCGATGACCAAAATATGCAACACATAGCGGAGTGATTGGGACCTACGCGTACCTATAGTACTATGGGCGTGTAGGACAACGTGCAATAAATTGACAGGACAAACACCTTTCTGGTTGGTTTATGGCATGGAAGATGTCATGGAAATGGAGTATATTTCCCCTAGTCTATGCATAGTAGTGCTTGTACGTATGACGGACCGTGAAGCCCTGGAAGAGAGGCTTGTGAAGTTGGAAGAACTTGAGGAGGAAAAATTCCTGGCTGGCTTCCATCAGCAGGTGCAAAAGCAGCACAAGAAGGCCTGGCACGACCACCATATTAAGTTGTGCACCTTCAAGGTAAATGATTTAGTATTTCTGTATGACAGCAATTTTGATAAATTCCCAAGAAAGTTCAAAATGCATTGGCTAGGACCATATGTTGTTAAGGAGGTCACAGACAGAGGCATGGTACAGCTAGCCAAACTAAATGGTGAGCCTTTCCCAGGAAAAGTTAATGGCAACCGATTGAAGCCCTACACAGATGTCCAACTATTTGACTAGCCGGTAGAAGCATAGTCTTCACGCTCCAAGGATCTGGATGAAGGAGTGAGACTATAAACAAATGCAAGGGACACAGGCACAGATGCATGGAAGCAGTTTTGACACCATGGTATCAGAATAAGCATACAAGAGATCCAACAAGTAGTCACTCAGTGCGTTGCCGACCTTACAACAGTTTGGACAGAGTTGGAGGGATTCCACACAAAGATATCTGCACCGATAGAGTGACTCAAGGGTGAGTCACGATGTTTGTGTTGGGGGCCTGTTGGGCATGGAATCCCCCCAAGGCATGCTTTAGGGCTTAAATCCCAAGTTTTGACCAAGTCCTTTTTAAAATCTCCGTGAATTGTGGGCGCAGAGCGCAAAGTCATAATAGAGTCATAGGGTTGTCCACCCTTGTTTTTGTAATATAATTTCGGCTGGATAGACCTACCCATGGTCCACGGACCATGGGATTGTATAAATAGAGCAAGGCTCTAAGTGTAGAAGAGAGCATGATTAAGAATAGAAGCATGATGAGTCTAAGTGATTTAAGTCAAAGTGTAAGGTGTGTCTTTGGGTTGTAGAGTAGGAGAACGCTCTGCAGTTGAGTGCACAGAGGACTAGTAGTCCCTAGCTGAGTGCACGGACCCCTGTAGTTGAGTGCATAGGATAGGTTGAGTCTGTAATCATTCGAAGAATTAATAAAGAGAAATTTACCATATTACTGTGTATCTTTTCCTATTTTAATGTATGATTGGATTTAAATTGCAAGTGTATTGTTTATTTGTTGCGCAAACTCTTATCAATGTGTTGTATAAATAAATATAGCATAAGACATCGATTTAAGCGAAGATAGTTGACTAGGAATAGGAAGATATGTAAGATCTCAGGTGCAACTTAGGGGAATAGCACAGAGCGCGGCTATAGCAGAGTGAAAACTCCACAACCCCTGGTTAGGGCTACGCTAAGGCAAGTATATCAGGGCGCGAAGGCATGGGAAGTGTGCGAAGCAACCTGCGTGAAAGGACTAACAGTTGGACCAGTTCAACTTCTCAAACATCTCAAGGGTGTGGAAACCTAGTTCCAATACCTCCCCATACTACTTCGGGTAAGACCTCAATCCGCGCTCTGCGGACTATTGCCGAAAGGGCCAGTAGTACAGGGATTTGTTTGGCTAATTAACTCCGAACCTAGGTCAGGCCCCAACAAGCCAACACAGTGGACAAGATCTTGACAAGATGATTGAGGGTCTCAATTTTGGTTGCTTCATTGTCTCTACCCTTGCTCATCATTGCTTGGGACTGCCTACTCTCATCTTTGGAGTTCTTCGTCGTTTGGTCATCCTTGATGACTCCAACTACACGTAGGTCTTTATCAACATTGATAACCTCTTCACAACTTTCCAATAGTGTTGGCCTCACAGCTCACTTGGCAAACTACGCAATGTTGGTTGGAAATGCGGACGTGTAGTAATCAGTGGTGATGGAGTCATGAGGCTTAGTGTCTATTAGGAACCTATTCAGTATATGCATAAATCTTTGATTGAAATCACTCACTTTCTCTTTTCCCTCCATCTTGAGGCTTCCCAATTCTTTAAGTAGCATGGCTGGAGTCTTGTCATCAGCAAAATTTTCAAGGAACATACGTTTGAAATAACCCCAGTTCTGTATAGAGTTGGGTGGAAGGCTGTGATACCAAGCAGTTTCCCAACCATCCAAGGTACACGGAAACAATCTACATGCTACATCGTCATAACGTACCTAAAGGGTCTACAGCTATAGGTAGAAGTTGTCTAAGTGATCTTCCACCTTCACCACACTGTTAGGGTTAAACTTGATGTTCACTCTATCTGCTTGCTTTGGCATCTTGTGCAGAATAGTCAGGAGAGCCAATGGTCCCTGAGTCATCCATTCAAGATTTGGGTCAGACATCTCTTCATCCTCTTCATACTCTTCCTCTCCTTCGTATTCTAACATGTCTGACTCTAAGTCTGTTGGTCCGTCTCCACCTCTGCCTCCTCCGCTACCTTCCCCTCTGCCTCCTATACCCAAGTCTGATCCTGAGACCACAAGAGCGCCTTGTTCACTTTGCTGGAGGATGGGAGATTTCTTTTCATCTTCGATAGGTTCTCCTAGACCTTCAAGTGTGGCAAGGGTTGCTTCCTCCACTGGTGATACAAAAACACTCATGGGAGTGGACTTTCGCTTCCTCGCTACACATGGAAGATGTTGTCTATCTGGGATCAGTCTGACTACTTTCGCAAACTGACGAGTGATGGGGTGAATGGATTGGAGGTGTTGATCTGAAGTATCGTGCTCAACACTAGGAGGTTAGGAGTAACCAACCGCTGAGTTGCATGTAGGTGAGAGAGAGTGCAGGTTACTACCTTGACCAAATGTTTGTTGAATGAGTGTGAGGGGAATTTCAGCCATATACAACTGGCTTCCCTCCTTCTAGCACCAGAAATGTTGACGGTGCTGGACCCACCAACATTTAGGGGATCACCCTAGTATGAAGTCCCAACTAGACCTCACACCATTTTATGTGGGAGTCCCATCCGGTATGATGGCTGGGTTTCCATTATCTTAAGGATTTTCCTCAACTCTTGCTTGTCAGCATAGGGGATTGGTTCGCTTTATCTTCAAGAAGTGAGGTTTGCATTCCTGGTGAGTGTAAGTGTACTTGTGTCAATGGTTCTTTCAATTTGAAGGGGAAACGTTGAAGGTTAGTTCTAGGTTGAAAGGTATTAGTCCCAACTCGGCTAGGAATACACAGCTTCCGATGGAGTAGTCCACTTGGATGCAGCAGTGACAACATACAAGGTAAGATAACATGTACAACACTCCTGAATCTATCTGAGACAAGTGCAACGGTTTTTATAGGAAAGTTCATGTGGAAGGTTTATCTGATGTCCGACAGAGCAATCGACACGGACGGGAAAGCATTAACAACATATACAATACATTTATATTAATAAATTATGCATTACAACAAATGAATCAGTTCAGATGTAAAACACATGGTTAAATAAACATGCATTACAAGTGTTAAAGATTAGTCTCACAACAAATACAATACACGTGTGAAAACATACTGGCCTGTTGACAGGCTTCTGAATTAAGTGAAAGTTCAAAGACACATCATTACACCATACATCACTAACCCCATCAGTGGGGTGTTGGAGCCACTACTTACTCCTCAAAGAAAAGATTACAGACTCTCTTGGCTATGTTGGAGGAGCTAAGGTGAAAAATCCTTTCATGTAAAAATGAGGGGGGTATTTATAGCCAAGGGTGAAACTGACCCTTGTGGTTGTTCAACTACCCTCATGACCATTCAAATTCCATGACTTTCCGACTTACATGACTCTATGTTCAACAAGTGGGTCTCTTGGACTTCCATTTTACATCACATTGATATATAATAAGCCCTAATGGAGATGTGGGCAACATGACTCATGACTTGACTCGACATGACTTAACAAGACAATGTTGGTACATTCGTGCTGCTGCTGGAGTGCATGTCGAGCTACAGTGTTGCTAAGTGATGGATTTCTTCATGGTGTATCATAGCTTCACTTCCTCATGGCAAAGTGTGCAAAGTCTTTGATGGTCCTTAGTTTGCTTGATGAAGCTCTAACATGTTGTTCCTTGCTTTCATGTTGGAAGGATTGACAAGCTCACTTGTTCACGAAGATGCATGTTCGTCGTGTTTGTCCACTTTGCATTCTTCGTTCGTTCATCCGTTGGTGAACCTGTCCATCGGCATGTGCTACCTTCCTTCATCCCTTTCATCGTCTTGACATGTTTGTGGGTGTACCTATACCTATAGTCACTCATGACGAGACGACATCAAATCCAAAACCTCCTAGTCTACCATGACACATGATCATTTAGATGCAGGTGACTGGGAGAGGCAGCATTGCTGTGATGCGGGATGATGGCTCTGGGAAACTGCAGATGAAAATTGCATAAGAGTCACTGAGGGATGGAGACAGATGATCTGAGTCGATGGTGACTATCTGCAAGGTTTGGCTCAGCTGGGAGGCAAAATTGTGCAAATTTTAGGAGGGATAGTCTAGGCTACAGGAGGGCAAGGTAGGCATGCTCTACGCATTTTCTGAAATGAACAGTCAGCAGAGGATGGACAGTGAAATTTGTGAAATTTTCCAGAGGAACAAGCTGGGCTGCATGAGGGGTTAGTAGGCATGGATTGCACAATTTTTTTGGGGAACTGCCCGGGAGACTGGTAGCCAGATCTGTGCGATTCCCAGAGGGAACTTCTAGTTGGCTGCTAGGGTCACTGGCAACTAGATCTACGCAATTCCCAGAGGGAACTGCTAGTTGGCTGCTGGGGTTACTGGCAACCAGACTTACGCAATTCCTAGAGGGAACTGCCAGTTGGCTGATGGGGTCACTGGAAGCTAGACTTACGCAATTCCTAGAGGGAACTGCTAGTCAGATGCTCAGTCACTGGCAGTAGAAACTGCACAATTCCTGGAGGGAATAGGCAGTCTGCTGCTTGGAGCTGCTTGCTAGGAAAACTTCATTAAGGCTAGGAGGGAGGACTATGGATCATCTCTACACAATTTCTGAGTTGAGCTGACTGATGGGTAATGGGAGGCCTGCTCATGAGCACTGCGCAGTTCCTGAGATGAATAGTTGGTCAACTGTCTGGGTGGCCATCATGAGTGTTGATTGAGTTTCTTGTAGGTAGTGCAGCTTGAAAGAACTATCTCTGTGCTTCTACGTTGTTCTGGCTGACATTCGTTCAAGTCGAAAGTAGGGTGATGGTCCGGCTATCAATGAGGAGTCTGGTCACCAGTGCTTCAGTAAAAAATGACTAAGTGTGTAAACAATATAAAGATGCATATGTGATCATACAAACACACACTTGCATGACTTGACGATGAAACGACCAAACCATTCAGAGACACATGTTCAACATGATTGATCGACGGTGCAAGAGACAACTGTGACACTCGTGATTGATAATTCATGATTGAGACGATTCTTGCACGACAATGAATGTGACTCTATGTGTGAGTGCGAAAGATGCCTTCATGGCGAACACAACAAACACATATGAAGCAAAGGCTTTGAGCATAACCAGAACATGATCACAAGCATGACTTAGGCATCAACATGCAGAGACTTGAGTGCAATAAACAAGAAAGGTGAATGTAAAGACTTACATGAGCTCACGGAGTGAACCAGGTGTGTGCATTCATCAAGTGAAACTCTTCAAGGGAGGCTCCAAAATTGGTGCATGCCAAAATTTTGGAGGGTGGTTGTAGCCACTACAACAACTATCTCTGAAAAGGTGGCATGGAATTGGGAGTTGTAGGCACAAAAATACTGAGGAAAGTCCCCAGTCACATGCATGGCCATGTTTTGGGAGTGACTATAGGATTCCATTCGCACTCATGACCATTTTATGGGAGCGACTAATGTTTTAATTGAATAAAAGGTTAGTTTTTCTTAGGGGCTAGTCACCTTGAAGGTTTGGATGGCTCATAAGGGTTCTGCAGTATGTTTGGAAGGTCTGTGTAGTGTGTTATGTCGGTTCAACTTCTGTAACTGACACATGGGGAGCTTAATCATATCATAGTAACTCTTCTTCACATGTTTACCCTAATTGGCCATTAATTGGGTCAATGTGGGAGGAGGGTGTTACACTCTCATACCATGGCTATCGACATATCATGTCTATTGTGGGAGGCATAACTTTTGCATATGAGCTCTGATTGACATGATTCTTGTGCCATTGGAAATATATATCAGTGAGCATCAAAATAAAATGGTATGGACTAAAGAAAATAAGTTTTTTATCCAAAAAATATCATATGATGCCTCAAAGCTCCAAAATGTTTCAAACTCCAATTTTCCAAACTAGGACTTACAGCTAAAAATATCTTGCAATCTAATTCTTCAAGTGTTTTTCCACTACAAAAGCTTTGAGATAGAAGAAAAATAATATAATGATCCAATTTAGATGATATATCCTCATTGAGGAAGGATTTGGTTCCCCAAAATCTTTATTGAATGAGGTGATGAAATATTTTGTTTACCTTCTCCCTAGAGTACTGCTTTTCTTTTCCTAGAATTTTCTTTTCAATCCAATTTTCCAAAGGTAGTGTTACCATGTCTTGTAGTTATAGACCTAATCTACAATTTTATTTCCTCTACCAACTTTTCCTAATCATATGGTTTTAAATCCTCTATGAAAGGTAGGAATTGCTCCCCTTCCTAATCTAACATGGGGGGCTTCCAAAGTTTGATATTTTCCACATCCACCACTAAGTATATGTGCATGTATTAGGGTGTTGATGGTGTTGGATAATCCACCAAGACTAGGGGTCTCCTTAGTATGAAGTCCCAATTAGACTCATACCATTTGGGATAGGATCCTGATCTAGGATACTGGCCTGACTAATATTATGTGTGTGTGTTTTTCTCTTGGATATCAAATGCAAAGAGATAAGTGTAATATCTCAGAAGAATGAGGCAAAATCATCTCTCCATTGATGACTTGTAGAACATAATACAAGAGTATGAAAACAACATAATGAGCAAGAGCATGCCTTAATGAAGGATCAAATAGTTGAGATTCACTAATATATACACAAGTAAGAGAGCATTAGAGACAAAATGTGAATTAGTTCATAATTAATCTCTAACATTAATATTGAATGAGAAACAAATATTCAAATCCAACACACCAGTTGCATGAAACAAAATAGTTCGTGAATATGTAACTAGTGCATAAACCCACATACCTAATCAACAAAAGCATGAATATTCATTACAAGTGCCATTAACATGTATGGGAATCAATGCATGAATACAAAGCTTCTCATTAATAATGTTTCCCATTCAAGTACATGTACACAAGTTAGAACCCAATAGTGGGACTTGAGTAGTTCATATCATCTTCATGCATAAAAATAGCCTCACAATCCTTCCACCTATAAGCTACCAAGAGGGTGCCTTCAACTCATTGAGCACAAAATAACAATCCTATTACTAGTCTGAGCTAAGTGCTAAAGTATTTTTTCTTGAGGCATAAGGTTGCATTTATAGAAATGAGGAGGTTGTTCTTTCACCTTATCCTATAACTTTTGGACTCCCTCATGATGTTTCGACTTCTAACTGACTCTTGAGGTTCATTAAGACCTTTAGACTTTCACCATGGATCTTATATTCTCATGTGACTTTTGGCATTCTCTTTTGTCCTTTTCCATGATTGTCATTAATGACAACACAATATTTTTACAATAAGTCAATGATTTTCTTGTAGAAAAATAGTGTTATTTAAGAGTCTCAATGATGACTTCGTTACACTCTTGGGTCATCTTGGCCATAGATTTTACTCATTTAGACATAAATGATGAAAAACTATTCTCACAATCCAATCTTGCAAATACACACAACCATTAATTAGGAATCAAGATGGATACACCTCAATAAAATAAGAAGTAATTATCACAAATAAGAATTGAAAGAGTAAGAGTCCATAGAACTGAGGTGTTGGTATTAAAATTTCTTGGCTCATTCTTCCTGGGTTCTACTCCTACAAATTTAATAGCATTACATTATCACAATTATCTCTCACAACCTTTGACATGCCTTCTATCGCACATAGGTGTTCCTTTATTTCAACGCTATGTAATCTATGGTTTCAACATATTATATACCCATACAATCATGCACAAATTTGATAGGTAGCCTTTTTCATGGCCAATATTTTTCAATTAGTTCCACTACTTGGTGGGATTTTGAGCATTATCCTTATCACTTTCATTTGTCATTGCTTCCCTTGATGCATGCTTTGCCATTAATGAACATTGTATTAAGAATAAATGTGTCGTATGATAGTCTTCAAAGAAAACTGAATAAATTATCTAATGTTATTTTTAATTTCTATAGTATAGTATCATTTGAAATGCCTCTGAAATACCACTCTTTGCAGTCATAAGATTGTTTTCACCATACAAGTTGCAACATGTTCCTACGATGGTGCATTTTCGGAAGCAGGGTGTCTAATGATAGGAGGATAAGGAATATTGCTTTAGATTTCACTAGGACGATGGACATTTTTCCTTCTGTCACATAGTCACATTGTAGTGATATAGACCTAATATGTGATTGCAATTGCCTTCAGCCTCTCCAATTGTTCCAAGACTTTTATCATTGCATCATCACTACCTTTAGTTGTAGCATGAGTATTGTTTTCATGGTGTTTTTCCCCTTGATTTCCTTTGTTCACTAATATGCATGGATTTCCAAAACACCAATCAAACCATGGAAGCTTTTATATAGTCTTTTAGCAAATCACTATGCTTGTTAACATATGATTTCCACACCACACTTAATTGTATCATCATAATTTGAATTGGAACTACACATCATTTAAACACTCTTTATATCTCATCATCCTTTCCTCAATGCATATGCAATTATATCTTCTTGGTCATGTATTATTGTAGCAAATGCACACTCATGTATTGTAGCTTTTTCATACACAACCTTTGCAATACAATCCTTCCATCTTCTCATCTCATTGCTTATTTAGAAGGAAAACTGACACTACATGGGTCACAAATTGATTGTGTAAATAAGCTCTGGTGGAGATAGACCTTTTACTAGTAAGGGAGGTTGGTTTTTGTTCTATGTCATGCTAGTGTGACTACACTTGTGCTTCAAACCTCTAGTCGCGCTATCACTCAACTTCATCTTAGGTTAATATGCTTGGATATAGCTTATACTTTATGGACCATTTATCTTTAAAATCATAATTTATCATCATTAATGCATGGTGTGTGCCATCAATGCATCGTGTAATGTATCCTGCTTGTTTTTCCTTTATGCATTTGCAATATCAAGCATAGCTTTCTATCTTATTTCTTTGATATGGCTGCTATCACAATGTTCCTCTATGAAACTTTACTTAACTGGTATGAAAACTAAAATATCACTTGGTAATAAATGGTGTTTGATACATAACTCTCATGACATATTACTTAAGATACAAGAACTATATATATAGTTTCATTGCACACTTGATCAGTCTCTTGTAATGGTGTTTATTTATGCTTTCATCATAGTTTAGCTTCCATTTGGTCAATTTAGTGTCCTAAATTTCTCTACATAAATTATCAATCCAAGTATCATAAACTGATGAAGTGTAGTGCACTATATGTCCTAGATGACCCTTCTTACTTCATTGTTTTTGAGTTTTGTGTTGTTTTGGGGGTTTTTCATCCTTTAATCCTTAATGATTTACAATGTACTTAACAAAATCTTAAATCCAACTTATGTAAAGATTGATAAGAACCTAAAGAAATGAGAACTAAAAGAGCTTAAGTAAGATTTGGAAGCAAAGTTTAATCAAAAAAAAAAAAAAATAGAGTTTCTATCTTTAATCATATCATTATTTCCAAATCATGAGCTACAAATTAAAAAGTAAAATTGTTGTCTATTCAATTGCAGAAACAAGACTAAATGAAATACTAAAACTCAGAGGGAAATTGTGACTATTTATGATGGAAACAAAACCAAAATGAAATACTAAAACTGAAAGTGAGATTACAACAAATGTTTAATCTATTGTAGAAACAAAGCTTAATGAAAAAATGAAAGTGAAATTGCAAAAAAACTAAATGAAATACTTAGTTACTCTGCCTCTCAATTTTGGAAGACAAACCTCCTTGGAATGACATTTTGAGGAATTATGTACTTCATTATTCTAAAAGAAGATAAATGAAAAAACGTAGAAAAGACTCATTGCATCAATGAAGTATTCAACCACTTTGTTTGAGATGAGTTATCAACTAGAAGGGATTTTTAGAAACATTCATCTACACCATGAGTCACTGAACTAGTAATAAAATGGCAAGAATAGTAATGGCATGATCAATCTATTTGGAAATTTAAAAATTAGTGAAACAGTGAATGAAATAAACTACTCTACACTATTGAATTCAACTTCTACTACTGATAAAAACTAGAAAGAAATTAAGCAAAGAGAAAGCTATTTTGTAATGAAAGAAGCTATTCTGCATTAGTGAAGAAATGATGCATTATAAACAGGGTTAGTATGAAAAATGGTTATGAACACTATGGAAGAAATGATAAATTTACAGTTTAACTATAAAAGATAAAACAAAATGAAATGAAACCTCAGTCAGCGCAGGGGCCCTCTGCAACTGCTTAGGTTATGCGTACTTAATCAAAACTCCAAGAAACTATTTCAGATATCCATAAAACTTGCAGTCTTCATATTAAAAACACAGGAAATGAGTTTTTCAAAATTATAGAGGAGTAGTCTAAGCTTAATTATGTGAGGAAATTCGAACTGGTTCTGCATTATTTACACAAGTATTTATAGAAAAATTATACAACTCTTTATGGAGAAAAATAAGCTACAGCTAAAACATGTAGCAGACAGGCACATAGAATCCTCTTCCTCAGCTGCTGGAGACATAAATCTAAGGTGATGGCTGTTGGATTCAGTTGCATAGATGGTTGTTGGAGTCTGTGGGTTCAAGAAGTTGTTTTCGATCCCATCACTGTGAAACGTGTACAAAACAGAGTCATGTTTGCCTTTGGTCTCTATGTTTGACTTATCCATTGACCGGAGTCTTGAGCTAGTTTCTTTGTCGATTTGGGTTGTTTGACTAGGATAGGATCCAAGTCATGACCATTCGAGAGATGCCCATGTAGTCGGTTTCCTCGTTTGACACCTATAACCTGTCGAAGCATGAAGATAGTTGTGGAACAATCAATTAGATGCAGAATAGGTTGTGTTTCGTAGCTAAAAGACAAAAACTTATTCAAACAACAAAACATAAAAGCATAACATGTAAATCACTAAAATGTTCTTATTAAGGCAATGCATATTGGTTATTGATGACAGGGATGCATTTTCTTCATGGAAAAACAAAGAAAAGGGAGGAGAAGAGTTGTTAAGGAAAAGGTAGTTTTGAGGCTCAACATAAGCCCACTGTAAAACCATTGCATGTCCCCATGCAATCAAAATTGTGAACTCCCTCCTCCTGCTGCATTTGTTCTGATACTTCAGCCAACACATCCAACTTCATCTTCTTGCTTTTCTTTGCACTGACTGCCATCCTTGGCTTCCTCATAAGAAATTAGTATTTGAGATTAATGAGTGTCCTGTTCAGCTTCTTGTTTTCCTTTTCAGTTTCCTGTTCTTTTTGTACATAGTCCCAAGTGTTGCATTGTGTTGGCATGAATAGCTCTATCCATCTTATTCTATTCCCTTTTTCATTTTCTTTTTGGATGCGCCTGTTCAGAATTTCTAGCTCATAGATCTCCTGTTTGAGGGAACTAGTTAGAGTTTCTTGTGAGGTGGCAGGTAGCTCTAGATTAGCTGAAGTGCCTGGGTCTATTGAGGTACTCTTTTTCTCTAATGACTCTATGTAGTCATATATTTGTTGTTGTATTGGATCAATGTCAGGAGAAGCTCTACTTGGGCTGCCCTCAAAATTTTGTGGAGGAGAGTTCTATGGACTTCGTTCATATGGGATACTATCAGGGGACTCATCTGGGGTTTCTTGCTCTAAATTTATAAACTTGACCTCTTTTTATTTCACCTTCTTCACCTTGCCTCGGAGTCTAGAGCTCCTCCTCAAGTTTTGGAAACTTATAGTTTCTTCTTTGGTGTCTTTTTTCCTCTTTCCTTTCTCCTTATATTTCTTGATTTGTTCCTTGATCTTAGTTAGTCTTTCAGAAAGTAGTTGTTCATCCTCTTTAGGTGATGAAGATTCAGGAATATCCCTGTTGATTTCTTCAACCTTTTCTTTCATTTTTCTCCTCTTCTTAGTCTGCTTTCTAATCTCTATTTTAGGAGTTATTTCTGCATCATCTTTTTGTGAGGATCTTACAAAGTTGACATTTCTCCTTCTACTTATTTTAGCATGACTTCCCTCAGATAAATCTAGAGCATCTTGGAAGACATTCCTTACCAAGAAGTCCTCCCATGTATCCCCTACACTTGTCAAATGAAATTCAACTAAAATCTTCACTAGTCCATGGTGATATAGAGTGGTTTCTATTGATTCAACTTTCTTTTGGACATTAGTTGCCATTCTTCTCAGACTATTCAAAAGGAAAAAGGAAAGATTGAGGGTTCCATTCTCTAGAAAATTCATTAACAATCGTATGTGATAAACATACATAGACCCAAACCTCCCTTCACATGTAATGAATTTTTGCAGTATTAACAACATGCTACTCCATTTGTTTTTGAGTGCAGAAATTGGAATCCCTTTTCTAAAAACTGAAATGTCCATACCTGGGTTTTTAAGAATCACCTTCTAGGATTCATCATGAAACTCTTTGTTCTTAAACCGCCTTTCTCCTGGCCTTGGGAATTCTGTTGCTTCTACTATGAAGGAATCGGTAACTGCAAATTTGATGTCACCTATTTCCACTTCCATTCCATCAAATGACCTGGAAAAGGATTTAGTGATTTCCTTATGGTAACCATTAATTTTTTCAATAAAACAAAACTAACCAGCCTTCTATAACATTCCCTTCAGCTGCGAATATCCCTCCATGTATTTTACCCCTATGGGTTCAGTTCTAACAATAAGCCCCATAACCTCTGTTCTCGCCTACCCTTCAAAACTACTCTCACTGTCTGAGAAATGGAATGACTGCGTATATGGTAGTAAGAAGACTGTGTATACAAAAGCAGAATGATTATGGATATGGAAACAGGATGACAGGGTATGTGGGAATAGAATGACCAGAAACAGAATGATTGTGAATATGAAACAAAATGACTGTATATATGGAATATATGGAAACAGAGTAACTGTATACACAAAATGTGTGGAAACAGAGTGGCTGTATGCATAAAGAATATAGAACAAAATGATTGTATGCACAAAGTGGCTGTGTAAATATGAGAGAAAAACTTAAGAGTTCGCATGTAATAAATAAATAGTCAGGGTTTGAAGAGTCGTATATAGGTAGGTCATGTCGTTAATATGACCATTAACAAGTGTAGCTGTAGAATTCCGATTAAGTACCAGTTATGGAGTTTAAAGCAGAAATTAGTTATGAAGGAATCATTTGACCATTTTTCATTGAAGACGGAAGATATTGTGGAGACATCGTGGCAGTCAAATCACATGATGATTAATCAAGGAGACATGTGATCATACATGTTATACAAGCTTATGTTTTTTAATTTCTTTTTGAAATCAATTTTTGTATTTTACCTTTGGAACCTTTGCCTTCCGCTTGCTAATATTTTGATGTTTTCTCCACAGGTGCTTTAGGCATGATTGGTCTTCAAAGTTGATTTTTCTTCAATTACCTGCATACAAGATTTTATTATGAACTGGAACTTGTGCTTGGACTGATAAACAAACTGTTGTTGCAGAATTAGATTAGCTACAGAACAGGATCAGCTACGGAATGGAATCAGCTGCAGAACGTGAAAACAACTGCAGAATGTAAAATAGAGAGTAAAATATGGCTTATGAATGGATGAAATGGAAATGGCTGTGTAAGTGAAAATAAGACAAGATGATAAATGAAAATGGAGATGAAAGAAATGCTGGAAAAGGAAAAATTTATTGGTGAAATATGGTAATGGAATGAAGTGAAACTGTAAAAGTAAAACAAAGTGAAATGAAATGAGACAATGAATTTTGCAGAATGCTGAATGACTATGGCTTTTTGTCACCACTTTTTCAGAAAAGGAAATGGAAAATATAGGGTGTCAGAAACTTCTGATTTTCACCCTGTATTTTTTGTATAAGCATGCCAATCAATGATTGGTTTCAACCTTATATAATTTATTTATTTTTATATTTTTTTTTCATTTTTTTTTAGATAGGAAAAAATAAAGACTAAGTTGGTGGAGAAGAATGATTCTTCTTCACTAACTTCATTTCAGAATTGTTCTGGAAGACCTTGATGAACTCCTCCTTTGAAATTGGTTTTTGATATATTTTCAATCTATGACCATTCGCAAGAAGAGGAGTTTGACTTTCATCTATTGTTATGATCCTCACTGCTCCATTACTGAAGACTTTTTCAATCTCATATGGCCCAAGCGAATGAGTTTGAAACTTCCCTTGAAAATTTTTAAACTTTGAATCAACTAAGAGTTCCCAATCTCCCTCTTGAAATCTCTTGTCCTTGATATATTTGTCATGCCATTTAGCCCTCTGTTGTTGGACTAAACCAGTCCTCTGAACTGCTTCTTGTCTGATTTCATCAAGTTCATTTAATTGCTCTAGTCTATGCTTTTGAGCCTCTGATAATTCTATCCCCAACTGGACTGCCATCTTGAAAGTTTTGATTTGGAACTCTATAGGGAACAGGACTTGTTCCCCATAAACAAGTTCATAGGGTGTATTTTCCGTTGTGTTCTTCCATGTAGTTCTATAGGCCCATAAGGCTTCAGGAATCCTTTCTGCCCAATCTCTTCTATGTAGATGCACAGTCTTGGCGAGGATTCCTTCAATCACTTTATTTGTAGACTCTACTTGACCATTTTCTTGTGGATGATAGGGAGTATATTTCCTATGCTTGATCTTGTACTCCTCCATAAGCCTTTCCATCATGTTGGATGTGAATTGAGATCCTTGATCTGTCACAATTTCTCTTGGAACACCAAAACGAGTGAAGATGTCCTCAAAAAGAAAATTAACTACAGATTTTTCGTTAGCAAAAGGTAATGCTTTGGCTTCTACCCATTTGGTGACATAATTAGTGCATACCAATATATACTTTTTCTACTTAGATGGAGGATTAATTGGTCCAATAAAGTCTAAAGCCCATTTTTCAAAGGGTTCAATAAGTACCTGAGTTTGTAATGGCATTTCATTTGAGGGAGCAGGTTGTCCTACCCTTTGGCACCTGTCGCACCTCTTGACATATTCTTTAGAATCTTTGAAGATGGATGGCCAATAATATCCTAAAGAAAGGCTTTTATAGGTTTCCCTCTTGTCAGAAAAGTATCCACCACACGGCTCATCATGACATGCTTTGAGAATATCAGGCATTTCATATTCCCTAACACACCTTCTGATCATAAGATTTGGCCCTGTTTTATACAATTCGTTAGTGATCCATGAATATCTTGCACTTTCTTGAATAATCTTTCTTTTCTCTCTAGGAAACAAATGTGAAGGTAACTTCCCTGTAACCAAGCAATTAGCAACATCTACAAGCCAAGGAGTTTGAGTAGTTACTGCAAAAATATATTCATCAGGAAACTTATCTTAAACCAAAGAGTCTTCTTTGATATTCTAGATCTTGGACAAGAAATCAACAATTTTGTTTTTTTTTCTAGGTCTATCTAGCACAGTAATGTTGAATTCTTACAAAAGTAAAAGCCATCTTGTAACTCTACCATTAGTGATAGGTTTATTCATCAAATATCTAATTGCAAAGTGATCTATATGAACAAAGGTTTCATAGCCTGTTATATAGTGTCTAAACTTATTAATTGCATGAACAACAGCTAAAAATTCATTTTCAGTCACAGTATAATTCAACTCAGTGGGAGTCAAATTCTTACTTGTATAGTAAATGGCATAAGGAATCAAATCTTTTTGTCCCAATACAGCTCCCAGAGTTGTATCTGAAGCATCTATGGAAATATGGAAAGGAAGTTTCCAATTTGGACCTCTCAAAATAGGTGCTTCAGAAATTTTTGCTTTCAAGGTTTCAAATGCTAGTTGGCAATCAGGATTCCAACTGAATTCACAATCTTTTGTAAGCAATTTGAAGAGTGGAGATGCTATTTTAGTGAAGTTTTCTATAAACCTTCTATAGTATCCTATAAATCCTAGAAAACTTCTAACATCTTTTTGGAAATTTGGAATTAATAACTTAGAGATGACTTCAACTTTAGATTTGTCAACTTTAATCCCATCTCCTAAAATTTGATGTCCTAAAACAATACCTTATGTAAACATCATAAAACATTTTTCATGGCTTAGTGAAAGGTTTGTTTCTTTACATCTTTTAAGAACTTTTTCCAACTTTTCCAAAGCTTCTTCAAATTTGTTTCCATAGACTGCAAAATCATCTATATATACCTCTACAAAATCATGTATTAGATCAAAAAAAATTCCTAGTACTGCTCTTTGGAATGTTGCAGGAGCATCACATAACCCAAAAGGAAGTACTCGGTAGGAAAAATTTCCCCATGGACAAGTAAATGTGGTTTTATCCTGATCCTCGGGCGCTACCTAAATTTGATTATAACCACTAAAACCATTCAAGAATGAGAAATACTTCTTACCTGCTAATGTATCTAACACTTGATCTATAAAGGGCAAAGGAAGTGATCTTTAAGGGTTGCTTTATTCAATTCTCAGTAATCAATGCACACCCTCCATTTACCATTCTTTTTAGGTATAATTACAAAAGGAGAAACCCATTGGCTATATGAAATTGGGTAAATGAAGTTTACATTTAGTAATTTTTGGAGCTCTGCTTTCACAATTTCCCTACGATTTGGATTCATTCTTCTCTGAGATTATCTGATTGGTCTATTGTTTTCCTCAATATAGATATGATGGATACAAGTCTTAGGATCAATGCCTTTCATGTCGGTGTACTCCCATGCAAATGCAGTAGAATATTTTTGTAATGTTTTGGTTAGCTCTTCTTGTTGTAGTTTCTCCAAGTTTTTGTTTATGTTCAATGTCCTACCTGGAAAAATTTCAATTGTAGAGCTACCAAACTCTTCCATAGAATAGAGAGACATATGCCTAGATGACAAGTATTTAAAATTATATTTTTCTTGAAATTGTGCATGATCATATTCTGAAGATGTTTCAAAATTTTCCAATGTATTCAAAATTTGACTATCTTCACTAATTTCTGACATAGTAAAGAGAGGCTGAATATCATCTTCATCATCAATCCATTCCTTGTCATCTATTTCTGTGATTTCTTTTGTTGGAGGATACAAAGTAAATTTCTTTTTTGAATTACCATCAGAAATATACATGTCACCAGATCTACAACTAATAAAAGCATCAGCTGTGGCCAGCCAAGGTCTTCCTAATATGAGTGGGTGTCCTCCTAGATTATTCTTGGGAGTTAAGATCACGAAATCAACAAGATATTCCCAAGAATATAAGGAGACTGAAATATCTTCTAGTACACCATCTGGTTTAATTACTGATCTATCTGCAAGTTGTAGTAAGGTAGGTGTGTAAAGAATATTAGGAAGTTTAAGCTGCTCCATAGTTTGTCTACTCATAATGTTTATTGTTGCCCCTAAGTCAATCAATGTATTTTGAATTTCAATTCTATTTATATGTGTCTTGACAATTGGACTCCCTGGAGACACATATTTCTGTAGGGCAATTTTTCCCATCATTATGTCTGCTATCTTCCCTACCAGGTGAATATTTTTTGTTTCTTTTGCTTTTCTTCCTGGTATTTTGATACTCAACTCCTTTATTGTTTTTGCTAGAATTAGAATTTCTCTAATGGCTTGTAGCAAAGGAATTTTGATATAGACATTCTTCAATTCATCTAGAAAATCATAATTGGGCAACAAGATTTGTTTTTCTACCCCTCTATCAATTTGTAGTCTCTCAGGAAAAGGAGGTGTAGAAGTAGATTTTGGTTTCTCAATGATAGGAGTTGTGTTCATTGGTTCTTTTTGTTTTCCTTTTTCAATGTTTTGGTTTTGGAACGAGGTTTCCTCAAAACTTTTATTGACTTTTAGATAATCTTCCTCAGAAGTGTCTTGTTCTTGAATAACTACATAAGGTCTTTCCTTTTCTAATATCCTACTAGACCTTAGTTGAACATCATCAAGATCTTGAGGAGTAATCATGTAAGTTGAAAATTGTTTTCTTTCTACTATGTAAGCATTTCGAGGGTTTTTATTGTTGGGGTTTGGTAATGGTTGGGCAGGTAGCTGATTTGGCTTCTATTGAAATGGCAGCAAGAGTTGAGGATTTTGACTTTGTTGTGGAGGTCGTTGTGGAAATGGTAATGAAAGTTGAGGGTTCTGATTTTGAAGTTGCTAATTTTGTGGGGGAGGATAATTCTAATAGGATGGAGGGTATTGATAATATTGAGAAAATCTCGCATAAGGATTTTGTACCCCTTGTGCCCACGGTTGAGATTGATACTAAGATTGAGGTTGAAGCCAAAGTTGTTGCCAAGAATTCCAGTTTGGTGGAGGCTGAAGATACATTGGATTGTTAAATCCCTGATTTTTTGGCCCCTACCAAGGTCTTCTTGCAACAAAACAAAGAGGTTCTACATAATTTGGGATAGTTTCCTCTTGAAAGATAGCCTTAAGACCTGGGATTGAAGGAAAACCCTTGGTTTCATGGCTTTCCAAATAAATCATACAAGTTTCTACAATTTTTGCATCTAAAGGACATTCCCTTAGAGCATGTTTCTTTTGGCATTTTGGACAAAAAATGGCTAAAGCATCAGCCTCTGTTTTCTACTTTTTTTGAATTTTAAGGGTGTCTAGTTGCTCACTAAGGCTCCCTAAAACATCAGTTTTAAACTCATCAAGCATATTGCCAATTTTTTCCCTACTTACAGATCCAGTTGCAATTTGTTTGCTCTAACAAGAGAAGGATCTCTTGGCCCTTTGCCTGTTTTAGATTTCCCTCTTGAGAGATGAACACATAGTTCTCCTATGTCACTCAATTGAAGTTGAGAGATATCTCCCTTCCCCATCATGTTAAGGATATCTATCCACTCATCTCTAATGGCCTTTAACAAAAGAGCTTTCAAAGTTTCTTCATCTAAACTGTTCATCTTTTCTCTTTTCAAATTATAGTTGAATCTTTCAATCAAATCTTCTAAGTTTTCGTCCTCTCTTTGCATCATTTTGAAAACCTCATCTTTATGATTGGTAGGCATACAATAATCCAAGTATCTATCCAAAAATTCCTTTTTCATGTCATTCCATGTTCTAATGGATTGAGTGACTAACCCCATGAACCACTTCAAAGCATCTCCTTTTAGTGTTGAAGGGAATAATTTGAGTTTTTGAGAGTCTTCTAGATAGTCATAAGTTTTGCACAAGACTTGAAACTCAAACAAAAATGTTTCAGGGTCCTCACTTCTCAACCCATAGAAGTTTGGGAGGACAGATGGTGAGATATTTTTCATTGTGGTATGTGTTTCCTCATCCACTATAGGGAATCCAAAAGAGTTATCTACTTCCCTATTTCCTCTGCCTCCTCCATTATTACCTCTACCTCCTCCATTATTTCCTCTACCTCTCCCTCTACCCCCTCCTCCAAACAGTGAGAATTCTCCATCTTGTTCTTCCTCTACCATTATAGTTTCTTTAGAGTCAGTATAGGGTTCAACCTGCAAGGTTATTCCCTCCTCCTCTAGTTCTTCTATTAATGGATTATGGGAGAGAGTTTCTACTTCTTCTTCCTCACCAGGTATTCCTAATTCTTCAACTACAATAGGCTCTCCTGTGGAGGTGAAAAAGGTTATCCCTGCTGTTGGAGATTCAAAAATTTTCTCTCCTAAGACTGTCTTAATGGATGAAGTAGGAGAATCTTCTGATTGAGTTTCTGCCCCTTGAATTCCAGGAATCCTATGGCTGGGAGTATGAGTCTGGGATGGAGGTGTGTCTTTTCTAACTCTTGGTGGAGTAGGTGGTGTTGTGGGAATCAAACTTCTGCCCCTAGCTATAAATCTACCCCTAGAGTCTCTTCTCTATGCATGTCATTTCTTTTTTTTCTTTTTTCTTTTTGTTTATGAATGTAAGAGATAAGGCTACCTAGTTACACTTCCCCTGCAATGGTGCCAAAATGTTTGGTCAATTTAGTGTCCTAAATTTCTCTACATAAATTATCAATCTGGGTATCGTAAACTAATGAAGTGTAGTGCACTATATGTGCTAGATGACCCTTCTTACTTCATTGTTTTTTAGTTTGGTGTTGTTTTGGGGGTTTTTTATCCTTTAATCCCTAATGATTTACAATGTACTTAAAAAAATCTTAATTCCAACTTCTGTAAAGACTGCTAGGAACCTAAAGAAACTAGAACTAAAAGAGCTTAAGTAAGATTTGGAAGCAAAGTTTAATCAAAAAATTTAAAAAAAAAAAAAAGAGTTTCTATCTTTAATCATATCATTATTTCCAAATCATGAGCTACAAACTAAAAAGCAAAATTGTTGTCTATTCAATTATAGAAACAAGACTAAATGAAATACTAAAACTAAGAGGGAAATTGCAACTATCTATGAGGGAAACAAAACCAAAATGAAATACTAAAATTGAAAGTGAGATTGCAACTAATGTTTAATCTATTGCAGAAACAAAGCTTAATGAAAAAATGAAAGTGAAATTGCAACAAAACTAAATGAAATACTTAGTTACTCTGCCTCTCAATTTTGGAAGACAAACCTCCTTGGGATGACATTTTGAGGAATTATGTACTTCATTATTCTAAAAGAAGATAAATGCAAAAACGCAGAAAAGACTCATTGCATGAATGAAGTATTCAACCACTTAGTTTGAGATGAGTTATCAACTAGAAGGGCTTTTTAGAAACATTCATCTACACCATGAGTCACTAAACTAGTAATAAAATGGCAAGAACAGTAATGGCACTGATCAGTCTATTTGTAAATTTAAAAACTAGTGAAACAGTAAATGAAATAAACTACTCTACACTATTGAATTCAACTTCTACTACTAATAAAAACTAGAAAGAAATTAAGCAAAGAGAAATCTATTCTATAATGAAAGAAGCTATTCTGCATTAGTGAAGAAATGATGCATTATAAACAGTTTAGTATGAAAAATGGTTATGAACACTATGAACACTATGAACACTATGGAAGAAATGATAAATTTACAATTTAACTATAAAAGACAAAACAAAATGAAATGAAACCTCAGTCAGCATAGGGGCCCTTTGCAACTGCTCAGGTTATGTGTACTTAATCAAAACTCCAAGAAACACTTTCAGATATCCATAAAACTTGCAATCCTCATATTAAAAAAATAGGAAATGAATTTTTCAAAATTACAGAGCAATAGTCTGAGCTTAATTACACCAGGAAATTAGAACTGGTTCTGCGTTCTTTACACAGGTATTTATAGAAAAATTATACAACTATTAATGGAGAAAAATAAGCTACAGCGAAAAACACGTAGCAGACAGGCACACAAATCCTCTTCCTCGGCTACTAGATACATAAATCTAAGGTGATGGTTGTTGGATTCAGTTGCACAGATGGTTGTTAGAGTCCGCAGGTTCAGGAAGTTGTTTCGAATCCCATCACTGTGAAACAAGTACAAAACATAGTCTTGTTTGCCTTTGGTCTCTACATTTGACTTCTCCATTGATCGAAGTCTTGAGCTGGTTTCTTTGTCGATTTGGGCTGGTTGACTAGGATAGGATCCAAGTCGTGACCATTACAGAGATGCCCATGTAGCTGGTTTCTTCGTTTGACACCTGTAACTTGTTGAAGCATGAAGATAGCTATGGAACAACCGATTAGCTGTAGAATAGGCTGCATTCCGTAGCTAAAATACAAAAACTTATTCAAACAACAAAACATAAAAGCATAACATGTAAATCACTAAAATGTTCTCCTTAAGGCAATGTATACTAGTTGTTGATGATAGGGATGCACTTTCTTCATGGAAAAACAAAGAAAAGGGAGGAGAAGAGTTGTTAAGGAAAAGGCAGTTTTGAGGCTCAACAACTTCATAACCAAAATCATACTAATTAATCTATCCTTTGTAAATTCTAATTCATGATAATATGATTGTGTCTAATATCTCCAATGCACAACTTTAATCCAATCTCTGGCTTGGTGATTTCATCGCAACATTTTATGATATCATCATGTGATCAAGTATATTTCAAGAGTGAAAATAAAATACAATTTTATTCCACTTCTATAAATTTAGTATTCGATACAAGACATCTTTCCTCATAAGCACATGCACTTGGTGTAGCTACCTATTGAGTGTGGAACTTTTGACTTATATTATGTGTGCACATCATTTGTAATTATTCATGTGCTTATTGGTTGCATAGTGACTTGAGAGGCCAATCATGCATGCACCATTAGGACTTTCAAGGATATACAGAATGCAACTTGTTGCACATGTGATAGTGACTTTCTAAGATGGTATTTGCATGACTTTTATCATAATTTTTTGAGGTAGGAGGGGGGGGAATCTACCCTCTTAGTTGTGCCCTTTATGCATTTTAGTATAATATTTCCTCATTCCAACATATATTCCTCAACATAGGCTCAACAATGGATTTTTTTTAATCACCAATTAACCATTCTTATCACTATGTCTCCATTATATGGGTATGGTTAGCATCCTTAATCTATTTGTTTTGTTATGCATTGTGTTTGTAATGCCTTGTGACACTGGTATATATGAGTCTTTCATTGTTTTAACATACATCATTGCATCATGTGTTAATACCTCATCTATAATAACACCTTTATTGTACTAATGCACTTCCTTTTAATACTTATCCTCCAGCGTTTTGCTTGGTTACCCTTTCAAGGCCTGGTTTAATGTAATATTATGATGCATGGTTGTAAAATTATGAATAGATTATTATATTCCTTTAATGCACTTTTATTATGTAACTCGCATTAATGTGTAACCGATGCCCTTTCATGTGATCCTTTCAAGCATGAGATCATCTAACATTTATCCTTTTGCACTGTTTGTGACTTGGTCGCAATGTTTTTCTTTGGAGTATCAATTTGTTGGTGTGTTGTTGGCATTGAGTCTTTTAATAATGCTACAAAATAATTAAATACAACAATATATGACTTGTACAATATCTTGATAGTCTTAGAATACAATTACCACATGGCCCTTTCAACACGTCTTTATCACATTTTCATAGTAGCCTTGGAAACTTTCACATGTGCTTACACATACCACTCATTATCACCCTCTCAAATATGTGTTTGGCATATATTATCCTTTACAATGTGGTTTGTAAGGTGTTCCATTCTCCAACACATTTATGTTTTATCGTTCTTTTGTAATGCACCTTTATTCTTTCCCTTATGCAACACATCAGAGATTTGTAGCCTAGGTTGTGTTATATCTTTGTAATCACACAACATTGTTTGTATGATATCATTGCATAAAATTATAGCTACTCGTGGCTTATTAGTAAATCTTAAGTGTGGCCTCTCTATGATATTGATCATGCTCCTAGGGAATTACTTTGCGCAAGTAGTATTCCTTCATCACTTTTCATCTTTAGCACATTTCCATAACCTTTGCATATAATAATATAATACATTTTAAGTTCTTTAGGCTACCTTTTTAAGACATATTTACCCATCAATATCTACTATCTTAATAGTATTAGGGTTCCTTCAACATTATCAAAATCCTTTCCCATAAAATGAAACATGCCAATCACATACACAGATGATTATTATCATACCATGTAAGCTTACTGTGACAATATTTATCATGTTTATGTATAAATTAGTTTTTTAATACTTTATATAAGAGAGAGAGATGAGTTGTTTGCAACTAGAATGCATACTAAATAAATATTTCAAGTATTAATCCTACTATAAAATTGAGGAGCTACACCAATCTTGCCAAAGAAGCTCAAGTTTGAAAACCAACCCAATGACCCAATAACCCAATCATCGTGTAACTAACATGAGAGATCATGCCAAAAACTCTTCATGAAGATTGAGGCTTGAGAATGAAAATTAAGGAAAATGAGTTGAAGGTGAAACATCATTGGAATCACAAGATTCATGCCTATAATTTGCATAAAATACTATGGTACCCATTCCACAAACCCCAATGCATTACACCAAAGTGAAATAAGGTTGTCATCTCTAGCCAACAAATATAGATTCATGGTTTGTGGATTGCAATGCATGTCGTGATAGTCAATAGTTAAAGAGAAAGTGAATGGAGCATCATCTTGATAGCATATAATTCATTGCGAAGAGCATAAATGAAATCAAACCAATGATGGGCACAAACAATGTGTTTGGTGAAAACGTCAGAAACCATAGGGTTTTATAGGAGAAATGCATGATGAATCTAAGTCACAAACATAAACATTGGAGCCTTGAAAAGCATAGAGGGACCCAAAATTTGGTGGTAAGCTAAATTTTAGGGTGTTGTTGTAGTAGCTACAACAGGGGCTATAAAAATTCTATAGGCATTATCTCCCACCTTTTCCAACATCTCAAAAGGAACATACCACTAAGCCTTGATATTCTTGTTAGGACCTTATAGTCTATCCTTTTTTTAGATATAACTAAACTCTGTCTCCCACTTTGAAATTTATCTCTATTTTGTGTTGATCATGTCCAACCTTATATTTCTCCTATGACTTATTTGTATCTCTTCTACTTGCAAATGGATTTCCTTGATCTTCTCAACATTTTTTTCTTTTTTCAGTACATTTCTATGAGGTCGTCACTTGCTCATCCTTTCTTTCCATATGCAACATGGAAAGGGTGAAGGTGGAAAATATCCAAAGTAATTTTCAAAAGGTGACTTACCAATAGAAATGTGAACTACTCTATTATGAGAGAATTGTAAATTTATCTTATTTAAACCTAAGCATTTGGATGCTTTTGATTGTAACCCCTCAAAAGGTACACCAAAATATTGTTGAATTCTTCTCGTTTCCCATATTTCTATGGATGAAACATTGCAAATGTCTTCAATTTAGTGTCCATGTTCTCCCACATTGTAGTCCAAAATTCACTAACAAATATTTTATCCATATCTAATGTAATTCTCCTTGATATAAAAAATTACACACGAACTTGTTCAAAGAACATGTTGGTTGCTAATTGTCCTTTGATGGTATTTTTTCAGGCATGAGAACCCACATATTGTTTAACTTGTCAACTACAACAAATAGAAAGTCATGTTCCTTCCTTGTTGCTAATAAACCTCCCACAATATCCATGAAACGATATTTCCCGAGGTCTAGTGGGTATTGATAGTGGATGGTATAAAGCTTGCTTCATATTAATGGACTTGTTGGTATGGAAAAAATATATATATTTTAATATATCATGCTACATGTTCTTGCATTTTGGGATCATACACACACCTATGTAATTCAGAAAATTGTCTTCCCAACACCAAAATTTCTTGCAACCTTGAAGGTGTCAGCCTCTTTGATAAGCTACAATCTTCCACCTTTAGGGAGATAGATCTTTTCCAACTTGTAGAGTAACACATTTTGAATATGATAGTTATACTTTTATGCAACATTCTCCATGAATTGGGCCTTGTAGATACTAAAACACCTCCTTGAAATCCTCATTTTTGTGTTTGTGTCTTTGTATGCATCATAGGTAAATGGATCACTATGTATAAGAGTTCCCAAAATCGTAATATTTGATGTAGTTAGCCTTAAAAGCATGTCTTCTAGCCTTTTTTTCCCTCACTACTTATACTTTATGACTATATGAAAATATTATAAAAACCCCATCCACTTGTAATGTTTGGTTTGTTGTAGCTTACTTTAGGCATGCAAATATTGTAGTGGCTAGTGATCTATGTAGATGATGGTATCCTTTCTAATTAGATAGTTCTTCCACTTCTTGATAGATTAAACTATGGCATAATTTCTTTGTCATAGGTAGGGTAGTTGAGAACTACCCCTTGAAACATTTTATAATGATGGCATATAGGCCTTCTTCCTCACGAATGGACTTCTCCCATGGCATATCTACATGCATATATCTCTAGTTCAAAGGAATTATATAAGTTTGGTAATGCAAGAATTGGTGGTTTATTTATTTTTATTCTCAACTCATCAAAATCTTTTACATATTATTATCCTACAAGAAACTATCAAAATTTGTTATTATGGCATGGAGTGGTACAACTACTATTGAAAATGAAGCACGAACTTCTACAAGAAAATTATTTCTTACATAAATCTCTTAAATATAGTGACACTATTGTAGGAAGTGACCACTTCAAGATGTCTCCATATTTGCAAGATCTATATGGACCCCCCCCACTGATCACATGCTTGAAATTCTCCAAATATTGTTGAGAAAACTTACATTTTTTGAGATATCCAACAACTAGTGTTTCTTCAAACTCTCTAATAATTGCATGAGATTTGAGATATGTTCTTCCCAAGCATTTCTATAAACCAATATATCATCCAAATAGAGCATAACAAATTAATATAGAGATGGGTGTAATACACCATTCATTATTCTCTTAAATGTAGTTGGTGCATTGCGTAAACCAAATGACCTTCTAGGTGTCTTGTTCTTTTACTCAAACCTAGTGGTATCTTGATTTCAGATACAATGTAGAAAATTGTTTGGAATATAAAACTAATTCTAAATATCATTGTACTTTGTGGAGAGTGTCTTTATTGCCATTTTATTCAAAATCTTGTTTTCAATATATATCCTCGAAGTCTCTTCCTTCTTGGACACAATGATGATAGTTGACCCACAAGGTGAGGCACTTGGTTGAATCACTCCCTGCTCCAACATCTACTACAATTTCTTCTTCACTTATTTTTCTTCCAAAATATAAGGTCTATATAGACTAATATTTGATAATGAGAAGCCAGGAAATAATTGTATTTCATGATCCACTTCCCTCTTGGGTAGTATCCCTTCAGGCTCTTCAAACACTCCTATGTATTCCCATAGAAAATCTTCGAACTTATTATTTTACTGTTTAATACACCCCTATAGGGATGCATTTACTTAATTATTCATCATCTAAATAATTCTCTTACAAAAAAAGTAAAACATATTCCTTACTAGAATTAATCAACTTTTTGGATTTGTTGGCACTTACTAGTGAAATGTTTGACTTGCCTTTTCATCAATTGATGACATAATACTTCCCATTCTTGATTGGGAGGTGTTAGCCTTGGAAGCATTTGGCCCAAAAATGGATCCAAAACACTAATGAAGGCTTTGAAATTCACATAAGGATCATTTTAAAATCCCAACAGTCACATGCCAAGAGCCCTTGGAAGGGCGGAAAATCACTATCGAGGGGAAAAAACCAAAGAAAAACAATGAAAAACCAAAATAGCAGGCATAAACAATGAAAGAACAGTAGCTGTTAGATCTGGCTGATCAACAGCCCAGATCTAAGAACAAATCGCAATCGGCACAAGCAGGCAGCGGCAATCAGCGAAAGAAACTGCCGATCAGTGATCGCCGATGATCATATCAGCGAGTCACATCGGCAGAGGTATCGGTGCAAACAATAGGGGAATTGCAATTGCGATCGGTGATTAAATGTGGATCGTCGATCAAGCACACAGATCAACAGCCCACATCACATCAGCAGATCGCAATTGGGGAAACAAAGGGGCAGAGCCTTTACACCTTCATGTGTGCGATGCGACGATGCGGACCCGAAGACATTATAAGTGTTATGTTATAATATTTTAGGTCTGCGGGTAAGCCTGTTTTAATGCATTTTGGTGTATTTTTGTTATATAATGAAATATAAAGGGAGCACAGGGCAGCACCGATTGCGATGAAGCCTAAACTCGAAAGGGTCTAGAAAGTGAAATATATAATAGTTTAAGTCCGCCAAAGTCCATCTTCATGTGATTTTAGAGTTTTCAAGCGTAATTCAAAATACAAAGGGAGCAAGGGACCAGGCCACTTGCGATAGGCGACAGAAACCCGAAGGGCTAACCCGATAGAGAAATAAACCATTTTTGAGGACTTCTGAAGTCCAAAAAGGAAAGAGGGGCAGGATTTCTCAATGTTGTTGTGTTTTCTGTTTAAAACAGAAACAGTCATTATTTTCAGTAGAAGTCCACAATATGGAAGTGTTATTCTGTGTTAACAAAATTCATGCATTGCTAAACATTTGAAAGGGCCACAACACATGCAGCTCATCCCAAACCGACAAAGCAGCCGTAGAGCAGCACAATGCAACACAGCATGCTCAACTTGCCCAAAACAAGCAGAAACATCATGGGGCATCGACAACGCTCAACCTGAAAACAATAGAATTGATTATGGGGCATCTCTGGCATGAGAGAGCTCCCAGAAAGTGCATCAAACTATCTTAAGGTGGTTATTCCTCTGTCAGAAGGAGAAAACCTTTGAGCCATGCTTGCCCATTGAGGGAATCAAACAGTTAAGGGATAGAGAGGATAGATTAAGACTCCGAGCCTTTGATAGCTCAGGAGCATTGTAAAAGGCCTATAAAAGGTTGGAAACTAAATGTAATAAGGGTTCAACTTTTGGAGACTATTGAGACTTTGCTACTCAAGCTTCTCATCTTCATTCATTAGAAATACAAGCTTCTTTTGTTGTTATATGTTTAATGTCCATTTTCTCTTCTGTTCTAAGCTTGCACTTGAATAGGTTGTTCATGTTTCTTTTGTGTCTAATGCCATATAATTTTCATCTTATCTCTGTGTTGATAAATTAGATTTGCAAGCTTCTTTACTGCCTGTAGCTAGCCATTCATATGTGGTTATATATGCATCTGTCAATACAGTCAATATTCTCATTTGCTACTTGTAGTTATCCATTCATATGTGTTTATATATATGCATCTACTGGTATGGTCAGTATTTTCCATTTATTCATTGAATCTAAAAACTATTGAGCATTAGTGGTCTAAAGCCTTGTAAGTTGAGGGTGTTCATGCATGTCTTGAGTAAAAACATAGTTGAAATGGTTATCTGGCTTGATCCAAACCATCATTTATTCCAATAGTTATGAGAACAATATTGAATATTATATGTTATCAGGCATCTCTGAGATGCAACCGAGGAGAGTTTCTTGGAGTGATAACATAAATTGGCATCGTTGTCGGGGAGAGGAAATTGAAGCTCAGCTTCCCTGGGAGATGACACAGATCTAGCTTTGATGATAGACAAATTCTAGGCATTTTTTTGGTTGTAATCATCTATCTGGCAACTCTACTAGAGGGAGAACCTCTTGGAGACTCCATTTCATAGTTCTAGCTTAGTTTGTAAGGCATACTCAGAGAAATCCTCAGAAGTCACAAGCTGACCTAGTACATGACCCTGAAAAAATCATCAAAGAGAGAAAGGTATTGCAGAAAGGAGCATCAGGTTCAAGTAAACCTAAAAAATCTCCTATATCTCTTCAAGAAAGGCCTATAATAGAACAAATACATGTTGAGAGTATAGCTCTTAATACTAGCAACGAAGAAAAAATCTTAAAGATTCATAAAGCTCCTTATTCTCTAGGTTCTCCTTTTGTTGTATGCCCAAAGGGAACCTCACCTCCTATCCATCATACTCCTTTAGTCCTATCAATCACTCCTCAGCCCTCTGTCATTTAGACTTCCAGTACTCTCATAGCCATCACAGCTATGGTAGGTCCACAAGAACCTACCAAAATGGAAAGAATCATAGCTGTTAGGTATGGACCTCTAATACTGCCCACTCCTTTGAATGCCATGCCTACTGGAGAATATCAGAAGTATATGCCTAAGTTCACTGGGACTAAAGGTGTTTCAGCTAAAGAAAATCTTGAGTCATTCTATATCTATGCTAATAATTTGGACATTCGTGAAGATGATGTCTAGATGAGAGTCTTTGTCCAAAGCCTAGATGGAGAGGCTAGAAAATGGTTCAAAGAACTAACCCCAAGATCTATAGCAGATATTGAGGCTTTAGATGATGAATTTTTAAAGCATTGGGGGGGATAAGAAGGATCTCCTTGACTACCACATTGAGTTTGGGAGCTTAAAGAGGGAAAATGGTGAGTTGTTGTCTGATTTTAATAAGATATTTAACCGCATGTACAACAAGATACCAGTTGAAGTAAAACCCACCACTACCTCTGCTAGACTCATCTATGCCAGTGCCTTTAAGGGAGAGGCGATGTGCTTCTTTGGCTGATATGCAAGATACAGCCCTGGAAGTAGAATCAAACATCATGGCTGCAGAAAAGCTCAAAGGTAATGCTGATAGAAGGAGACAAAGGGGCGAGCCTTCATCATCTTCAGATCCCAAGATCGATAAAATGGCCAAGATGATAGAGTCATTAGCATCTGAAGTTTCTAAATTAAAGGTTGAGAAACACTCTAGGAAAGGAAGAGTTCCTGACACCTTTTCTCCTCCAAATCCAAATCCATATAGAAGAGCAAATGAGCAGTTGCAGATTTTGCAAAGAAGTAAAGATTCCAATGAAGACCAAAGGGTGAAGGCCCCTTTTCAAAATGCAGACATGGAAGAAAAGGTAGTTCCCCTTTTTTGACCTTAGCTGCCTATGAAATGTCATTATTCAATGACCAGATCAGCCAAGAGTGGTACAGTGAAGTTGTTCTACAAACTGAAGATCAGCAAAGATATAATCTGAGGTCGAAGATGAATAATGTCAAGGAAACTCTTGTTCATAAAGTTGTTTTCTCTTCAGAATAGCAAGCTAATAGGTAGAAGCAACTAGCAGTTGATCCTATCATCTTCAAAGCTCCAGCCATAGAGTTGCCCATGAAGAGCATGATGATGGATATTGTGGTAGCAGATGTCCCCCCAAGTTTGGCATGTTACTTTCCAAAGGCTGGATCAAGAGATTAGGTGGAACATTGAAAAAAGATCTATCCTATGCTATTGTCCAGGTTTTGGAGGTGAAAGTAGGAGATTATACAGAGAAGCTCAGTTGGCTTATATAATCAATGATGAAAGGAATCCCACCAATCATCCCATCTATGTTGTTGACACTGATTTTGGAGATTGTTTTCTTTAGATTGAAGAATCTCGTTGGCCTCTACGCAACTTAAAAAAACAATTTTCCAGATCACAGAGGAAGAAAGCCCACAGATTTGAGACTTGTTCTTTGAAGGAGCTTGCTCTAAAGAATCTGCAGGAGCAGGTGTAGTCCTTGTGTCCCCCACAGAGGAATACATTGATTCATCTTTTATATTAACTTTTCAAGTCACAAATGACACAGCAGAGCATGAAGAAGACCTTATCATTCAGCAAGTGTACAAAACCTTCCAAGCAAAACATCCAAGGCTAAAAGCATACAGAGATGAGGTGAAATATAGACCATCTCTACCTGATAACGTTAAATGTTGGAAAGTTTTTGAAGTAGAGGATCAAATTAATAGGCTTTTGCAAGTCTTTGATAATTTGTTGATATGCACATTGACCAAGAGAAAGAAACCTTTGATAGAAAGGTAAAAAGGGTCGATTTTCAGTTTGGTGACTATTTTCTCAAACGGGATGCATTAAAGGAAGGAGGAGATGTTTTTGATGGCCCAGTCAATGGGTTGTTCTTCAAACTTTATTTCAGTTAAGGCTTTTAAGCCTTGGTATTGTAAATATGTTTTTTCAAGTTTTTATTTCATGCTAAATAGACTCCATGCCCAATGCAACACTAGGAGGAAGATTTGATCTTGTTTTTTATAGGAAATGCATTGTTCTGTAGTTCTTGAAACCTCACAGGCAGGATTTCATCCCCAGAAGGAGCCAATGTTAGCCTTGGAAGCATTTGGCCCAAAAATGGATCCAAAACACTACTGAAGGCTTCGAAATTCACCTAAGGATCATTTAAAAATCCCAATAGTTGCATGCCAAGAGCCCTTGGAAGGGCGTAAAATCACTATCAGGAGGAAAAAAACCAAAGACAAATAGTGAAAAAACAAAATCACATGCTTAAACACTAAAAGAACATCAGTTGTTAGATCTGGCCAATCAGTGGCCCAAATCTAAGCGACAAATTGTAATCAGCACAAGCAGGCAGTGGAAATTGGCATAAGACACTACCAATCAGTGATCGCTAATGATTGGATTGGCGAGTCACATCGGCAGAGGTATCGGCACAGACAGTAGGGGCATTGTGATTGCGATCAGCGGTTAAATGTGGACCATTGATCAAGTGCGCAGATCGACGATCCACATCGGTGGATCGCAATTGGGGAAACCAAGGGGTGGAGCCTTCATAGCTTCACATGTGCAATGCGATGATGCGGACCCGATGACATTATAAGTGTTATGTTATAATATTTCAGGTCAGCGGGTAAGCTTATTTTAATGAATTTTGGTGTATTTTCGTTATATAACAAAATATAAAAGGAGCACAGGGCAGCACCGATTGTGATGAATCCCGGACCCGAAAGGGTCCAAGAAGTGAAATATATAATAGTTGAAGTCCACCAAAGTCCATCTTCATGTGTTTTCATAGATTTTCAAGTGTAATTCAAAATACAAAGGAATCAAGGGACTAGGCCACTTGCGATAGGCGACAACGACCCAAAGGGCGGACCCAATAGAGACATAAACCATTTTTGAGGACTTTTGAAGTCCGAAAAGGACAGAGAGTGGTGGGATTTCTCAATGTTGTTGTGTTTTCTGTTTAAAATAGAAACAATCATTATTTTCAGTAGAAGTCCACAATATGGTAGTGTTGTTCAATGTTAAGAGAAAGCATGCATTGTTAAACATTTGAAAGGGCCACATCATGCACAGCTCATCCCAAACCGAAAAAGCAGTTGTGGAGCAGTATAGCACAACACATCACACGCAGCTTTCCCAAAACAAACAGAAACATCATGGGGCATCGACAGCGCTTAGCCCAAAAACAAAAAAATCGATTATGGGGCATCTCTGGCACGAGAGAGCTCCCAGATAGCGCATCAAACTACCTGAAGATGGTTATTCCTCTGTCAGAAGGAGAAAACTTCCAATCCATGCTTGCCCATTGAAAGAATCAAATAGTTAAGGGACAGAGAGGATAGATTAAGACTCCGAGCCTTTGTGAGCTCAGAAGAATTGTAAAAGGCCTATAAAAGGTTGGAAAGTAAATGTAACAAGGGTTCAACTTCTGGAGACTATTAAGACTTTGCTACTCAAGCTTCTCATCTTCATTCATTAGCAATATAAGCTTCTTTTGCTATTATATGTTCAATGTCCATTTTCTCTTCTGTTCTAAGCTTGCACTTGAATAGGTTGTTCATGTTTCTTTTGTGTCTAATGCTAGATAATTGTCATCTTAGCTCTACGTTGATAAATTAGATTTGCAAGATTCTTTGCTGCCTGTAGCTAGCCATTCATATGTGGTTATATATACATTTATCGGTACATTCAATATTCTCATTTGCTGCCTGTAGCTAGCCATTCGTATGTGTTTCTATATGCTTCTGCCGGTATGGTCAATATTCTCCATCCATTAATTGAATCTACAAACTATTGAACATTAGTGGTCTAAAGCCTTGTAAGCTAAGGGTGTTCATGCATGTCTTGAGTAAAAACATAGTTGAAATGGTTATCTGGCTTGATCCAAACCATCATTTATTCCAATAGTTCTGAGAACAATATTGAAGATTATATGTTACCAGGCATCTCCGAGCTGCAACCTAGGAGAGTTTCCTGGAGTGTTAACAGGAGGTACTAGTTGTCTCTTTGAATTAATATATATTCCCCCATATACATGTAGGGGTTCCAAACACTAGACATATTTCAAGACATAATATGTCTAATTCCACTTCATCAATAAAATCATCACGTACTAAACATTTAATTTTGCATTGTTTCATTATCTTGACATATGCATCCTTTTTTACCCATCCCAATGGATACAGGCTAGGATGATCAAGTACCTCTAATAAAATATTGATGAACATATCTACTACTATGATATTAGCCTATGAGCTAGAGTCTAATAGAGTGTCTATCTTGGCCTTCTTGACCTAGATCTTGATGTGGAAGAGTCAGGTCATCTTCTTTTCTTCCTAGTGAAGAAGACTACTTAGATTCACCTCTAATGCCAAAGAATATTTCAGATAGGTCTAACCTATCATTTAAATATAGGAGGTATTTGGAAATTTAATAAAGGGAGTGGGCTCACTTAATTGTAATTTGTATTTAAATTTGAAAATTTCTATAATAATATAGCACTATAGGAGGAAGTTAGACTACTATAACCCCTCTTAGCCATGTAGGAGTTGATTTGTCTAATTATAGGAGTTAATAAAAATATGTAAATTACATTTGATATTTTTTTATATATAATTTGAACCCATCATTAGAGGATCAAATTCAATTGTCCTCACTGTTATATAAACATAACACAAGCTTTGAGATAGTGGGAATCAGGAGTAGCATGGTGTGAATTAAAATTGGATAATCTTGTAGAAAAAAATTATGACCATCTCCTTCTTTCCAATACTATTTGTTGAATGTTCATTTCTATAACTGATTTTGGGTTTAAATTGGAAAATATATTTTTGATGGTGATATTACCTCTCTCCAATCATAGAAAACCAAATCAGGTCATTAGATTATTCCATTATTGAATATATTTGATACCGCAAGTTTGAGAGAAGTGTTGAAGAATGTGACATGTTATTGTTGATTAATAGATCATAACATTACCTATTATGATATGATTGTTGAAACTTTTTCTTGAGAGATCCAGAGGTCATTTGGTCCTCACTACCTCTCAAATCACTAGTTAGAAGCATGATTGCAAAACATGATACTTTTAGGTATCATTTCCTTCTCAAGGAATTGAACTTCAAATCTCATGGATATGGAGCCATTTTACCTCGATTATTAGGAAACTTACACATTATTATATATTGGATCAGATCGTGGACTTGATATTTGTATTGGTTCAATGGTAGCCTCATAAGCATTGGTGCTAGAATCTTCATTCGATAAAAATTCAAGTGATAGAGCATAGGAGAGATACAAATTATAATGTTGAGAAATTGAAAAGGATATTAATTTAATGGGATCCACTTATGGATTTTTTTCCTCTGCAATTAATCCAAGACTCATGGATGCAAGTCCTATGAAATGTGGGACTTATAGAACAATTGTTTTTCCGATTTTGGTGATGCAACCTTGAAATTGCATGGTAGTTACAACATCTCCCTATAAATTGTGCATTACTAATGGTGTTTGTTAAACTATGGTAATTATTTTATTATTAAGGAATATATCTCAACATATATTACTTAGCATTGGTTTCTTTACTAGGTTGTGGTTTCTTGTAATTACATATACATGTTGTATTAATAAGGTATATAAATGAATTGGTATTGTTGTTTTTTCATGGAATGTTAGTCAGAATAAAGAGTGAGTAAATTAAAAGAATGAAGATCAAGTGATGGATATGTTTAGGGATGGAGGATGGAGAATGAATAAAACACCAATGACACAAGGGATGGGAATGTAGGAATCAAAGAACTCTGTCCACAATTGATCTATGTATGAATATATGAGTATATTAATAATAGTTATGGAGAAAGGATCTCTCAGTGTCATAAACTATATAGATGATAATAATGGTCATGATTTGAGCAAGGTTAGTGGGATGGTTCTTGTGCCATAATGGGACTAGTAAGTGTTTTAATTATACCAATTTGTAAGTTTGTCTATCCATTACATCAAATCCTTTTACAAAAATGTGCAAACAATATTATCATCCACATCAAAGCTTCTTTTAGCTTGATTACTAAAATATATGTCTATAATTTTTTTTGTTTGCATTCTTCTTTTGGTTCTTTGGTTTCAACTCTAAATTAAGTTTGCAACACTTCTCCTCAGTATGACCATCAACATTGCAAAATTAGAAGGGGTTCTAACATCCTTGCACTGATGTGTAATGGTTGTTGTCTTCGTGTCCTTCCTTGATTTCCACTTCTTCTTCCCTTCCTTGCAAGATTGTTAGTGTTCTTTATACTAGGAATCACTTGGATTCTAATTATCACTCACACCCCCTTGTTATTTCTCATGTTTTGGGGGGTGTTACTTTATAATTAAAGAAACCTTCATGGTATCACTATTGATATGGGATTATAAACATTTCATTTTTCTCGAACTTTTTCAAAGCCCTAAGGAAATTCCATCATCACATTCATCTCATTGAGAGTTTTCCAATGATATAAATTTTACCTCAATCCAACTCCCCGATTGAAATTTATTCCCATTCAAGGTCTTGGCCAATTAAATCTCACCACATCATCAATAAAGACCATGCAGTATCCATGCAAACCAACTGTGCCTCCATGGCACATGCCAACTTGACCCAACTACTGAGTCCCATAGAGCACAGTTCCTCTATGATTTTTGCTTTGTATCGGGTCTTGAAGAAAAATATAGGGTGCATGATATTTCCCATTTGGAATTATTTCCTAACCATTGGATTGCTAGAATCATAGATATATTCCTTAATGACTCATATTGTGGGCCCACAAGAATCTATGTGGTTACATTTTCCATCACGACATCCATGTTATGTCAATGATAAATCTCCATTTCACATCCACATGGAATTTCCACATTAGCATGATGCTACCCCAAATCATTCAGCTCCTATAATATCGCATCCATGTATAACCTGTGTGGCATTACCACATTACCCACAACACCTACATGGTGTCCATGAGGCCATGGAAATGTCTTCGTGATTCTTTCCACCTCAATCTTGATTTGCAGAACCCACTAGGTCCAACCCCTTGATGCAAATCAGTGCCTCCCCATTATATCTAATTCTAGAAGAAATTTGGGTGCACTTTATTTTGTGCTTTGGAAAACCTATTGGACCCCTAGACCTCTAGACATCGCCCTACTTCAAAATATTTCTAGTCCTTATGCAGTTAATCGACCATGTCAGCCACACCCAAGGCTTACTATAAACTCTACAAAATCTAGCTCCATTCCAATCTGGCCTCATGCAAACATTCCACTAGGCAAGGCCCCATTCCGGATATACCCATGAAGATGTAAATCTGGATCGACACATATCTAGACTCCATTTATTTTTTCATTAAGCACGACCTCCCAATTCAATCTAGTTATGTATTGACTTACCAAATAATATGACATCAAATTATTCTTTATCAAGGTCCTCACTAGATGTTAACTTCTATTTAGTTCCTCCATGATATTTCCAAATTATTTCAAATCTAGTGTGTACCCAGAAGTGCCTAAGTGTAATTATCTAGATGCATGGATTCTTGGATACATTTGCTAGACATGAAGTGATCTCTACATTGTTCAGACTTAGAAATTCTAAAAAATTCAAGGGGCTCATCTAGAGCTTCCCTTGAAGCCTAATGTTTCTTCTATAGGAATGAAATCCTCATTCAAACACTTACATTCTAGAAATTACACATATTCATAATAACATCAATGAATCTATCGACATGCCTACTATCACCCACTGAACAAGCTAAAACATAACTAATACTTCTTTGTAAACTCAGATACAACAACATCATATTAGACCATAGAATGGATCTCAAACAACTATGTGTTGTAGTTGCAGCAAAGCCCTCCAAAATTTTGGCATGCACTCAAATTTCAGAGCCTTCCTTGGTATTTTTCTTGATTGTTACAAACACTCAGGCTCATCCCATGAGCTTTCTTAAATTTCTTTGGCTCCTTTTTATTGTTGGATTACTTGTCGCCTTTTGGCATGTTTGACTGTTATGTAATGTTTGTGAGCCTTTTCTAGTGGTTTCGAAGGTCAGTTCTTGTGTAAACAATTTTTCCTAACCATGTAAACATCTATCACACTCATACACAAAGTCCTAAACACAGTCACACAAGTTTCATCACGGAAAAGTCATGAACGTAGTCATACAAGTGTCATCACGGTCGTCCCAAAGTCTATCTTAAGTGTCACACTTGTCACATCTTGTCATGAGATGGTCACACAGAGGGGAATACTTTGCTTGTTTGTTTTGATGATATATGTTTTTTTCCATAAAAGTATGCTAATTTTGTGATCACAATTCAATCTCATCATGAGTCCAACCCCCTTCCTACACTTAGCCATTTTCGAAAAATCTTCCCAGCTGGGCAAATTAGCTTCACAGGGCCTTGACTAAGCTGTGCATTATGTAGTGTCATCCCTCATTGATGTGACCTTGTTTCCTAGAACTGCGTAGCGAAAAATCACTATCCTTCAGGGTTGTGGTTTTGCGCAATTTCAGAGTCTAGCAACCTTCCTTAACCCCAAATATTTCGCAACTACGCCTCCCAAACTACCTCAAACTATGAATTTCACACTTTCAGTCCTCAATCTTTTCCCTTTCTTGCTGAAACCCCACAATGTGCAAAGATCCTAGCCTCCCTTGGCCTCTAGAAATACATAGATGTGTGCTCCAGTGTCTTTCCCTCAACCAAAGCTCATTGTCCCTAGGAACTACGTAGATTTGTCCTCCATACCTCTCTGTTGCCCGGTCTCCCTTTCTTCTGAAAAATGTGCAGAACTAACCTCTTAGGGCCTCATCCCATATTAGCCACTACCGTCTTTAACTATGCAATCCTCACCCTCAGTGGCCACTATGCAATTTTTCTCCCTAGTGAGGATTGTGCTGAAAGGTTCCCAATCAAGCCTGAGTTGCGCTCTACGTAGTCTTATTGGTAAAGCTCTCTCTCTGTGACTTGGAACTATGTAACATGTAGCCACGGTTCCCTCTCTCTCATCATGTCACTTTTCTTGGGCTCAGTTCATGGATAATAATGCATCATCTTAGACTAGGGGGTTTTCAGATTGATGTCATCCCATCATGAGTGAATTGTAGGAAGAGGTACACTATAAAGTCATGGAAGGATGATGAAGAAGGAGAAAAAGGAGGGAAGCATGTCTAAAGACTCACTTGTATCTGAATGGACAAATGGACCTACCAGGAGCAAGAAAAGAGACACAAGTGTGCAACCACCTTCCAAGACCGAAGGTCTTTGAACACCCCGCATCACCAAGCTATGCAAAGGAGAAGAGAAAGCATTTTCAAGAAAACATCTAGCACTGAACAGTAATAGAGACCTAACATTGCCACATCATCAAGCCAGCCCATGTCAGTAGTGTCATGTCAAGTCGTGTCATGATTTTTCATGTGCCACATCACTATTGTGGGCCATGTTTATTGTAAATCAAATGTATTGTAAAGTGGAAGTCCAAAGGACACAAATGAGTATGAAGAGTCATGTAAGTTGAAAATTCGTAGGAAGTTGAACAGTCATGAGGGTATTCAAAGAGTCACAAGGGGTAAGCATCATCGCTTGTTTATATATACCCCCTCATTGTATGAGAAAAATACTTTTCACCTTGGCTCCTCCCGCAAGGCATTAGAGAGATCAACTAGTTATTTGAGGAGTAAGGAGTGGCTCTAATGTCCCACTACTGGGGCTAGTGATGTACAATGTAAATATGTGTCTTGGAACTTTTTCTTAATAACAGAAGCCTTTTTAGGCCAGCATGTTCTTCATGCATGAACTATGAATATTTGTAAGACTATTTTGTGGACGTTTGTATTTCATGTTTGCTTTCACATGTACTAAGATAGTTGAACTATTTCAGTTATTTTAGTGCTTATCTTGTTGAGAATGTGTTGTAATGGTTGTTAGTGTTGTCTCATCCTTGTCGACTATTCCATAGGATACTAGACATATCTTTCCTTGTTTATTGGTTATAACGATCATTGCATCCATTGTGTACTATTTTGTTGGATGTTAGATGGATCTTCCCTTGTTTGTTGGTTGTAACAATTGTCACATCCATTGTGGACTATTTTTTTGGATGTTGGACAGGTCCTTCTAGGTCATGTGTGTCTCTTCTTGGGTGATACTATTACCTCTCACATAGAGGCTCACTTTTCTCTCCCCCTTTGCAGTAGAAGAACCTTGACACAGTTGCACTGCACACTCACCAGGCACACTTCCCTTGCTTTTTAAGGATACCATTGCATTACTCTCTCCTGCTAACAGTTAGAGGTAAGGTAAATCTTTAAGGATTTGGCAACCACTCCTTTATACCGGATGGGACTCCTACCCCAAACGGTGCGAGATCTGATTGGGACTTCATATAGGGGAGATCCCTTAAATGTTTGTGGGTCCAACACTATCAACATTGCTGGCGCTAGAAGGAGGGAAACCAATATTTTATGCTTGATTGTCTCACCGACCCCACTAATCCATATTCTTGTTAAGGGAGAAATGTTCAATCCGTCTCCCTTACTTGTACTCGTGAAGTTGGTAACTGTTCACCACCCAGGCCTAAACGTGAAATCTTGTATCATTAGCTTCGGGTTGTCTACCCATCAACCCTCAGTTTAGAAAAGTGGTTGGATTGATTCCGAGAGTAATTAATCTTCCATATTCTCAAAATAAGAGCAAGACCACCCCCACAGTATTATTGGTCTCGTCTGTTGAAGAAGTGATCCTCGCCACTCTTGAAGAACTAGCAAACGTTGTGGAAAGGGAAGAAGAGCCTCACTCTTTCAAGGAGGAGAAGGAGGTAACCCCTTACTCTCAGGTAAAACTTCTCATGGGACACACAGAGAGGAAGAAAGGAAGAAGAGGAAGAGGAACCATCATATTTGGAAGAGGAAGAGGAGGAAAACAAAAAAGAAGACATGGTAGAGAAAAAATCTAGACTACATGACTCAGGGCCCACTAGTACTTCTGGGTGTCCTGCATAATATGCCAAGGCATAAGGAGAATCTCTTGATGAAGTATGACCCCGACAAGAGAGTGAAGGTTGAAGATCACTTGGACAACTTTTACCTACATCTGCAAACAATTGAGGTATGTTACAATGATGTTGCATACTAACTTTTTCCATGTACCTTCGATAGTAGAGCAGTTGTATGGTATCACCGCCTTCCTCCAAACTCATCCAGAATTAGAGAGCATTCAAAAGGATCTTTATTGAAATTTTTGTTGAATACAAAACCCCTGACATGTTATTAAAGGAGTTGGGTAGTCTTAAGATAGAGCAGAAGGAAAAGGTTAAATATTTCAATCGGAGATTCAATCGCATCTTGAGCAAGTTTTTGGATGACACAAGACCTCATGACTCCATCACCATAGACTACTACATTTTTTCCTTCTTCACATGTATTATGTAGTTTGTAAAGCGAACTGCGAGACAAACATTGACAGAAAATATGAAGAGGATATTACCATTGAGAAGGAATTGGGTGCCATTAGAGTCATTATGGATGATGAATCAACAAAAGACTCCAAGGAAACGGCTAAGAGGTCTCAAGCCTCCATGATAAAGGCTAAGGAAAAATAACCTAATGATCTTAAAAGCCTGGCTCATCTCATGAAGTCCCTGACCACTGAAATGGATGAATTCAAACAAAGTAAAAGCGAGACTACCGTGAGCAGCAAGCCTCCCAAGTTCATGCTCAGAAGGGATTCAACTTTCAGAAACAGCAACAATCAGTCGGAAAAAATTGCGCAGAGCTCCAATGTGGTTTTGAATATTGAAAAAAATTTCACAGATTCATAATTCATGTTTCCTAACGAGAATCATTCAGAGAAGACATGCCCACAGTGGAACTAGCTCATAAGAATAGTGGTTGCATAGTTTGTTGACTTAGTAATGGTTGAGGAGTAGATTGAGCCCAGACGAAGAGAAGAAAAAACATACTGTAGTTGACGAAGGCCCAAGCACTGGGCATGCAGTCAACATGTGTCATTATGCTCTCACAGCCCAAAAGAGCATTATCAATAAGAAACCTCCAAGTGATGGTCCAGCCTAGAAGCAGAGCAACCGATACAACTTAATAAGCCAAGGTTCGACCACTATGATTGAGGTGCCAAAATAGAAATTCAAATTTTTTTTATAGGAAAACTCAATCCTCTAGCTAACTCAGTGTAGAACACTCAAAACAAGTCCAAGAAAGCAGTTTCAACGAAAATTGTTTCCGATAATAGTAAGGACAGAACCATCCCTCCAGAAACCACAAACCAACTTCCATCCCCAGACTCCTCAGTCAGTCTTCCAATTGTAGATTATAACATTGTAGATGATATGATGAAGGTTTGTGTAAACATCTTCATGTTCGAACTTACAAAGATCATGAGCCAATGGGATAACCTTCTACGAGCACTTGGGAAAACCCCTTGAGGTAATTCCACCTCTTCAAACAAGGGATCTAGTAGGTCTCTTGATCCTATCACATATGTACTCATTGCACTCATGATGGAGGCAAACACACTCTACCTGTCGTTCTTGTTAACATTTGAAATCTTCAACTTCATTGTACACAATTGTTTGTTTAACTCAGGTTCATCAATCAATGTCATTCCACTATCCGTGGCTAAGAAGATCAATTTTCAATGGGAAAATATTGATGCACAGATCATTCAGCTACACATATCTCATGTACAAGAAATTGGTGAACTCAGGGATCTCATAATCCAGCTATCATCTGACGGATGAGTTCACTAATGCATTAGCATAGTAATTATGGACGTCCTAGAAGCATACATAGTGTTAATGAGCAGAGATTGGTAAAGCAAGCTTCAAGGAAACTTTGCCACAGACTTGTCACACTTATGGCTTCCATATGGGGGAAGGAATAATCAGATCTGGGTAGATTCATAGAGATACATGAAGCACACAGTGACTCCCTTGAATGGGCATAACGAGCCAATGGCTTTCACAAAATTATTATTTGGCAATTATTTCTGGAAACGTAGTTGGGGTTCTATCTTGCAGAGCCATCCCTAGTTCCACCAGACACATGGTTGGATCTCCTTCCATATCCAACTAGTGATAATGAACTTTGTACGGTTAGTAGTAGTAGTAGTGGTAGTAGTAGTAGTAGTAGTAGTAATAGTAGTAGTAATACCAATGTAGTGAGAAGTCCATGTACATATGAAATGTGGACAATGTACTTTGATGGATCCAAGACACAGGAGGGCTTTGGAGTTGGTTGTGTTTAATAGACCCGCTACAGAGAAAAAACTTTATCTCTAGCCGCTTGGAATTTGAGTGCACGAATAACACTACAGAATATGAAGCACTCATCTTGGGCTTCCAGAAGGCCATCGGCCTCAACGTTGTCAATCTAAAAGTGGTAGGTGACTCTGAAATCATGGTGCATTAAGTACGTAACAATATACATTGTGTGTCACCTCATCTAAAAATTTATTAACAATAGGTATGGTGACTCATCTCTCACCTCCAAGATTTTAATATTATTTCAGTTCCAAGAATGCGTAATAAAACAACAGATTCCTTAGCAAACATTGTTTCTAGGATGTCACTGTTACGGGATGGTTTTTCTATTAAATTTTTTTTATAAACCGTATGTAGAAAATAATATAACTAACTTACACATTTTTTATGATGACCAACAAATACTATACTTTATGGCCAATGTTGACGTATTCAAAGATGCAATGTTTGATGAAGACGAGCACAAACAAACACTACAGGACACGACAAATATGATTAAAGGAAACCTCATCCCTAAGGGTGTGGTATCACTTGAAAATTTGTATGATCTGCAGAACCACTTACAGGGACCTCTTAATGCCAAGACCCATAGTTCTACTTTTTTTCATGAGCAAATAAACTTGGGAACTGAGAAATATATGAAATATGTCAATATTCAAGCAGTACCATGATGTATTCGCATGGACATATGATGAACTCAAGGGATATGACATGTGAATCATCCATCATGTGATACCAATAAAGGAATGGGTTAAACCATTTGAGCATAAAATGAGGAAATTTCACCCAATGCTTGAGCCCCTCATATAAAAGGAGTTGATAAAATTGTTGGATGCTCAGATCATCTACAAGGTGTGACATTCAACGTCAGTATCAAACTTGGTTTCGTGATAAAGAAGTTTGAGGAGATTCACCTGTGTGTAGATTTCTAGAATCTTAACCACACCTCATACAAGGATAATTACCCCATGTCGTCCATGGAGAAAAAACTGCAAATAATATCGGGGGAAGAAATGTTTTCTTTTCTTGATGGATTCTCAAGTTACAACCCGGTTCTGGTAGCAGAGCCTGATAGATTAAAAACTACCTTCAGAACGAAGTGGGGCACATTTTCATTTCAACGAATATCATTTGGGCTAGTCAACATCGATGCAACATCCCAATGTACGATAGACATTGCCTTCCGTAGGCTTATTGGACAGAGCATAGCGTATATCTCGATGATGTGACAGTATTCTCCAAACGGAGATCAGACCACCTGTGCTATTTGAAGAATATTTTTGAGTGATGTCATAAATATGGGATATCCTTCAATCCCGGGAAGAGTATATTTGTAGTGTATGAAGGTAACCTCTTGGGACACATCATTTCTAAAAGTGGGATTAAGGTAGACCTAGACAGGTTCAGGACCATCACGCATATTCCCCACCCAGTGAACAAGAAAGACATGTAGCCTTTCTTGGGGAAGATCAACTTCCTCCGTAAGTTCATCACCAACTATGCTTAGATTGTTAAACCAATACAGGAGATGATCAAGAAGGACACAATCTATAAATGGGATAAGAGGGAAAGGGATGTGTTTTCCCATATTAAACAAGCTATACCATTCAATCACATGATCAACATCCTTAACATACTTGTTAAGAAAAGATACATGGAAAACATCATGGACTTTCATTGTCGGAGATAGTGCAAGTCGATAGGCTACTGGCCTAATCCTCTTAATAATGTTGAAGGGTCCACAAAACTATGGTGCCATCTTGGCACATGATCCAATCCGCAAGAAGCTCTTCTTTGGTTTGATGCACAAGTGCACGTGTTCCCCAACCTGGAACTCCTTGAACAACCTGTTCCTATCTACATAATGCTTCTTCCTATCATGTGTTACCTTTAGATTCTTCTTGATCACCTGCAATTCTTGTTCCATGTCTGCTAACATATCTGGTCCAATCAATACCCTTCTAATAAGATCACTCCAACTTATGGGAGTGTTACAACTCCACCCATACAATGCCTCAAAAGGGCTCATCCTCAATGACTCCTCATAACCATTATTGTATGTGAACTCTACCAAAGGGAAATAATCTTCCCATTTCCACTAATAATACGTCACATACATCCTCAACATGTCCTCCAATATCATGTTGACACTTTTTGTCTGTCCATCTGTCTGTCGATGATAAGTTATGCTAAAGGAAAACTCTATGCCCAAACCTGCAAATAACTCCTTCCAAAACTTGGAAGTGACATTTGCATACTTGTCTGAAACAATCTTCTTCGGAACACCATGCAACCTAACCACATCTCTAGTTGAGAATGTAGACTTGTTAGGTCCCTATATTACAAGTGTAGCCCTTATTTTTATTAGTGCAACCCCTTATTGTATTTTTGTGCCCATGTAGTCCCCATATTGTTATTATTGTGCCCCATAGAAGCCCACTATTGTCATTTTGTGGCCTTACATTAATTATTGTTATGTCGACTTTTATTCTATTGTGACCCCTTAGACTCCTATATATAGAAAGGAGGTCTTGTCATTTGTATCATGGAAGAATTGTTCATTTGTGTAACGTGATGGAAGTTACACCCTTGAAGAGGCTGATTTTGAAGTAGTTTATCTATCTTTTCTTCTATTTTCTTAGATGGTTGCATACAATTTGGTATAAGAGCTTTGGATTCTAGGGTTTCACTGCTTCAAATAAGTCATCGTGTTTTCGCTATAAATTTGTTTCTATGAAGCTTCAGTAGCTGAAATTAAAATCCATTTGAGGTGAAAGCTCAATGAACCTTGTGTCTGAATTTCAGATCTTGTATCCCTATATTTTAGGAGATATGAGCTGAGGACATTAGGGTTTTTGTAGGCTCCCTAATTCCATCTCAAACAGGTTATCGTGGAATTTTCATTATAATTTTTTTGTACGAACCTTCAGAAGCTAAAATAAAAACCATTTGAGCTGAAATCATGCTTCATCTAATGTACGAATTTTAGAACTTGGTTCACTATATTTTTATAGATATGATCCAAGGAAGTTAGGTTTTTTTCAGGCTCCCAAATTCCATCCCAAACAAGTGGACTTGGGAAAATTATCATAACTTTCTCTCTAAGCATCGGATTCAAATTTCATAAAAAGATACAGAACGAGGAAGGATTGTAGTTTGTTGGGTATCATTTTTAGGGTCGAAGGTTGAAACAGTGACATGTGGAACTTCATACAAGTTCACTCTACTAAACCCATGTATAATTATGTCATTGTGGGAGATTAGGCATAACTCTTTCTTGGAAAATCCAATCTTAATCAGACTTGTGGGGTTTTAAAAAGGACTTAGAATTCTACAAGAGGATGATATTTCAGAACTTGGAGATTCAAAATTCTAGAGTTAAAGTCATTTCAACATCGAGCTCCTAAAAGCAAGAAAAAGAGATATGAGGAAGTTTGATGGCAAGGATCCGGTAACTTGAATACTACAGATGGAGAAATATTTTGATCTACTTGATGTGAAACTATTTAAAAAGGTAAGTATTTCATCTTTATATTTAGAACCGAATCAGTTTATATGGTATAGAGGGATTTGTTCTCGTAAACCACTTGTCACCTCGTCAATTTTCATGGAGGAAATGCTAGCACATTATGAGGATACAAAGAGAAACACATTCTTTAGCCAATTGATAAATCTCAAACAAAAGCGTTCAATAGTGGAGCAAATTGAGAACTTCCAAAAGTTGATTATAAGGGTAAATGATATTCCAGAGGAGCATAGGATTGATGTATTCATAGGGATTCTAAAGGATAACATCCAACATGAGGTTCAACTTTGGGAACCTGATTAATTGGAGAAGGAATTCAGGTTGGCAAGAAAATTGGAAAGAAAAATTGTGGCAACAAGGAAGTCTACCACTCACAACTATAAATATGGAAGTGTTGCTACTCCTAGCCTTCCACAACCTACAAGGTTGAAACCACAACAGTTGGAGGAAAAAGAAGAAAAAGGGCTTTATTACATTTGTGAGAGAAAATACACTAAAGGTCATATGTGTGCTGAGAAGAAATTATTTTACATAGATTGTGAAGAGGAGGAAGAAAAAGATCAAGAAACGTCAAAATAAGAGGATATACACCACGAACAAATCCCAAAGAAGGAAGAAATGAATCCGACTATATTTTGTAATGCATTGGCAGGAATTACCACTCCTCAAACTCTCACGATAGAAGGACATATCAAGAAGAAAAAGGTTCAGGAAGTGAAAGATCACATCAATCATCAACAACAAGTTCTCCAAATTTTAAATGATAACCTCACTTTGGCGCAGAATCGAATGAAACAACAGGAATATCAACATCACAGTGAAATAATTTTTGATGTAGGCACCTCGGTATTTTTACGGCTACAACCATACCAACAAATTTCCCTTAAGAAAGATAAGAAGGATAATAAATTATCACCAAAGTAATATGGTCCTATGGCATACAAATTGGAGCGTCCTACATCTTCCCGAATGCAGCCAATTTTCCATGTTTCATGCTTAAAGAAGGTTATAGGCGACAAGCTCCCAATTCAAACAATATTGTCAAAACTTGACAAGGAAGGAAAAATCTTATTGGAACCTAAAGCAATCATGGAAATAAGAACCTGACAATTACGAAATCGATCAATTTCAAATTATCTCATCAAGTGGAAGAACTTAACCGTTAAACGTTCTGCATGGGAGGATGAGAATTTTTATACAGAAGCATTCAGAACTACTCAATCATTGACGACAAAAATTTTTGAAGGAGAGGAGCATGTTAGGTCCCTATACTACTAGTGTAGCCCTTATTGTTATTAGTGCAACCCCCTTATTGTATTGTTGTGCTCATGTAGTCCCCATATTGTTATTATTGTGCCCCATAGAAGCCCACTATTGTTATTGTTGTGCCCTTACATCAATTATTGTTATGTCACCTCTGATTATATTGTGACCCCTTAGACTCCTATATATAGAAAGGAGGTCTTGTCATTTGTATCATGGAAGAATTTATCATTTGTGTAATGTAAAGGAGGTTTCCCCCTCGAAGAGGCTTATTTTGAAGTCATTGATCTATCCCTTCTTTTATTTTGTGAGTTGCTTTCATGACAAGACTTCACTGGAATTAAATGTGAAACCTTTGTTAATCTGTCCACAATGACCATAATGGAATCATGTTGTTTCACTATCTTCGGCAACCATGTGATTAAATCCATGGAAATTACCTCCCATTTTCATTCTAGAATCGCAATTGGCTATAGCAATCCACCTAGATGCTTACATTTTGCTTTCAGTTGATGAAAGTCGAAACATCCAGCCATGAACTCTGCTACATCTCTCTTTAGATTTGGCCAATAGTAAAATTTATTCACTACAGTTAATGTCTTCAAATAACCTTGGTAACCTCAATAAGGTTTCGCATGAAACTCCCTCAAGATCACCTTCTTGAGCTCACTATTATCCGGTACATATATCATGTCTCAGAACCTAACCAACCCGTCTACTGTAAGACAATAATCCATACCATGTGCACCTGCACCTGTACCTATAACTACACCTGTACATGTACTACCACCTGTACCTGTACCACTACCTATACCTATAATTTCACCTATACCTGTACCAACATCCTGCTACAACCTATGCATAATCTCCATATACCTGACATCATGCTAACCTGCCTGAAAGATCCTATCCTATAAGTCTGTCCCATAGGAGCTCATTACTGCCAAGTCATTTACCTGTGCCCATTCGCTGAGAGCATCTTCCGCCCTATTCTCTTTACCTTTGATGTACTTGATCTCGAAATCAAACTTGTTGATTGTGGCCAACCATCTAGCCTATCGGTCGTTCAGATTTAGTTCGTCAAATAAATACCTCAACCCAATGTGATCACTCATAAGTAAAAACCTTCTGCCAATAAGATAGTGTCTCCACATATTCAGTGCATGTATGATCGCTGCTAACTCCAAATCATGTGTTGGGTAGTTCTGCTTGTGCTCGTTTACTTTATGGGACTCATAGCATACCACTTGTACATCCTGCATAAGGACTCCACTAAGTCCTCTATTGAAAGCATTTGTTCATACCACAAATTCTTTGTCCGTATTTGCAATCTGTAGCATTGGTGCATGTGTCAACAATTGCTTAAGTTTCTCAAAGCTAGCTTCACACTCCTCAGTCTATTTGAACTTCTTACCTTTCCTTTGAAATGATGTGATAGGATAAGCAATCTGCGAGAATTTCTTGATGAACCTCTCATAGTAGCCTGCCAAACCCATGAAAGACCTCACCTCATCCACACTCTTAAGAGTTACCCACCCCATGATGGCTCTCATATTTTCTTGATTAACTACAATGCCCTCATTAGAGACAACATGCCCCAAGTAATGTACCTCAATCTAAAAGAAACTACACTTGTTGAGCTTAGCATACAACTGATGCTCTCTCAACAACCTCAACACTACTACTAAATGCTCAACATGTTCTTCCTCATTTTTAGAATATACCAGTATATCATCAATGAACACAATAAAAAACTTATCCAAATATGAACACAACACATTATTCATCAAGCACATGAATGTAGCTAGTGCATTAGTTAGTCCAAATGGAACAACAAAAAATTGTTAATTCCCATACCTAGTCTTGAACGTAGTCTTGTAAATGTCCTCCTCTTTGATGTGTACCCGATGGTATTTGGATGTCAAGTCAACCTTTGAGAACATTGCTGCTCCCTTCAACTGATCCAACAAGTCATCAATCCTCGGTAAAGGGTACATGTTCTTGATGGTCACTTTGTTCAATTGCCTGTAATCAATGCATAATCTGAGTGTTCCATCTTTCTTCTTTACGAACAATACTGGTGCAACCCATGGTGATACACTTAGCCTAATGTATCCCTTGTCCAACATTTCCTTCAGTTAACTGTAACTCAACCAACTCAGGTGTGCTCGTCTTGTAAGTTTATTTTGATGTTGGATTTTCCCCGAAACTAACTCAATAGAAAATTCTACCTCCATGTGAGGTGGAAACTCTATAATGTCCTCGGGAAATACATCCTTGAATTGATGTAAAAATGGGTACATTCTTAACACATCTATACCCTCAACTTCCTTACCCTTATCACTAGAAATGTGCACTGCAAATAACTTGCACCCTTTCCTGTGACTGCGCTTTTCTTGCATAGTTGTCACCATCCTAACTGATGTAGATTTCTTCTTACCCTATAAGACTCTTGGTTCTCCACTGTAATCAACACACTCAATACATTTGTCATAATAGTCTACCTTGGTTCTATGAAGATACAACCAATCCATGCCCAACAATATATTGTATGAACCCAATGGTAATATACTCAAATGTGTTGTGGTATGCATACCATTCAAATCAAATGCACAAGATTTTACCCAATTATGAACTTGTTTCTTTGTACCTATAGCCAACTATACTAACCAAGACTCTTCATGTAATTCCTTACTTAAACCACACTTTTCCACCAAGTCAAGACTAACATAGCTATAATTAGATCCGAGGTCAATCAAAATAGAAATAGCTTGATCACAAAGATTATTGTCCATACAATGATAGATTCCTGATGATCTGTGCGTTTTTTATCCAATTCTATATAGATACGTGGAATACTATTACCAACATCCCCAACAGGCTATGCCTCCTGTGCATTGTATATCTAAGGTCCACCACCCTGATTCTGTGAGCAATCTCTCTGATGATGATCATTGCCACAAATCCAACACTCTATAGGCTTCTGTCATGTCTCCTTGTTCTATTCTCCTGATTAGAATCCCTGTCCTCTATCTGATGCATTAAACTTCTTAGATGGTGCGACATTCTCCTTGTTACCTGTATCCTGAGGTCTTGCTCTCGTTTTGTCCCATTTTCCTTTGTTATTTGCATTACCTCTCTAGTCTGGCTTAGTCTTGGTTTTTCACGTCAATTATTCATATAAATGACTTAGCTTCCGAATGGCCTGCTCTAATGATCTAGGCTCATCGAACTCAATTCTATCTTTAAATGCAACCCATAACCCACTAATGAACTTTGAATCTTGGTATTTTCCTCTGTGAGATAAGGCACATACCTCAGTAACTCCAGGAACCTGTTGGTGTACTCATCACCTATCATGGAACACACCTTTAGCTCATAAAATTCTTTTGCTATGTCATCAAAGTATCTCTCTCACAAGTACTTCTTCTTTAATAGTTGCTCGAACTCACTCCAATTCAAATCCTCCTCATGAATGCATCTGAAATTCTTCACATCTTGCCACCAAATGTATCTTTACCTTTGAGACCGAATTTAGCCACTCTAGCTTTCATGTTCTCTGAATAGTCATGCAACCTGAATAATTTCCTCATGCCAAGAAACCATGCCTCTGCATCTTGTGGTTTCTTCATCTTTCGATCAAATGTTTTTGGATTTCCTTTCTTAAACTCATTCAAAAAATTATCCCCTATCACTTCTCTTGTAAGGATGATACCGATTAAGATCATGGTGCTTATCTGAATCAGAACTAGAATCATACCTATGTCTATCCCTTCTCCTATCTAAAGTGTCCAACCATCTTCCATCTTTGATTGTGTCATCTATATCTGATATATGACCACCATGTGACTGACTACCATATGCCCCATTAGTTCTATCCTCCTGCTCATAGCTGATCTAACGTGGTCCCTATTGCTGCAATTCTGACAAACTCTAAAGTATTACTGCATTTATCTCTGCTTGTTTCTCCTGTGATTGTATGATTTTGTCATTATCTTCCTTATAACTCCTTATTTATTCCTTTAAGCTTCTCAGTGTAACTTCTAAATCAGAAGGGCTCCCAACACCATACTTCTCTTCGGATCATAGGGAGAGTCTTTGTATTCAACCATCTTGCTAGCCATTTGATATTTCTTCCTACAAGGTATATCATGTCGGCTAAACCAAATCACAATAAACCAACATACCTTAGTATAGCTCAAGGAGGATACCTTGTATGCAAGATCAACAAATCAGTGTGATACATGTATAACATAATCATGGCAACATATAGAAACATAAAACATAAGCAAATGACCATGTAACCGTCATTCTATCTAGGGTCCATTCATCAATGCATGACCTCAATAACAACACACACCATGACCTCATGCATGACAACCATCATCATTATGTCACTATACATTTGACCACATGCAACCATGAACATGCATAAGCAATGCATAACCATCCACACATATGCATAAACACATATTACCAAGCATGAACGAACAAAACTTGAAATCAAACCTGCAAGAACGATACATGCAACCAAGAATACAAGAATGTAACCAATCAAGCAAGATTGCAACCAAAATACTACAATGATACATGTAACCAACATAAATCGACATGTAACTAGTCATACACTCACAGTGATGCATTCCACAATAACACCTCAAATTTCACATGACGACATCACTACAACCATGAATAACATCATGCAAATGCAAAAAAATGCATGGAATCCAAGTGTGAGAGACACACACCCAATTGACATGCATACATGACCAACACATATTCCATCTAGTCCAAGGGGTGAACCATGCACTGATACCACTATGTACACCATCCTCCCACATCTACCCAAGCAACCAACCAGGCACAGTAAACATGCGACGAGAGGCCATTATGATATGATTCGACCTCCTAAGTCATGTTAAGGAAGTGGAACCGATGGAAACACACCATACAGACATTAATCATCAACTACAGGACCCTCAGGAATCAATCCAATACTTTAGACAACCTTCCTTGGGGTCCCACTGAGCTTTTGGACAATTTAAGGCTCAATTGTTGCCATGCTATAGGCATGAGTGTGACCAGCAACCCAAAGTCACTCTCACAGGCTTTCCTGCCAATGACCAGAAGACCAAAACTGTCAATGCTATGCTAGCGACTCCAGGATTTGAGCCACTCTTTTAGGCCTAGAGCCCAAGTCACTGCCCATAATTGAACCATCTCTTCAAAAAAGTAAAATAACATGGAAATGATAGTATTAAAGCAAATATGTGTTTAAGACCTTTACTAGACCCCTACTAGCCATGACAAGCATTTTTTCAAACATATTGCAAATGTGTAATCTATAGGTGTAATTAACAGTTCTGAGCATAGGGGTCTCATACTTAGCTGAGAATCGCTAAGAACCATTGATGCCTCAACACATCAACTAACATTCCATCCATTAGGTCATAGATACATTGATCATTCAATTACAAGTAAAAAGATGATGAGTGTTACATAGTAATTTGTCACCGTTTGTCACCGTCCCTGTTACCCCTCACCCGCACACTGGAGGACTCATTCCAGGACCTATGAGAAGTGACATGACCTGAAACCATTTGCATCATATTCCTCTAAGTATGAGCTCCATATGCCCTGAAGACATCTCCTGCAGAATATCCATGAAAACAGCTCTTTGTATTAGCGCGGGTCCACAGTTCACTGCCCGCGCCAATGAGGGAAATCCTCTAAAGAGGGCGCGCCATTGGCGCTTTGTCTCAGAGTCGCACTTGCGCCAACCGAATTGAGTAAAGTTTTCAACGAACAAGCTTCCGAAGGTTCTCCTTAACCCATTCACCAACTGAATCTATGTTGAGCTAGGATGGTTTGGCTTCGAATCTCCATAGAAGGGGAGTGGTTTGCCACCTTTCATGGAAGTTTCCAAGTGATAAAGCCAATCCCATGAATAATGTGGTTGATCCTATCTCTTTCCTCTCTATCTATAAAAGCTTGTCTCTATGCCTTGAGCAAGCTAGTCAGTAGTTCCAGTTCCAGCATAGTGATAATGAATTCCAGGAGTTCAAGAGTTTGAAACTGCAAGAGCCTTCTTTGCACCCATAAGGCCAAATCTAAGTGAGGAGATTCTTGTCACCCAAAGACAGAAAGGCTTGTTTCCTATCCCAGCTAAAGGAAGATTTGACGTCAGAAAAATGGTTGTATTCTTCTTTGTTATTCATCAATAATAGATGACTATCATTATGGTTCCACTCTCATTTTCTTATGTTTGATGTTGAGTTATATCTTTTCTGACTGATATATAATTGCATCTACTAGATTTTATGCTTGTATTCGTGTTATTCTTTGCATGTGCAGGTGTCCAATCATGGAGATCGTGGGGATCGTGACCGGCCGAGGCAAAGGAATGAGAGCAACGTCTCTTCTACGAACATTAGCGTTGGAATCCAAGTAGGTTCTCACCATCCACTTTTTATTTGCAATTAGGAACTTGCGTGATAGCATTGTGTGATTGTTGCTAGACCCGGTCTGGGCTAGTAGGGATCGTCTCTGTCCGCAGAGAGGATTTACCTCCACAACAATTTGGCGACTCCGCTGGGGAGTCTTGTCTCTTTGGTTTCTCGTTTGATTGCTTAGATAGCTTTCTGGGTTAGATTTCTTGCTGTCTCTTGCTTCCTGGTCTGCCTGGATACTGTTTTCAAGCCCTGGATTGCTTGTTTTTGTTTTTGATTTAGCAAACTTGATTAGCGCGCTTTTTAGCCTTACAGTCGCGCCAATTGGCGCAAGTTGCTCAAAGACAACCCGCGCCAATCCCATAAAAGCGCGAGTTGCAGCCTGACAGTCGCGCCAGGCCTGTCAACTTTTCCAGTTTGCTTGTTTTCGAGCCCTCTGAGCTTGGATTGGTATCTTGCCACGTCTTTTTCAATTACTGGAGTGTGTTTGATCCTTGTTTGACTGGTTTTAGACCTCCATCCTTCGGGTGTTTGCCTCTTTCTATCGATTTCACATTTTGGCCCTAGGGCATCTAGTGGCTTTGTGCATCGAGCCTTCCGTAGGAGTCTTGGGTTCTTTTATCGCCCAGTCAACTTTGTGATTACTTTTTGCACTTGCTCAGTAGTTGTCAAAACCTTTTATTGATATTCAAGTGATTTGTTTCTTTTCCGCTTGGATTTTCGCTTGACTTCGTTTGGGCCTAGATCACATGGCTCATTGAAGTCTTTGGTGTTTTTCTTCGTTTTGAAGGACTGCTTTGGTATTTCGGGGACTTGATTGTGTTCTCTTTGAGTGAAGTTTGTCTCTTTTACTCGGTGTTATTATCTCTCAAAATTTGTTTAGTACATTTTGCCATCAACAATGAAACAAACAATCTCTTTTGCTTTGCATTAGTTAATGGAAAAATAAAGATTTTCGTTGTTATTAGCGATTAGTAACTTTAGAGAAAAGTTTTGTTAATTGCCATTAGCTGCATTAGAGTTATTGTTGATTGTTTTATGGTCATTTTGTTTGATTGAAAAGTTCTCAACTCTCTCGTAGTTAGTGTTCATCGAACGAAATGATACTTTTTGGCATATAGCTTGCATTTAAGGAATTGTGAGGGATTAGATACGGTAGGACCTGGAAATCAAAACCTAATCAAAGATCAACCGTAAAATGAACTGAATAAACTTAATAACGCATTGGAACTTAACGCAAACATCTAGAGGTCTAGGCTAGAGACGTGCTCCGGCGTCGTTAAACCTAGTCACTTTTGTTTCACTTAAGGTTGGGTGATTCCTCCTTCCGTGATGCAACAAGTGGTCTAGCACGGACTTGAGCTCCCACGTACCATCGAGTATATGGGGAGACCCCACTAGGTTATCATCCTTTATCCACAGGAAGCCGTGTCTGCCACCTTACAAGCCGTAACGCACCGAACACAGCATTCGGGAAGATTGACTGTCGTACGGGAATTCCTTGGTTTTCATATGACTGCCAAGGTGTATATGCGGTTTTACGGATTTGTTTGGTAAACCCTTTTGCCTAGCTCTCCAGAGTAGTCACTTTTGGTCCTTTTCAAACTCCTTAAACGAAAAGGCTCATCTGAGCGTTTGTCACTTCGAGCTCAAAAAACAATTCGAAGGAGACTAGAGTCATCTTTTTGTCCTTTTCTTGACACTTAAAACATGAAAAGGTCAAGTTGTGTCCTTGCGTCTTAAAATTTATTCAACCGTGTTCACACTTACCCAGTTAGATCTTGTTTGTGTTAGCTTGAGTAGGCTTCTTTTCGTTCTCGATGGCAACTTTCTCGGAGTTCACCAACCCAGGGATCCCCTCTGACGGGAACCCTGGTCATTTCGCTCCTTTTGGAAATGTTGGTGCTCCTTATATGGCGATGTTGTCCCTCCCAGGGTTAACTGTTGGGTTACCGGTTTGGTTGTTCTCAACCTCTTTGGTCCCTGCCATCTCACCGTCTAGTCAATCCGTCCCTCCACCTGAACAACATCATGTTGATTCTAAGGTGGATCTCTCCCCTTCTACGCCCACTTCTACGTCCTCATCTTCTACTTCACCTGGTGAAAGTCTAGATTCGAGTAACCAGGTGGCTAAGAAGAAGAAGAAGAAGACGAAGAAGAAGGAGGCTCCTAAGGGAGAGGTTACAAGTGCAGCTACCCCCTCAAGTATAGCTGAAGTCGGGCCCCCTTCTGCTCCTCCGCGGAAGGTCAAGTTTCCTTGTCGATTATGCAAGGAAACCATCTTCTTCGCGATTGTCCTGGCATTCCCAGGGTACGAGAAGTATGGTCTCGCGATCCGGTTCGCCCCTCATCATCCTCTGAAGCTCACGGCGATGCTACCTTATCAGTTGGGAATGGTAAGGGAAAAGGGAAGATTTGAATCCCCTGTCGACTTTATGAAGGCGATCATCCCCTTGACCTTTGTCCGCTCATGGATAAAGCCTCCGTTGTCTTGGAAAGTCTTACAGCTCCTTCACCCCAACTTCCCGTTGGTTATCAACGTCTCTCTGTAGCCGCAGATCATTCCCCTGCTGACAAAGAGATTGATTCATATTCTTCTCTTGTCCAACCTCCTCTTCTGAACCTGGCTATGCCCAGCCTATTCCAGACCAACCATTGGTCGGAAAGAGTGTCGACTCGAGTTCACCACCCGTCAATCACTCTGTTTCGGAAGAGCATCACTCCCATGTTCTTCTCGTCTCCTCAAATTCTCCTGAGTCCGGAAATGACTCTCCTAACCCATCTGCTCCTGAAGGTTCTCCTTCGGTTCCTTTAGCACATGGGGGCAATCATACAATTCCCCCACCAAGTAGTCTGGTCACTTCCTTTGATTGGAATCGCCTGATCGCCGGTTGCCTTCCATCCCATATGCCTTTCCAGATCATAATACATGTCTGTGCTAAGGCAGTACCTGGCACTATTTTGGATGAAGGGGAATCTGTCAGTCTTATGTCGTACACTACTTGGCAAGCTTTAGGTTCCCCGCAGCTTGGGCCAGTCACTCAAAATATGTTGGCCTTCGACAGAGGAGCCTGTCCATCTCTAGGAGTTATCCTGAAGTTCCCTATTACTTTGGGAGGAAAAACCATCTATATAGACGTCTTGGTTACACAAGGTGTTTTAGACTTTAGTCTTCTCCTTGGTCGCGACTATGTTTATGCCATGGGGGCCCTCGTTTCTTCGCTTTTCCGTGTGGTTTGCTTTCTGCACGATGGAAGAATTGTGACTATCGATCAAGTGTCATTCGTTAGTTCCCCGATGCCTCCTGCGTCGTTGTCGTCCCCTCCTAGTTTTCATCCACCAGTTGCATCTACCCCACCACAGATCAACTACATGGCCACCTATCCCATGCCTGGATCTAGTGATGCCTCCATCGTGCATAGTGTCCTGGCAGCATTGGACCCTGACTTCCAAGATGTTTCCCTTCCACCGGGAGTGGCAATCTTGGAAGCCCCGACTTTCTATTCATTATGATGAAGTTCGGGTGGAGCATAGTTCCTTTCCGGTGTCAAGCTCCTTAAAAAATGAAACTAGTTTTGGTGGGCATAGTTCACTTTCCTATGTCAAGCTCCTTAAAAAATGAAACTGGGTCCAATCGGAGCATAGTTCACTTTCCTATGTCAAGCTCCTTTAAAAATGAAATTAGGTCTGGTCGGAGCATAGTTCCTTTCCTGTGTCAAGCTCCTTAAAAAATGAAACTAGGTCTGCATGGAGCATAGTTCGTTTCCCTGTGTCAAGCTCCTTAAACAATGAAACAAGGTGTCCGAGGATAGTTTTGATCTTGTGACGACCTCGTTAAAAAATGAAACAAGGTGTCTGAGGATAGTTTTGATCTTGTGACGACCTCGTTAAAAAACGAAACAAGGTGTTCGAGCATAGTTCCTGATCTTGTGTCGAGCTCGTTAAAAAAATGAAACAAGGGTTATGAGGATAGTTCTTTTACTGTGTCAACCTCATTAAAAAATGAAACAACTCCCTTTCCTCATCGAGTCTTTTGATTAAGATCTCGTAAAATCCAAGTGGAGTCTTTCCAAGATCTTGAAAGTGAACCTTCATTCCATCCACTTTGTTGAATGTAATGAAGCTTGGGGGGCATATACCTCAATTTGCGTTATTATGTTGGGGGCATGCGAACTTATAACAAGCATAGTTTTTCGTTTCAAGCTTGTGTAAACATGAAACCGAATCCAAGCAAAGTTCTCCATGGTTCAAGCTTGTGTAAAAATGAACCCATACCCGATTTACATCTCGTGATTTCCATTTTTATCCATTAAAATCAGATGAGCCTTGGTCATTTCTTTCCATCGCCACCATCTCTTTGGCCGATCATATGCTTTCACTTGGTTGTTTATCCTTTCCTGAGGAACTGCAGCGATGAGTGGTTTTGTTAGCCAACCTCCTAACCATTACATGCTTTGAGTAGTTCCACCATTACTAGAACCAGTTGCTACCCTTTATATCACTCGTTCCTCCAGGACGAGTCACCTTTAAGCTCTTTTCTGACTTGTAAAATATGAAAAGATTGCCAAGTATTTTTCCCTTTTTGACTCGTTAAAGAGAAAAAAAAATGGAGGTCTGCTTTCAGCTCTTTTCCGACCGTTTAAAGACGAAAATATTGCCGAGTTCCCTCTTGACTCGTTAAATGGAAATAAGAGGCGGTCGTCTTTAAACTCTTTTCTGACCATGTAAAAAACAAAAGATTGTCGGGTCTTTATCGTTTCAGGCTCGTTAATGGTTACAAAACGACGTGATATCGATCGCTTTTTTACTTTTTCAGGTCGATGTCACTATATATGAAAAGTACTCCTCGGTCGTAATGGTCGGGTGGTTCTTTCGAGCATTGTTTTATACTTTTTCGGGCTCGGGAGACACAACTTTATGAAAAAGGACCCCCCTGGAGTTTTCTTTTCTATTGTCTTTTCAGACTCTCTAAACAAGAAAAGACGCCGAGTTCTTCCTTTGTCAGACTCGTTAAAACTTAATGACATCGGATTCCGTCGAAATGATGCTCACAAGCATATGCTATCCCCGTCAAGCTTGTTAAAAATAACTGGGGTACTCGCCAGAAATGGTGGGGAAAATGGAACCATAATCATTATTGTGTCGGCAGTATGTCGCTCTTGAACATGGCACTTGTCTGCATTCGTGTCTGGGTGGGGACATCTCATCTTGTTTTACATTAGCCTCCGTGGGTTTGGGTTATCCTATTTGACCTCTCATCTACTCATTGCCTCATCACCATGACCTTTGATCCGTTGATGTCAAATACTGCCAAGTCCAATGTCGTGCCACCGATATGTTCAAGAGAAGTTGACCTCTGCAAAATTTACAACCTCCCTCTGATACTTTTGATTCACCACAACATTCTTCCTCTGTCTCATGTCAATGATGTGGGAAACACTATGGCCCACCTTTGATCAAGGTCACTTCCTGTCGACTTCAGCTCATTATCCAGGAAGATGATCTAGAGACTCCCTTCCGGTGCCTTGGAGCCTGCATGCCTGAATGGCAGGTTCTTCATGTTCGACGAGAGGTTTTCATCATTGGCCTCTGATCGAATGATTCTGCGGGTGTTCGATGCCAGCTCATTGATTCACACGCCGTAGATTGTACCTATAGTACCTTGAGGGCCATTGTCATTACTGGTGGTACCTCTCGCATCTGCTAACAGTTTTCACTATTGGCTGGTAATCAGACGATGTTCATGCATGTTCGACTTCAACTCATGTATTCACATGCTTGAACTTGTACTCTGTTCGGGTCGAGATGGAGCGCAAGACCCTGGATTTTGTTTGTTTGAATCTAGGCTGCGATTTGTGGTTTATTATGATCACTACATGACTCATTCACTGGATGGCTGTGACCATGCCTGAGTCTATTTATCGATCCTCTCTGAATGGCTGTGCCCATGCCTTGGATCTAGATTATTATGAACTCTGTTATGGATGGCTGCGCCCATACCACATATATCATGTACTTGAGATATCAGTTGTACTTCTTTACGCAGGTTCTCCGGAGGCCGTGTTTTCAGTCACGCATGTTCTTCTATAGCATTTCACCCCTCTCTCTCCCTCGAGCATCATGCTTTAGGGGGCATCTGTTACACAGTAATTTGTCACTGTTTGTCACCGTCCCTGTTACCCCTCACCCGCACACTGGAGGACTCATTCCGAGACCTATGAGAAGTGACATGACCTGAAACCATTTGCATCATATTCCTCTAAGTATGAGCTCCATATGCCTTGAAGACATCTCCTACAGAATATCCATGAAAACAGCTCTTTTTGCATTAGCGCGGGTCCACAGTTCACTGCCCGCGCCAATGAGGGAAATCCTCTAAAGAGGCCGAGCCATTGGCGCTCTGTCTCAGAGTCGCACTCGCGCCAACCGAATTGAGTAAAGTTTTCAACGAACAAGCTTCCGAAGGTTCTCCTTAACCCATTCACCAACTGAATCTATGTTGAGCTAGGATGGTTTGGCTTCGAATCTCCATATAAGGGGAGTGGTTTGCCACCTTTCATGGAAGTTTCCAAGTGATAAATCCAATCCCATGAATAATGTGGTTGATCCTATCTCTTTGCTCTCTATCTATAAAAGCTTGTCTCTATGGCTTGAGCAAGCTAGTCAGTAGTTCCAGTTCCAGCATAGTGATAGTGAATTCCAGGAGTTCAAGAGTTTGAAACTGCAAGAGCCTTCTTTGCACCCATAAGGCAAAATCTAAGTGAGGAGATTCTTGTCACCCAAAGACAGAGAGGCTTGTTTCCTATCCCAGCCAAAGGAGGATTTGACGTCAGAACAATGGTTGTATTCTTCTTTGTTATTCATCAATAATAGATGACTATCATTATGGTTCCACTCTCATTGTACTATGTTTGATGTTGAGTTATATCTTTTCTGACTGATATATAATTGCATCTACTAGATTTTATGCTTGTATTCGTGTTATTCTTAGCATGTGCAGGTGTCCAATCACGGAGATCGTGGGGATCGTGACCAGCCGAGGCAAAGGAACGAGAGCGACGTCTCTTCTACGAACATTAGCGTTGGAATCCAAGTAGGTTCTCACCATCCACTTTTTATTTGCAATTAGGAACTTGCGTGATAGCATTGTGTGATTGTTGCTAGACCCGGTCTAGGCTAGTAGGGATCGTCTCTATCCGCAGAGAGGATTTACCTCCACAACAATGAGGGCCACACATGGTTGATGTCATAAAACACATACATAACCAGAATAATAGAAGCATAAATACTCATGAAAGTACAACCATATAGACCACATATAATCCATCAAAATTCTCATAGAAATGAAAGGAGAGATAACCTTTCATTAATGATGCAAAATCCAAACCTGGGATGGGACTTCCAAAATCCACTCGATCATAGAATGGTTGAGTCAAATCTCTCTTCAGCCATTCACTCTCATGCCATATTCCAAGCATGAATGTGGATCTCACAAAACACATCAATCAAAACTTATCCAGGGCTTCTAGAGGTCATCCACCTCAACCCATAAAATAGTGATTCCACCTCATGGTTGGACATCATAAAACAATCATCAGATTGGTCTCCATCCAAGCCTTCCAGGGCTTCCAAAGCATTTTTTCCAACCAAGGATTCCAGCACTAGTAACTCAACCCACAGCTGTCATCGGGCTTCCAAAGTGTTTTCCAACCAAGGCTTCTAGGACTAGTAACTCAATCCACCAAGGGCTTCCAGAGCATTTGTCCAACCAAGGCTTCTAGGACTAGTAACTCAACCCAAGTTGTTACAGGGCTTCCAGATCCTTTGTCCAACCAGGGCTTCCAGGAACTAATAATTCAACCCAAGCTAACGAAACATGATAACCGACCAAAAACAAACAATGAAAGTAAACCCACAATCACCATGGCTATCTAGGAAATGGAAAGGCTAGGCAATCTACTATCAATCCACCAAATCCTCCTTGCCAATGATAGATCACAACCAAGAAACCACATGTATGTGTCATGCATGCCAAAAATAGTGAAGGAAAAATACATGTAACTCGGTTCCTGCAATCAAATCTGATGTAGCTGCTGATCTCAATGCCTTATTGCACTTTCCTTCTCTTCATTTTCCTTCTTGCTCCAAAAATCCAAGTATGCCACACCCACCAAGAGTGCTCCAAGAAAACTCTAAGTCTCCAAGAGTATGAGAGAGAGAGAGAGAGAGAATAATGAGAGAGCTCCAAAACTGAACTAACAAAAGGTTACCAACTGATCCTCTAAAGCCTTTTTATGAATGAGGCCCCTATTTTCTTCATTTTCCATTATTTTCCTTCAATTTCCTCCTCACATGCAACCCATGACCTTTCACCTCCCTTTTCTCCTAATTTCCATTATTTTCATAAATAATGTGTGAAAATTCCATTTTTCCTTTCCAAACTTAGCCATTTCCTTTGCCAATCTCCTTAGCCATAAACAATCACAAGTGATCCCCATCACTAAGATTTTTCCCAACATTCAACTTGAAATAAATGTCCCATCATCTGTGTTTATTACTTTTCCTTTATTTACTTTTATAACATGGAATTTTCACCAAGGTTGTTACAACTACCTCTTAGATGACTTCTTTTTGCAGAGTAACCTGCGTTGTTCCAACAAAGCTGACTGGTTCACGGGACTTGGAGGAATTATAAAAATTCTACGATGCTTCCTCCTCAGGTCTGCAAAGGTCCCACTAGGCCACTAAATATGAATCGCACATAATGGTCTTTGCAAAAATTCCTTAGATCATACAGATTGAATTCCAAATGACAGAATGTGAATTTCTTTATTGCCTTGCCTTCGGTGTCTATGACTTTCAAGTTCTTGATTTCATAAAATCCGATCTACATAGGAAGAGCGTGCCAAGGTGATTTCTTCTCCCTGTGAAGAACTATTGATAACCCTATAGAAATATGGTAAGAAACCTCTTGAATGAATAATTTATTGGTGGCATACCTTGGCAGAAGATGTAGAGAATTTTGTCTCCCAAACACTTTGAGGAAAGTGTCATCTGATGAGGCAAACCAATCTGCTATCTCTGACACTATTTCCATTTCCCAACATGACACGCAAGGTGGTTCTTCCTCAAATATCAACTTATACAATGGAATCAAGAAGTGATCAGTTAGATTTTCCATTACTCCTATGTGGCTGAACTCCAAAATAAACTTGCAATGGATATGCATGGCAGACTCTCTTGGTGTCCAGGTCTAATTCATTCCAGGGAATGCATTGTGAAAACAAATTACATCTAGCAGATTGGCAGGCATGTAAAATTTATCTTGCTTTTCCTTGGGAGGTGTTAGCACTCAAAATTAACCATAAGGCTGAGAAAAGGCAACTCTGAGGTAACCACAAACCAAGCTTTTAATCTGGCTTCTAGCCCTGCCAGATGAGAGAGGGCTCTCTCTTTGCCAACAAGATGTGGCTGCAATAAATGAAATTTTAGGCTAGCTATGTAGTGAGGGGATTTGTTTAAATGGTTTTGGGTCGAAACAACAAGAGAAAGGATGATTAGACTATGGAAGTGATGACAGTTTCTGTCAGAAAACTTGGGGCAAATTAAGTGCCATGTTCAGCTAGATAGAAGATTGAAAATGTGAGAAGAATAAGGGAGAAAGCCCGTTGCCATGCAGGCATCAAACAGGGGATGGATCTACAGTAGTAGCTTTAGATGAATGAGAAACACGAGGTTGCTCAACAGAGCATCTAGCAAAGGATGAATTGTGCAAAGACAACCATTACATCTAACAACAAAATCATCATGAAAGAAGCATCGTTACAGATGAATTCCTCACATATCTCTTAGATAATGTTATAACAAGAGAGAAAAACAAAATATGTAAGTGAATTATAGGAAAAACATACTAAACATCAACGTTTTGATGTATCCTAGGTCCAAAGGGTAGAAAACTGCTTTATTAAAATGATTTTCAAGAAATTTTACACAGTACCAAGCAACCTCTCTGCTACCAAAATCGAACCCTTACATCTTCAAAACTAATCCTATTTATAATATTACAAAATCATTTTAAATTTCCTCAACATAGGAAATATAAAATAAAAATAAAAATTAATCCTAAAATCCTATATTAAAACAATAATATAAACGAAACAATCCAACCAATTAATTTGCAACTAATACCCCAAACCATCTCGAGAAACATGAGAAATAGTTTTTTGAAAACCTAAATTAGGTGAAAGTTTTCCAAGTGGATTAAGATTACTATATCTGCTCCTTCAAGTGTGGAACCATGTTCCACAAAATCTTCCTTTTTACTGCCACCTTGCACCTGCCTGCATGAATTTTGAGCTGTTTGATCGACCTGTTGTTCTTGTCCCTTCTTAGATGCTCTCTGATTGCCATTCGTACCCACAATTCTGCTGAGCTATTAATTTGTGCCACAATAGCTATAATGTCATCACTAGAAACTTCATACTCGATCCATTCACACTAAATTTTGCTCTCCATGTACTATGGATAAATTTGTCTACGGGTTAATTGCTTCAAGACTATTGGGCATGGATGCATCTAGTTCTTCAAGAATTAGAGGACATAATTAATTTTTTTTCTTCTGGATATTCAACATGGTCATTAAAAAACTCTAGTTGCGTCCTTCAATCTGTATATTCGACCAGGGTTTGATCACGATTGTCCATAATGATAACTTAAGATCATGATTGCTCACCATCGCCAATGAATTGGTAGGTTGGTACTCATGAGATGCAAGCAAGGAAGAGTCATGTGACTCATCCATCATTCATCTTCAGCCTGAGAGCACTCTCGTTCTAATTTTGATGACCATGGTTTTTAAACCAAGTTTTATATTCATACTTGTAGGATTCCTCTCGGAAAACTCGTGGTTGTCGGTTGGGATGTTCCTAGTTATGGCAGAGCAGACTCTATTGTTGCCTTGCTCATTGTAGTTGCTCGAGGAAGTTGTGCCCTTCTCGAGAGATGTTATAGCTAACAACATAAGCCATCATGTATTCAGCATGATTTTTTTTGTATATGGTTCCATCCTCTTGGACATGCCAACCAGCTTCATTTCAAAGAGCCTTAAGCACTTTGTTGTCATCAGCATGTTTAGGAAAACTATAATTACCATGAGCATGTAGAAGAACAGAGATTTTTTGTAGCAATTGATCATCTCATCCTCTCCCGTCATCAATTATTTTCCCTTTCATTTGCCGAAGGATTTTGCATCTCAAGTCCCGTATACTTGGACAGTAAAGGAGAACTTAATGCCACAACAACTCCTTTGGACATGCCATAATTGAATTCCTCACTCTTGCTCAGTATCATAAACTTTAGAACTCATTTCGCTCTTTTGTTTTAATCTTGAAGGACCCAGCATAGCTACCAGTCCTCAAGTTGACCTTTTTTGTGCATGTACCAATGTTGCTTCACTTTTTGCACTAACTTTGTCTCTAATCTCTAGAGCTTCCTCCAACAATCATCTATATTGACAAATTCATAACCATGTTTACTGAACCCAATTGAGATCAGTGCCTCAGTAGTTTCTTTGATTACTTTCTCATTGATATCACAACCAAAATGATTCCAGGAGTTCCACCCCATGGGAGGTGTCCCCAGCGTGAGTGAAAGAGTAATGCGAGGCCAAGTGGGCACCTATAGAACTTTGTTTTTAAGACTGGCCCTACGCGCAGCGCCAAATGGCTATGCGCAATGCCAAACCCAGAAGTGTAGCACCACAGTCCAGAAGCGCAGTGCCATAGCCAGGAGCACAGTGCCACAGCTAGGAGCCCAGCGCCACAGCCAGGAGCATAGCACCACACTCCAGATTGGCTTGGCTTTCAATTTTTTGACTTGGTTTCAATGTTTTTACTTGTGTATGTTGTGGATGCAGGGGCAAGCATGTGTTCTTGAGGATTTCCATGACATCAGAATTCCTTCTGAGTTCATTGTCGTCTTTCTACGTAGAGGCCAAGTGGCTACACATAAAGTAGAAGGTTGTCTGATATAGAGACATGCTAACTGAAACACAACCCTTGTCACAATCCAATGGTTCAACCTTGAAAGGCCTCTCTTTGAAACCCTTCATTTCAACAACTTCTTTAGAGAAATTGTGAAATTTCCATTCCAATCAAGAAATTGATATTACATGCAAACATGATGGACAACGTATGATAACTATGGACTATAGCTACATATGCTCACAGTAGCTAATTAACAATTGGCTATGATGTTGTAGTATCACTTTCCTCGCATTCATCAAAATTGATAAGTTTTCCAGAAAAAGTTTTCCTCTCGATTCCACCTTCACTGGAGAGTGCCTTCTCTAATCTCTCTTCGAAAGGTGTAGTGTGCCAACTTACCTTCTGATCCTCTTTATATTTATTTGTTGAGTTTGGTATTCCCTTTCCATCCCACCACTTGGGAGACGTACTTTCTTATCATTCCAGTGAGCTGCAACCATCCCTATAATAGGTCTGTCATCATCTCCACTAGTTTTACTTGATGGTGATGATCTTGCCAGGGATGTATATTGTAACTGTTGAATCGATAAGGCTCCTAATATAGATTTGTCGTCAATACTTTTACTTGAAGGTGAGCTTAGCATCTGTCGAACTCTCGGGCTTGAACTAAAAGATGACAAGATGCATGATGTTTTAGCTTCTGAGTTTGGAGTTTCAAACTGTTGATTAGCATATGGTCCCGACATCCCTTTAGACTATCCAACATTTCCGTCTTCAACTTGTGGTGTTTTCAGCCAATGAGATAGGCTAGAATTCACATGCAGCATACGTGATGGTGGTGTCTCCTTAGGAATATGATGAAATTGCCTTGTTGATTTAGGTGTTTAGAAACTAGATCAGAAGTGATGGTAACATGTTTTCTCTTTTGTCTTAGTTCATCAACTACATCCAAAGCATCAGGCGCGAGTTTAACCTCTTCTTCACTCAGAAAATTCTCTTTACTCGTTGAATATACTCTTGAGATTGAATAGCTAGATGCAATTTTGGGGTACCATTATCTGTGGTTTCCCCTTTTGATCCTCGTGTTTGTAGAATATCAGACCATGCTTTGCTCTTTGGCTCACAATCCTTAAGAACCCCTTTTTTTTTAAGTTCCTTCCACTGCGATAGGTTTTCAACGGGATTTAGAACAAGCTATGCATATTTTGAATGGATTCTCGCATTTTTGTTCACACCTACATTCTCGAGAGTCTTTGGACATCCTGTCCATTGACCTCTCTTGAATATGGTTGTTGACCTAAACAATTATCCCCAAAGTCATCCTCGCAATCAATAGTTGTTGCATCCTTGAATCTAACCCACTGTAAATCAATGTTAGCTTTCATTCTTTACAACTCAAAGCCCAAATGAGGAAAGCAACCATGTGAACTGGATGCTTCCAAATGAAGGAACAACCATGGAAAAATTCCCAATGTAGCTGCTCCCAATAAACACTGAATGAACATCTATAAATATTCAAGTACTTCCTCTCTAGAACCATGAGACCAGCAATTGTAAACTAATATTTCACCAACAATCACCAACAATATCACAATCATCAATGTACAATGCCCTCTACACGGATTCATGGATATCTCTTTCAATCAGAGCAGAACAATCTCACCATATGTTGAGATGGGGATTAACTGCACAACAATAGACCTCAAGTGCTATGTTCTCTCCTTCTCTATCACAATCCAGCCACAAGACCAGCCACTGACATCTCTTAGCTTCTTTTGGATCATTCAATACCTGAACTGCTGCATGGGAGATCTTTGAATCAGCCATTCATTCGGTCATATCTTCTGATCTGGGAGCCGGTTTTGGGAGTATGATATACCGTTGGAAATCTATTTCCGAGATTTTTCTGATGGACACACTAATGACATGTTTTTTCCTAAATATCATGTGAAAAAATCTAATAAAACCAAACATAGTAATAGCTCATGTTGATCCCAGGTGACAGGTTGCGAAGACTGGAACTAACATCGGCCTTATTGGGAATGGCAGCTCCTTGGAGGTGTCAACAACACCGTAGACCAAGTGCCTCATCCATTTGGCAATACGGTCAAACAACTAAAAACTCAAAACAACTCATACCAATCAAAAAAACATACACATACTGCAACATGTACATAAACAAATGCCGGAAACTAAAATGTTACCTTGGGCAGCTTATTTATACACAAACCTACCCTACTTTGTTGCAAAATTGATAGATCAAGTAATGTTGTAATTCCAGATCAACCAATCAAGTAACTGTGACAAGGATGTTGTTTGGAAGTGCTTGAACCATGATACAAATGTAAATGCTGACAGCCATCCATGCACAAACTGAATTTGGTTGTGTGAAAGACAATCTGACTTATCATTCAAACTGAAAAAATACTCCATATATGTGAAAATAGGATCAAAGAAACCAGACTCTGTTTTCTACCCTAACTCCTCAATGCAGACCTCCAACTGCAAACTATCAATGCAAACATCCACGGGAAGCCCTATTGTTTCTTTTTTTGAGGGAGGGAGAGTTTCCAAGAACTTTTTGGGATCTCAGAATTCATATGATTGGATCTGATAATTTAAATACGAATCTCCTTCTTAATTTTTCAACAACTAACTTAAAGAAACCAATTTTAGCCTTAGGAGGAAACTTCGAGGATCTCAAACATTGAAGCACGGTAATGAAAAATACTTCATCTATTTCAATATCTACTAACTAGTCTCTAACTTCTTCGAAAGCTTCACAACACACAGGGTTTGCCACATACCCTGTCATTGGTGATTACCATCAACATTCTGAAATCTGGATTCTAGATTCGTTGGCAGTGAAGTTGCTCTGAACTTTGAACTTTTGGATCTTGAATAATGGAGTCGCCAAGTAGATGATTTCAGCCTTCATGTGTCAGACTCTTTTCCACCATCAGCAACTAGATCTGCAACTTGAATGACCTTTCCAGAGAAGATATGTCACCTCGTCCCTGGAAATGGCGCTAATATGTTGCACTCAGAATTAACCTTAAGGCTAAGAAAAGGCAACTCTGAGGTAACCTCAGACCAAGATTTTGATCTAGCATCTAGCCCTGCCAGACCAGAGAGGGCTCTCTCTTTTCCAACAAGATGTGGCTACAATAAATGAAATTTTAGGCTAGCTATGTAGTGCAGGGATTTGTTTAAATGGTTTTGGGTCAAAACAACAATAGAAAGGATGATTGGACTATGGAAGCGATCCCAGTTTCTGCTGGCAAACTTGGGGAAAATTAAGTGCCATGTTTAGCTAGATAGAAGATTGCAAATGTGAGAAGAATAAGAAGAAAGCCCGTGGCCCTGAAGGCATCAAACAGGGGATGGATTTGCAGTAGCAACTTTATATGAATGAGAAACATGAGGTTGCTCAACAGAGCATCTAGCAAAGGATGAAATCCGCGAAGACAACCATTACATCTAACAGCAAAATCATCATGAAAGGAGCATCATTACAGATGAATTTCTCACATATCTCTTGGATAATGCTATAACAAGGCAGAAAAAAAAAAATATGTAAGTGAATTACAGGAAAAACATAATAAACATCAACTTTGTGATGTATCCTAGGTCTAAAGGGCAAAAAATTGCTTTATTAAAGTGATTTTCAGAAAATTTTACATAGTACCAAGTAGCCTCTTTGCTACCGAAATCGAAACCTTACATCTTCAAAACTAATCCTATTTATAATATTACAAAATCATTTTAAATTTCCTCAACATAGGAAATATAAAGTAAAAATAAAAATTAATCCTAAAATCCTATATTAAAACAATACTATAAACTAAACAACCTAACCAATTAATTTGCAACTAATACCCCAAACCATCTCGAGAACCATGAGAAATAGTTTTTTGAAAACCCAAATTAGGTGAAGGTTTTCCAAGTGGATTAAGATTACTATATCTGCTCCTTCAGGTGAGGAACCATGTTCCACAAAATCTTCCTTTTGATTACCACCTTGCACCTGCCTACATGAATTTTGGAGCTGTTTGATCGACCTGTTGTTCTTGTCCCTTCTTGGATGCTCTCTGACTACCATTCGTACCCAAAATTCTGCTGAGCTATTAATTTGTGCCACAATAGCTATAATGTTATCACTAGAAATGTCATACTCAAGCCATTCACTTTAAATTCTGCTCTCTGTGTACTATGGATAAATTTGTCTATGGGTTAATCGCTTCAAGACTGTTGGGCATGGATGCATCTAGTTCTTCAAGAATTAGAGGACATAATTAATTTTTTTTCTTTTGGATATTGAACATGGTCATTGCAAAACTCTATTTGCATCTCTCAATCTATATATTCGACCAGGCTTTGGTCATGATTGTCCATAATGATAACTTAAGATCATGACTACTCACCATCGCCAATGAATTGGTAGATTGGTAATCATGAGATGCAAGCAAGGAAGAGTCATGTGACTCATCCATCATTCATCTTCAGCCTGAGAGCACTCTCATTCTAATTTTGATGACCATGGTTTTTAGACCAAGTTTTATATTCATACTCGTAGGGTTCCTCTGGGAAACTCGTGGTTGTCAGTTGGGATGTTCCTAGTTATGGCAGAGCAGACTCTATTGTTGCCTTGCTCATTGTAGTTGCTCAAGGAATTTGTGCCTTTCTTGAGAGATGCCATAGCTATAAATGTAAGTCATCATGTATTCAGTAGGATTTTTGTTGTATATGGTTCCATCCTCTTGGACATGCCAACTAGCTTCATTACAAAGAGCCTTAAGCACTTTGTTGTCATCAGCATGTTTAGGAAAACTATAATTACCATGAGCATGTATAAGAACAAAGATTTTTTGCAGCCATTGACCATCTCATCCTCTCCCACTATCGATTCTTTTCCCTTTCATTTATCAAAGGGTTTTGCATCTCAAGTCTCGTATACTTGGACAGTAAACGAGAAATCAATTCCACGACAACTCCTTTGGACATGCCATAATTGAATTCCTCGATCTTGCTCAGTATCATAAAATTTAGAACTCATTTCTATCTTTTGTTTTAATCTTGAAGGACCCAGCATAGCTGCCAATCCTCAAGTTGGCCTTTTCTGTGCCTATACCAATGTCACTTAACTTTTTGCACTAACTTTATCTCTAATCTCTGGAGCTTCCTCCAACAATCATCTATATTCACAAATTCATAACCACGTTTACTGAACCCAGTTGAGATTAGTGCCTCAGTAGTTTCTTTGATTACTTTCTCATTGATATCACAACCAAAATGATTCGAGGAGTTCCACCACATGGGATTTGTCCTCAGCGTGAGCGAAAGAGAAATCCGAGGCCAAGCAGGCACCTACAGAGCTTTGTTTTTAAGACTGGCCCTATGCGCAGCACCAAACCTAGGAGTGCAACGCCACAGTCCAAAAGTGCAGCGCCATAGCCAGGAGCGTAGTGGCACACTCCATATTGGCTTGGCTTTCAATTTTTTGACTTGGTTTCAATGTTTTGATTTGTGTATGTTGTGGATGCAAGGGTTAGCATGTGTTCTTGAGGATTTCCATAACATCAGAATTCCTTCTGAGTTCATTGCCATCTTTCTACCCAGAGGCCAAGTGGCTACACATAAAGCAGAAGGTTGTCTGATATAGAGACATGCTGACTGAAACACAACCCTTGTCACAATCTAGTGGTTCAACCTTAAAAGGCCTCTCTTTGAAACCTCTCATTTCAACAGCGCCTTCAAAGAAATTGTGAAATTTCAATTCCAGTCAAGAAACTGAGATCATGTGCAAACATGATGGACAACCTATGAAAACTATGTACTATAGCTACATATGCTCACAGTAGCTAATTAGCAACTGGCTATGATGCTACAGTATCACTTTCCTCGCATTCATCAAAATTGATAGGTTTTACAGAAAAAGTTTTCCTCTCGATTCCACCTTCATTAGAGAGTGCCTTCTCTAATCTCTCTTCAAAAGGTGTAGTGTGCCAACTTACCTTTTGATCTTCTTTATATTTATTTGTTGAGTTTTGTATTCCCTTTCCATCCTACCACTTGGGAGACATACTTTCTTATCATTCCAGTGAGCTGCGACCATCCCTATAATAGGTCTGTCATCATCTCCACTAGTTTAACTTGATGGTGATGATCTTTCTAAGGATGTATATTGTAATTCTTGAATCGATAAGACTCCTAATATAGATTTGTCATCAATACTTTTACTTGAAGGTGAGCTTAGCATCTGTCGAACTCTCGGGCTTGAACTAGAAGATGACAAGATGCATGATGCTTTAGCTTCTGAGTTTGGAGTTTCAAACTGTTGATTAGCCTATGGTCCCGACATACCTTTAGACTATCCAACATTTCCATCTTTAATTTGTGGTGTTTTCAACTAGTGAGATAGGCTAGAATTCACATGCAGCATAAGTGATGGTGGTGTCTCCTTGGGAATATGATGAAATTGCCCTATTGATTTAGGTGTTTAGAAACTGGATCAGAAGTGATGGTAACATTTTTTCTCTTTTGGATCAGTTCATCAACTACATCCAAGGCATTAGGCGTGAGTTTAACCTCTTCTTCACTTAGAAAATTCTCTTTACTCGTTGAATCTCCTCTTGAGATTGAATATTTAGATGGCAGTTTTGGGGTACCATTAACTGTGGCTACCCCTTTTGATCCTAGTGTTTGTAGAATATCAGACCATGTTTTGCTCTTTGGCTCACAATCCTTGAGAACCCCTTTTTTTTAAGTTCCTTCCACTGCGATAGGTTTTCAATAGGATTTAGAATAGGCTATACATATTGTGAATGGATTCTAGCATTTTTTTTCACACCTGCATTCTCGAGAGTCTTTGCACATCCTGTCCATTGACCTCTCTTGAATATGGTTGTTGACCTACCCAACTATCCCTAAAGTCATCCTCGCAACCAACAGTTGTTGCTTCCTTGAATCTAACCCACTGTAAATCACTGTCAGCTTTCATTCTTTACAACTCGGAGCCCAAATGAGGAAAGCAGCCATGTGAACTGGATGCTTCCAAATGAAGGCACAACCATTGAAAAATTCCCAATGCAGCTGCTCCCAATAAACACTGAATGAACATCTATAAATATTCAAGTACTTCCTCTCTAGAACCATGAGACCAGCAACTGTAAACTAATATTTCACCAGCAATCACCAGCAATATCACTGTCATCAATGTACAGTGCCCTCTGCACATATTCATGGATATCTCTTTCAATCAGAGCAGAACAAGCTCGCCATATGTTGAGATGGGGATTAACCACACAAAAATAGACCTCAAGTGCTATGTTCTCTCCTTCTCTATCACAATCTTGCCACTGACATCTCTTAGCTTCTTCTGGATCATTCAATACCTAAACTGCTGCACGGGAGATCTTTGAATCAACCATTCATTCAGTCATATCTTCTAATCCGGGAGCTAGTTTTGGAAGTATGATATATCGTTGGAAAGATCTTTCTGAGATGTTTCTGATGGACACACTAATGACATGTTTTTCCCTGAAGATCATGTGCAAAACATCTAACAAAACCAAACATAGTAAGAGCTCATGTTGATCCCTGGTGACAAGCTGCGAACACTGGAACTAACAGGAGGATTGAGGGCATTAGCTACATGGATACTCAGTTGTTGAGCCAACAAGTTTGACGATTTGAATGGTCTTCCTTCATTTACAACTTGGTTCAATAAGAATTCCCACCCTTCATGGAAGGTCTCAATAATTTGTTGACCATAGATTCTATAACATAAAACTGTCAAGAGTTAATAGGCCCTCCTGAGATATTTTTTCTTGTAGGTGTTGGTCGGTGTATGATAGAACATTATTGGTTATTTCACCTAGATTTTGATAATTTTCTTTGTGCTCAAGTAGTTGGTGGAAGCATAGAATTCAGAATCCATGAACGAATCCGGCTCCGGAAAATGGTACATGAGATGGTAATCCAGTGCCAGAAAAGAAGCCTTTTTTGCTAGCATTGTTTAGGGTCATAGTCTTTGGATCTATATCAGCAATTATCCAATAGATAATGTCTTCACATGGGAAATTTGGGTACCTACATGCAACCTTATGTAACCCTAACCTTTGGACATTGATATACACCTACCGATCTTTAAGGTCTACTTTGAAGCTTCTTGCTGAGAATGCTACATTCACTTTCTGCCATGTGATGTTTATTTTTCTCTATGAATAGTTGAGTATCTGAGTAGACTAGTAAGTTCATTGGAGTACTCTCAACTTCCTCCCTGATGCTTCTTTCAGTAGTATCCTTTGAAGTATATCTTTGGTACCATGATGTCAGTGACTGATGAAGAGAAGTGCTCAACAACTTCAATACCTGTAGGAGGTAAGTGCACTCATGGAAAACATGAATTAGCTTCAGCAAAATGACTCACAGAGAAAGATCACAGCAGTAACCACATGACTGAAGGGAAGTATTATGAAATTATTGAGGTAAAGAGAGAGGGACTGGTTGCAGAACTTTGAATTTCACAGTCTCAACAACTAGGGGAACAACTTGAGGCTAGAGACTACATAATGTGCAGTCTCAGCCTGGGCAGTCTGAGGGAGATACTATGCATTGCATAGTCTTAGTGGCCAAGGGATAGGCTTGAATCCTAGAACTGTGCAATGTATAGTCCGGATAGCTAGGTACTATGCATTATCCAATCTTATAGGTCAAGCATTGATTTTGATCCTTGGGCTTGCACAATTCCCAGCTAGACAAGGCAAGTGATGGCCAAGGGAAGGGAAGATATGCCCAGAAAGAGTATGCAAAACTAAAAGATATGACTGATGGTGCAATTTAGAGTGCAAATATGAATAAGGATATATGGATCAGTGCAAATCAAGTGTAGAAGATCAACCTGCAAAAGGAAAAAAAAAACATGCATCTAGAGTAGTTGAAACAATGACCACTAATGGGAGAAACAAGGAAGTTGATGTGACACTTGTAAAATCCAAATGACAGACCGAACCAACACTTGTACAAGCTAATATAATTTAAAAATCGAGAAATCATGAAAAGAAACAAGCAAAACAACACTTACAGAAGTAAAATGACAAAAAGCAACAGAAAAAGCGACAAAAGACAACAAAAACAAAACTCGCCCAAAAAGGGCTGCAAACTTCACCAAAGGCTCCTTGATCTCCTTGGGAAGGCTAGATCTCCAAGATTGAATTTACAAATGAGATCTAGGGGCATCCATTATATAGATCTATATCGATTAGGTTTTATGACATGCATGCCTAAAATCAAGGAAAAAGTGACACTTGGAAGAATTCCAAAAATAACATGTTGTGTCATCCTTCGGGAAACTAATTATCCACTCCCTATTTTCTATTTTCTAGGGATTCCTTTTGCTTTTGATTTTTGATTTTTTTCTTTTTTGGGAAAACTTTCCATTCACACTTCCTAGAAGGATTGCACAATTTTCAACCACTAGGCAACTTCTTGACTAAGTGCATTGCACAGTTTCTGAGAGAAAGGATGTTTTACGCAGTTTTTGAGCTCAAGGTTGGGTTTCCATCCAAGATTATGCAGTTTTTGAACTCAAGGAAGACCTTCCATTCTATATTTCACAATTCAAACCATCAAGGTTGGCTTGCCTTCCAATATTGCACACTTTCTGTAGGCAAGCCTAGCAATGATGAAGGTTTAGGCAGAAGCTTGCTTGTGACTGCAAAGGTTCTGATCAATATCAAAACAAGGAATCACAAGCATAGCATGAAAAAATAATTCTTGATCACAACATGGATACTTGATGATAGTGAAAGTTCAGCTCCTGTGGATAGAAGGGAGGCTCCAAAATCAAAGCATGGGGAAAAATTTAGAGGGTGGTTATAGAAGCTACAACACTTGGCGACACACTGGTAGAAATCTAGCTCTCTGTATGGATCTTAGCTCTTGTAAAATAGGTCTAGCTCTTTAATAATTATTGTTCAGTTCACTTATCACCATAGTTTATTTACTTAGCTTAAGTTAAAGATATAGTCCCTATCATTATCTTCATCATTGGCACACTTCAAATGCAAGTCAAACTAAGTTGTTTTGATTGGGGATGGGAAGTATATAAATATACAAGTGAAGCAGGATTTTTAGAGTCTGTGTTTTCATATATGGTGTTTCTCTTCCACCAGTAGGCCTAGGAAGTACCCTGATAGAGTCACTTCAGGGACACAAACATTGATCTGCTACCTGCGAGCCTGGACAATACCCCAACAGAGTTGCTTGCTTAATTTCTGTATGTAGGAAGCCTTTATCTTATTTCACATTTTATTATTATTATTATTATTATTATTATTTTCAAATAACTATGCATAGGAACTTAATTATTTAATGAGGTAGAAGAGGGATCCCGACTTATTGATAGAAGAAGAGATTGTCCCTTCAGAAAAGGATATTTATACACCTCTACAATACAGTTCACTTGTTAAAGTTTCCCCACCTCCTTACTCTACTCGACTTAGTTGACAAGACAAAATGTAACAATTACAAAACCAATTGTACTAGTTAATGATTAAGCATCATGATTCCAGTATGGTTTTCTGTAGAAATTCTGCAAATTCTCTACAAATCTCGCTATGATACCTATGTAGAAAATCTGACTATAGATTAACCTGATAATGCAATATAACCAAAGCAAAATACTATAACCTACTTCTACTATCAATTTGCGGAAGCTTAAACACTGAGCAAGATCAAGCTAAACACATAGAACTAGAAGAAGAAGAATCAATGCACAATACACATGAAAATACTTTGGGGAAAGCCTCAGCTAAAAACCCCACTATCTGTATTATCATACAAGGTGGAAATACATTGGAATTATACAAAGCCTTAGCTCTCACCGCTAGCCAGCTCTCAGTACAATCCTCACAGATGCTCACAGGAAATCCTGGCTTCTCTCAAACCTTCCTCTCTTCCCTCCAAGCTCCTATTTCCTTGCGCTTTTTCTCCTAGGTGATCGTCTCGTTACCAAGTGGAAAACTTCCTACCAAGTGTAACATTGATCCTTCAAAACTGCGCAATCCTCAAGGAACCTTTCCTTGACTGCAAGCATAAGTTTTCTTTATATGAAAACACATGCAACTGATAGTACACTATGTTATCACTCAGGTTTTTCCCCAAAAGCAGTGGGAAAAGGGAATATGGCCGAGGTAACCACTAACCAATCTTTTAGATGTAGATTCTAGCCAATCTGCAGCTAGAGAGGGCTCTCTTTTTATGATTTAGTTTTGTTTAGCTATATGTTAGGCTAGTTATGAAGCACAAGTGTTTATTTGTTTGATTTTGGATGGTGACATTCAATAGAACAGGGTTGCAAAGTATGAGAAGTTCAGACCATTGGGTTAATGGAGTCAATGAAAATAAACTTCTGGGTATGGTTTCTTTGGCAAAAGGAGGAACTACAGAGCAAGATAATTAACCATGGAACAATCTTCAAGCTAGAATAGGATGAAATGGAGTCAGCGAATGAAAGGAAATTAAGGATCTTTCATTATGGTAACAGAGGGAAAATGGATAAATATTACCAAGGAGCAGTTAAGAATTCCTTAATTATATTCAGAGTGTAAGAACCAGGGAGATAGGAGCAGTCAAGAATTCTTGCCTATGCTAGTCCTGTAGAAAACGTAAAAAGTGACAGGAATTGAACACAGAGTACAGCGAAGTAAATTCTGGGCTATTCTTTTTTCCTGCAATTTAGAACATGATACCTAGATGATATACAAAACACAGAAATAGTGAAACAAGAGTTAAAAGACTTATTGATCCATGAGATAATCCAAGAATTCTACAACATGGGCTTCTGCCATCAATTCCATAACCAGAGAGTTCATCAACAAAGCATTCCGGCAATCTTTATTCAAAAGAGTTCTCAAATTTACAGCGCAGGTCCAGAATGATATTCGCCAACCAACCCTCAATACATCTCTAGGGAAGGCATTTATACAAAAATTTACAAAACATCTCAAAGGAGATAATATCTTGCCATAACTTCTTTCACCTACTCTACAGAAGGAGTAAATGCTCTTGGGAACAGGGAGAAATGAATGCAGAAGTGAGAGAATGTTGTGTTGGCTGCCTTAGGTGGTCATATATATTTGACTTTTTAACTCAACAAGTCGGCTGGTAGTTGTCTCTTTATTTCACGTTCCTGTGTTGCTGTCCCGGCCCTTTCATCTGTGCCTGATTCCGCTTTAATGCGTTTTGGCGTGACTTACTTCCTCTGTTGTTTTCATTTTTATGATATGTGGCACATGCATTGAATTTGATTAAATGCAGATGATCAAAAAGAGAACTAAAACTACATTGGTAAAATCTCTAACATGCTCTACCACCATTGGTCTATTGGCAACTGGTGTCTTTGTAGTTTTATCATTTATTTCATCAGCGTCAGTATACTTGTAGAAATTGGGTTGGATTTCAAAAAGATGTGTTATTTCATGCTCAATATAGAACAGATTTTCCAACTTGTCATATAAGCTCTGTCCATAGGGAGGTACTATGTCCTCTAAATTGCTTGATGATGTCGTGATCTGATTGGTAACATATGTATTCACCCTGTGAGAATATTGTTCATGTGTCAACAGTCTCTGACTGCTGGTTAACAAACTCGGTAGACCCTTCTGCTGCAAGACTGTAAAATTTTTTGTAAAAGCATTTATTTCTATCTGCATTTCTTGACACATTCTCTCCAGATTTTGTATAAAATTCCTCATAGTCAGCACCTTTTTAATTGTCAAAATGGTACCTGTTCTGTCCTTGATATCTAGAGCTACTAGTTGTTCTTTGGTATGAGTATTCAAAAATGAATTAGTCTATTGGCCTCTTCAAGCATGTTTCCCAATAATGCTCTGGCCTTTTGAATCTCTACTCGGGCCATTTCTATCAATTCAATTTGCTCATGGATAGTCTGTATTGATCTCCATTGATCAGTGATGGACTGGCCAATTTTAGTCCACAAAATTGTTTTGATTTCTGATAGAGGTTTATGAAGAGTAAGATCTTTCTCCAAGGATTTTACCTTATTTTCCAAGGCCTTTACCTCTCTTGTTTTTTCAGCCACGGTTATTTTAGATTTATCATAGCTTACCTCTAACTTGGCCAGTTTTTCTTTGGCTTCCTTTAGCTCTGCCATTTGGAGTTCTAATTCTTTTATTTCCTTCATCATCTCTTCCATGCTCATGCTGGTATCTGGTACTGTTGTTGTTGCTGCTACTGAAGTATCTGTGACTGATGTACCTGTTGCTGGGACAGTAGGAGGTACAACTGTTGTGATTGTAGGAGGAGTTGTTTCTGGTGGCTGGGAGGTCGACACTCCCTGCTTCTCTTTCATTGCTTTCTCCAATGCCTGCTCTGTTTCACTTAGCCTTTGATTCATTTTTATTAACAACTCCATCATGTCTTCTTCTTCTTTTTCTTTCACTATCTCTGTGGTCTGCGGATGCATAGTAATTGGCAGTTTTAACTACTTCTTGAGGGCAGCTATGTCATCCTCCTTTTTCTTTATTAGTGCTTTTATTGCTTTAGGATCCTTGGGATTATGTCCCAGCTCAATGATGATTTCTTCCAAGGACTTTATCCTATTGTCCTTGGCCAGAGAGGATGCCTTTTCCAACTCTAATTGGGCAGATGTGTTGTTTAGTGAATTCTGCAATTGTTGAGATTGTATGGCTTTGTCTACCAAAGTGGAATAGACCATTTCACCACTCTGCTTGTGCAACTCAATCTGGTCCAAAGGGTGAATGTCTTTAGCAAGAGCCTCCAGATTTTTTCTAATGTAATCGGCAGCTGACTGTGGTTGCTGCACTCTGGGCTTGAAGTGACTCAAGATCATTTTCCCTTCCTTGATATCATATGCAGACATCAATCTCTGCTATTTGGCAGGAGTCATTTTGAGGAACTGATCATAAAGATGCATTCTTATTGGCTCATTTTTTGCTTTGATGTCCATGAATGGCCTCTTAATATCATAACTTTGTTTGCTTTGTGGCCGTGCTGATGAAATTTCCATACTAGGTTGTTTTCCCAACTGTTGTCCATGAGAACTGGTAGGTGATTCTATCACTGGGGAAGTTAGTGGGTTGGCTGCCCTTTCACTTCTTGGACTTTCAATGATCTCCTCTATAACTTCCTCTTCAGGTAGAGGATCCACTCTCTGCCTCTTTGCTTCTGGCTGCTCTACTAGCCCACTTATGGGTGTGGCCTCTTCCCGGTCCCTTTTTCTGCCCTTCTCCTCATTGAGAGGAGTCTGCAATGCTGGTATCTCTAGTGCATTGGTCTGGGTAGGAGGAATTTGCCCTTGGCCTTGCTGCTGTGATGATGTTGGCTGATCTGTCATTCCTTGTTGCTCTGAATGCAGCACTTCTTTGCCTTTGGATGTCCCTGCAGGTGGAGTATTTTCTTGGGTAGGTTGTTGTGAAGTTGTAGCAGATGATGTGCCTGTTCCAATGTGTTGACGCAATTTGAAAGAGACCTGTCCAAAAGAGTCCAGGTCAAGAGTTTTTTCAAGGTTTTTCAGTGCCTGCTCCATTTTCTCTTCCTCAGTAATATGTTCTACCAATGTGCCCTCTACCCGTTCATCTTGATTAGCATACTGTTCTATATCAGGGATTCTACAAAGATCATAGCCTGATAGCCTATTTTTTGTCTTTCTATCATGGATAAATCCATTTGGGTCATAGGGTACCCACCAAAAACTCCTTTTTAGTTTGAGTTTCTCACCTAATATCTTTTCAACATCTTTCCACCCTTCCTTTTTGTTAATAATGAAGGGGCCTAGTTGGTTTCATAGCTTCAACTGAGCCTTTTTCTTGGCAGCATAAAAATGAGTTAAATCTGAGCTAATAAATTGCCTAAAGTATTCAAGGGAAAACAGTCTCATAGGTACATACTTTGGCAGCTTGTAGGGGCACAATTCATAGCCATAAATCCTGATCTCTGTGTGATTTTGGTAAAAGTACCAGTCACCTATTTTATAGCTTTTGGACAGCTGCAAGATTTTCTGCATTTCAACTGAGAGTCTAGGAGGGGGACTTCTCATCAGCAAAGATGAGACTGGATATATGAATAGATCAATGAACTCACAATAAGTATAAGGAGAATTATGGACTAGATGGAAGACTGAGGTCCAAAATATGACAGATCTCCTTCCTCCTTTTACATCCAATTTCCTGACAGGGAACTGAAAACTATCTACTTGATAGTATAAGAACAGATGATATATATATATATGCTATATACTTGAACACTCCTTCTCTGTTTAGGATCATGAATTGTTCATGGATTTTGGTGCTAATGAAGGTAGCAAAGTCAAACTTGATGGCAAGAGGGTGTCCTGGAATAAATATGGATATCAGAGCTAAAATGGTCTCATCCACATACTCACTTGTTCTAAAACCCAAAATATAAGATATCATATCAATAACAGTTCTCCCAACTTCATTGAAATAGACCTGGTGAAAAGGAGGTGAGTCTCTGGGATGGGAGTCTAGGCTCATGAATAACTTGGAAATTCGGCCTATTTCTGCAGAGGATAGTTTGGAGCCTTGGTCCAGCAAATATTTCATAGACAGAGGAGCCAGAGGCTGATTAGGCTTGAAATGCAACATCTCATTGATTGAGTCAGGAGTGATATAGAACATGACAGTGCCATTTGGAGACATGATTGCTCTCTGAGTAGGCTCATAGTTAGCACAACACAAGCGGATTATATCTGGAAATACATTAACTGATGGAAGATAATATATGGGCAGATTAGACTCCCATATCCCATAGAGATCAGTCTTGTTCAGGTAGCTGTTTCTAATTTCACAAAATGTTTGCAGATGGTCTTTGATACCCATTAAGTCTTGTATTTGGAAGTCCCTATCTGCTAAGGGCAACCATTCCAGCTCCTTGTGAGGTGCATTAATGGGAGCAACATTGAGGGCCACTGGAGCCTCCATTTTTCAATCCTCTATGATTATTTAATTTGAAATTTTGGGTTTTCACAGCGATAGTAGGTAAAACAGTATTTCTGGGTCCTTTCTGCGAGAATTGCAGGCCGAAATGTGCTTGAATTTTAGCCGAATGGGTGAAATTGCAATGGGAGACAAATTCTGAGGAATTTCTTGGAGAAAATGGGCAGAACAACGGCTTAAAATGTGCAGTTTTTTAAAGGTGGCACGGTTTTTTAATTGAAATATGGGTTCACTGTTAGGACTCCATATTGTCTACTTTTGACCTTGTATTTTGTCATTATGTTACCCTCTTTAGCCCATAAGTTGAAAGTCTTGATAACATTTTGACCTAATTATTCCAAAGGTATGAAGTAACTCTCCTCATTTCTATATGTTTAATTATGCAACACATATTCATGTTATCTTTATAATTAATCTTTGGAAGTTGACTAAGTCACTGACAATTGTTGAAACTATTCAAAGTCTGCAAAATTATAATTCACAGTTGCTGAAACACCAGAAATAGCAACTGTGCAGTTGCTGCAATACCAGAAACAACAACTGACTAAAGCGGGTAAAACCTCATTTTGCAATGGCTGAAACACCAGGAACAACAATTGCCTAGCAAGAGCAGTAACCGTCTGAAGCTGGCAGAACTATACGTTGCAGATGCTGACATAGCATGATCAGCCACTGTCCAAAATTGGCAAAACACAGTCGCAGATGGGAACACCGGGAACAGCACGAGAACTTCAAGGGAACAGTTGAGATTTACCAAATCGGCAACAATGGTGGAACAGCCAAGGACAGTACGAGGATCTCAAAGAGACGGTTGAGGTTTACCAGCTTTGCAACAGCAAAAGGATCTGATTAACAAAGGATGATAAAGTTACACACTGTTGTAACAGCATGCTGTAACAGGAATTGATTTCCTATTTTTGTACAAAAGGGTCAACTAAATGAGTAATGACAATCTATTGTAATAGATGTCTCCTCTATAAAGAGGAGACATCTACATTAGAAAGGGGGGAGAACAAGTTGTAACAGGGGTATTGTAGTGCAGAACAAGTCTGAATCCTTATTGTAATTTGACATTTTGGCAGATGAATAAAGCATTGTTCTGAGCATTTTAACTTAGCATCTGTGTCCTGGGGAATCTTGTGAGAGGGACAGGGCCCACCTTCTTCACAAGATTCACCCATTTCTTTTCTGTTGAGTGTGTGTGTGATTCTGTGTATTTCTTTTGATATTTTTCCTTTGTCGATACTCTGTTTTCTTAATCAATTGGCGCTGTAAAAGAGTGTGTCACCGGTGACTAGGATTTGCAGTGTGCATTGGCAAATTGGTCACAGGGGCAGGTGCTAAACATCCTTACCCTGAGGATAGGGTCCTGATCCTCTGTTACAAGACAGCCATCATTTCTTTTTGCAAATTTTTTACCTTTAGTTAACTGTTTTCATTTCATTTCTGCAATAGATCATAACTGCTGTAACACAGAGTAAGGGTTTGATAGAAAGTAGATTTGTTTATACTACAGCCTTTAATGCTTTTAGAATTAAGTGCATACAGTACGAGGTCACCTTTGAAATAAAAGGACTTTCCCGGGTTGAAAATTTAATGTGGTACTCGACTGTTTAATTAATAAACAATTCGAGCAACCAACATTTTGGCGCCGTTGCCGGGGAAGGCGACTGAAGATTTTAAAGGTATTAACATTTTTTTTTCTTTCTTTAGAAAGGAAGGATGCATGAGAGGACGCAGGAAGGTTAAAAATTCAGGCAGCAAAGGCAAAGGAGGAGGAAGAAAAACTTTTATTGACAATATTATTTCAAAATCTGAGACATCCCAGAGGTTAAGCTCTCGGAGGCCACAAACCCAACACTCTTCCCAGACAGATTTTCAGACAGAGGAAGTAGTGGGGCCAGAGAGGGTTCTAGAACCATCAGAATATACTGAGGAACCGGTGGAAGAAGACGAACGACCAGTATAAGAACCAATATAGGAAGTTAAGGTGGAGGAACCAGTGCAGGACATCGAAATCCCAACATAAAATTCCGAAGACCGGGCAAGCGCATCAGGGAAACAACCAATGGAGGATAACAATGAAGGACTTTTCGGTGGAGGGCGTAGAATAGAGGGAAGGGGAGAAAATTCTCTCTCCACCCTGGAATTCCCCATTGGAGATCTCCCCAGAGGAGCAACTCCTATGAAGAATATCCCACTTTCAGCATTTCCCAACTTCCATGGGTTATCCACAAAAGATCCTGATGAATTTCTTTTTGAATTTGATATATTGTGTAGAAGCTATGACTATATTAATTCTGCTCAGAAATTAAAGTTGTTTCCAGCTACATTAAAAGGGAATGCATTAAGATGGTTCATGAGCCTGGGAGCTCATGTGATTACAACATGGGACCAGATGAAGGAGAAATTTTTGGCTAAATACCAAGATTATTGTTGAACAAGAGAAAGAAAGGAGGAATTATTCAAGATGACTCAGAAAGAGGACGAAAGTCTAGAAGACTTCGTGGAAAGGCTACAATATAACTTACAGTGATCTGATCATCCTGATATGAGTAAGGATATTCTCAAGTCAATACTGCTAAGAGGGGTACGAGATGATTGTTTAGATATGTTAAACATGCTTGGAAAAGGAGACATATCTAAGGAATCCTATGATGAGATTATCAATCTCTGTAAAAGATGTTCAAGAGGAGCAGCAAGCAGACCAAAGAGCAAAGGCAGTACATACTCAAGAGTCCAAAAATCAGCAAGTGGAGGAGCAACACGGGCCGAAATAGGTAACTTACTTGAGGAATTTAAAACTGAAACGTTAAGCTCTTTTGCTTCACAAATTGATACTTTGCAGGTTAAAAAGAAGCAGGCAGAAGCAGAAGCCGCTCTGGCTATTTTCTGCTCTAGATGCAGGGAAAAACACCCACTGAGGGAATGTCCCCTGGACAAGGTACCAATTTGCACTATCTGTGAAAAGGACCATGAGACCCAACAATGCCCTTCTCTGCCAGGAATAAAAGCAGCACTGTAGCCAACTGAAGAAGAAGCTGAAGCAGTGTACCTCCTCACACAGAGAAGGCAATGGCAACCACGAGGACAAGGTATGAATTCTAACATGCCATTTAATCGTTGGAATAATCATCCTCCTTTTCAAGCAAATTACCCAACCTTCAATCAAATGCAGTACCCACCCTTTAATCAAATGAATTTCCCACCCATGCAGCAACTGAATCCTCCTTTTGTTGACCCTACAATGTGGAATCCCTGGGCTTTACAGCAACCCTATCAATGGAACCTGAATTGGATAGCTCCACAGATCCCATTTCCAAACCAATTACCTCAGTATCAGCAATCTCTCTCCTTACCATCAAATGCCCCACCTAATAATAATACAATAAGATCTCAGCTGCCTGTACAACCTAACCCCAACCCGAATAATAATAAAGCTCTGCAAGTAATTGATGTTCAAAACCAACTAGTTTCCCCTCTGCAATGCAATGACATTCATTTACGCTCAGGAAGAATACTTGAACCCATTATTGATGACATCACTTCTGATTCTGATAAAGAAGAAATCAGAAAAGAAAAGTCATCTAATGCTGAAACAGTTAGATCATCCTCTAATAATAATGTTGAAGCAGTTGAAACATCCTCTAAAAATAATGTTGAAGCAGCAGAGCCACCCTTCCTTGAACGTTTGGCTCTTACCAAAACACTTGAGCCACCTGCTTTTAATTTGTTAGGAGAACTACAGAATTTATATGTTAAAATTCCACTTTTACAAGCACTAAGAGATGTACCGATTTATGCTAGAACTGTTAGAGATATTTGTATTAAGAAACCTGGAAGAAAAGCTAAGGACCCCCTCACAGTTCATGTGATGGGTGATCTAGCTGCTCTAATGTCAGAAAAAAACCCTCCTGTAAAATATGGTGACCCTGGTCACCCTACAGTTACAGTTCAGGTTGGTAAAACCTTTGTTTCTAGAGTTCTGGTAGATCTCGGTGCTGCAATAAACATCATGACACTTGAAACAACACAGTTATTGCAGTTAAAAATTTTTATTAGGGAAACCCCAACCATTCTAGAGCTGGTTGACCGCTCCACAATCAAACCTGAAGGAGTCATTGAAGACCTGATAATTTCAGTCGAATCTTGGAACTACCCAGCTGATTTTGTGGTGTTACAGACCAAAAATAAGTTGGGGGGTCATCCATTGATTTTAGGGAGGCCTTGGCTGGCTACAGCAGATGCCTTCATTAGCTGTAGGTCAGGTTCAATGACAATTTCTAATGGATTTGAAACCAAGCAGCTTACTCTGTACCCTCATGCCACACCTATGATTAACAATGATAATTCAGTATGGTTAGATTATGAGGATGATGAGACTCAACCCATTTTGACTGTCGGACAAGCCCTAACTTTTAAAGATTCAACCGAAGATGAATTAATTAGTAGTTTTATTTCTGAACCTTCTTCGGTTAACTCTGAAATACATGATCACTTGACTTTAATCTTGGAATCTGAATCACAGCAGAATCTTAAAACTGAAGACTTATCTCAGACATCAGCTGACACCCCCTCCAAAAGTATAGCAGTCGAAATCGAGCCTGGCAAAACATTAAATATAAACCCTAACTTAACAGATGCTGAAACACAACAGTTAATGAAGTTACTCCATGAAAATAAACAAGCATTTGCATGGGATTACATAGATATGAAGGGAATTTCTTCTGAATTATGTACTCACCAAATTTATATTAAAGAAGGATCCCGCCCAGTCTGCCAACCCCAACGACGAATGAATCCCAATTTAAGGGAAATTGTGAAAGAAGAACTTCAAAAACTGTTGAATGCAGGATTCATATATCCTATATCTGATAGTGAATGGGTTTCACCATTAGTGATAGTACCTAAGAAAAATGGAAAATGGAGAGTGTGTGTGGACTATATAGCTCTGAATAAGGCTACACAGAAAGATAATTTTCCCTTACCATTTATTGATCAGGTACTAGATAATTTGGCAGGTAAGAGATTCTTTTCCTTTTTGGACGGGTTTAGTGGTTATAATCAGATCAAGATTGCACCCCAAGATCAAGACAAGACCACTTTTACTAGTCCATGGGGAACTTTTGCCTATAAAGTTCTTCCACTTGGACTATGTAATGCCCCAGGAACATTTCAAAGGGCAGTGATAGGAATTTTTTCTGATATGATTAATGATTCCTTAGAAATATTTATGGATGACTTTACTCCTTATGGTGTGATTTTTGAAGATGCCTTACAAAATCTTGAAAAAGTACTTAAACGTTGTATAGAAGCACATCTTGCCTTAAGTACTGAAAAATGTCATATGATGATGAATCAAGGTATTGTTTTGGGACACTTCATTTCATTCCTAGGAATTCAAGTTGATCCAGCTAAGGTACAAGTAATTCAGACTCTGCATATCCCAAAAACACAAACTGATGTAAGAAGTTTTTTAGGACATGTTGGATATTATAGAAGATTTATCAAGGATTTTTCTAAAATAGCTTCTCCTTTGTTTGTTTTACTTATGAAAAATGTTGAGTTTAAGTGGACTGATGGTTGTCAAAAAGCATTTAATGAACTTAAACATCAATTGTCTACAGCTCCTATTTTAAGAGGACCTGATTGGGCACTCCTCTTTCATATATCCTCTGATGCTTCAGACACTGCAATAGGAGCTGTCTTGGGTCAAGAAGAAAACAATCTTCCCTATGCTATATATTTTATTAGTAAAAATATGACCCTGCTAAACTTAATTATACAGTCACCGAAAAAGAATTCTTAGCAATTATTTATGCTATTAACAAGTTTCGGCATTATATTACTAGTTACACTACTTTTGTGCATATTGATCACTGTGCCATTAAATATTTAAGGAACAAATCAGTTACAAATGCTCAAGTTACCAGATGGTTATTATTATTACAAGAATTTGATATCACAATTGTAGATCGGCCAGGTAAAGAAAATGTAGTTGCTGATTTCCTTTCTCGGTTAAAGACTGATGAAAATATTCCAGTAGATGATTCTTTTCCTGATGAATATTTATTTGCAGTATCTGCTCACTCATCTTGGTATGCAGACATTGCCAACTACTTAGTTGCAGGAAAACTACCATCACACCTATCGCACAGAGAGAAAAGAAAGATCGTTCAACAAAGTGCTAGGTACAGCTGGATAAGTGGGTGTCTCTTTCACACAGGACTCGATCAGGAAATTCGAAGATGCATCAAAGAAGATGAAGCTTATGATATATTGAAGGCTTGCCACGATGGCCCTTGTGGAGGGCATTTTGCAGATAAAAGAATAGCACACAAAGTTCTCAGAATGGGTTACTATTGACCCTCACTTTTTAAGGATGCAAAGAAATATGTCAGGGCCTGTGATAGCTGTCAGAGAATGGGCCAACCTAATCACAAGGATGAAATGCCACTTAACCCCCAGGTAATACTTCAACCTTTTGAAAGATGGGCGCTATATTTTATAGGTCCCATCAATCCTCCATCCAATCAAAGAGTTTATATACTGGTTTGCACAAATTATATGACTAAGTGGGTAGAAGCTAAGGCACTTATCAAAGCTAATGAAGAATCTGTGTTAACTTTTCTATTTGAAGAAATATTTGTTAGGTTTGGTTTGCCTAGAGAACTAGTCACAGATGGAGGACCTCCTTTTAATTCTCATGGCTTCAAAGATATGCTCCAGAAATATCATATTAAGCATAAGATGACTACACCTTATCACCCCCAAGCAAATGGGCAAGTGGAAAGTACAAATAAAGTCATAGAAGCCATTTTAACAAAGACAGTCAAGGAGAATAGAAGGGATTGGTTTCAAAGGTTGCCTGAAGCATTATGGGCTTACAGAACTACTTGGAGGAACACTACCGGTTTTTCACCTTATGAATTGGTCTATGGTAAAAATGTTGTTTTTCCTGTGGAATTTGAGATCAAAACCTTAAGGACTGCTTTAGCTGTTAACCTTGATTTGACTGATGCACAGACAGCTAGGTTGCAGCAGCTTCAGGAATTGGATGAAAAAAGGTTGGATGCCATCCATCAAACAACCATGATACAACAGCAAAGAACTAGGTGGCATGACAAAACTATTAAGCACAAGCAGTTCCAAAAAGGTAATTGGGCCTTACTGTATGACTCCCGTTTTGAAAATTTTCAAGGGAAATTAAGGACAAGGTGGCTAGGACCTTATGAAGTAGATGTTGTTTTTCCAAATGGAACAGTCGGACTCCTAACGATTGATGATAGCAGGACACCATTATTAGTGAATGGGTATCGCCTCTGTTTGTATCAACAACCTATTTCTAAAGAGGAATTCAAATCTACTTGCATGATAGACATACACTACACCTTTTTGGGGGAATCTGCTATCCCTCAATGCACTTAAATTTCTGTTTGTTTATTTATTTCTAGAGTAATATTTCTTAACTAATAATCCCTGTCAAGGGTTGCCATGTTACAATTAATTATTTTGTAGATCTTAGTTTCGGAGGATGGCTGAGAACAAAAATTCCAAAAGAATCACTTTGCAGCTTGGGAACATCTTTCAGACCATAAATCGTTCCTTTCACCACTTCCCGTTGTTGCAACACCATTTCCCGTTGCTGCAACACCATTTCCCATTGCCGCAACACCATTTCCCCATTGCTTCAACACCATTTCCTGTTGCTGCAACACCATTTCCTGTTGCTGCAACACCACTTCCCGTTGCCGCAACACCATTTCCTGTTGCTGCAACACCATTTCATGTTTGTTATGAAACCAGCTCAAGAAAAGATAGAAAAGATAGATCAACGCCTTAGAATTCAGCCTCTTCGAGGGGGCAACCTCCTTTACATTACATAAATGAACAATTCTTTGATGATACAAATGACAAAACCTCATTTATATATATAGGAGTCTAAGGAGTCACAATAAATCTAGCCGACCTAACAATAATAATATAAAGCCACAAAAATAACAATAGAAGGATTCTATGGGGCACAGAAATAACAATATGGGGGTAATAGGGGCACAACAATATAAATAAGGGGTATAACTACAATAGTAATGGGGTAATCACTAGTATTATAGGGACCCAACATGCCCCTCTCCTTCAAAAAAGTGTTGTCCTCAACGCTTGAGTAGTTTTGGATACTTCTGCATAAAATTCTCATCCTCCCATGTGGAATCTTCAGCGGATAAGTTCTTCCACTTGATAAGATACTCTGAAATTGATCGATTTCGTAGCTGTCGAGTTCTTGTTTCTGTGATTGCTTCCAGTTCCAATATAATTTTTCCTTCCTCGTCAAGTTCTGGCAATATTGTTTGAATTGGGAGCTTGTCACCTATAACCTTCTTTAAACATGAAACATGGAAAACTGGGTGCAATCGAGAAGCTGCAGGAAGCTCCAATTTGTATGCCATAGTACCAATCTTTTGCAACACCTTGTACGGACCATAATACTTTGGTGATAATTTATTATCCTTCTTAGCTTGCTTTAGGGACATTTGCTTATATGGTTGTAGCCGTAGGAATACCCAATCACCTACATCAAAACTTCTTTCACTGCGATGTTGATCTGCCTGTTGTTTCATTCTATTTTGTGCCAACACGAGGTTATCCTTTAAGAGTTGGAGGACTTGTTGTTGATGTTCGATGTGATGTTCCACTGCTTGAACCTTAGAATTTTCTCTTAAATATGATGTGATGGATGGTGGTTGATACCCATAAAGTGCCATAAATGGGGTCATTTTTGTTGCTGTATGGAAGGAAGTGTTATACCACCATTCAGCCAGAGGCAACCATTTGACCCATTGTGTCTGTTTATCAGATACAAAGCAACGAAGATATCCTTCCAAACATTTGTTTACTATCTCAGTTTGCCCATCAGATTGAGGATGATAAGATGAGCTATGAGCTAACTGAGTACCAAGAAAAGAAAATAATTATGTCCAAAAATTTCCAGTGAAAATGGGATCTCTGTCACTTACAATAATCTTTGGGTTTCCATGTAGCTTTTGAACTGTTTCCATAAATGCAGTAGAAACTGTACTGGCTTTAAATGGATGTGATAATGCACAAAAGTGTGCATACTTGGTAAGTCTGTCAACTACCACCATGATGACACTCTTTCCCTTAGACTTGGGTAAACCTGTGATAAAATCCATTGAAACCTCCTCCCAACATTGGCTTGGAATGGATAAAGGTTGTAATAGACCCGGTGTCTTAATTGTTTCAACTTTATTTTTCTGGCAAACCAAACATTCTGCCACAAACTTTTGAATATCTGATTTAAGGCCATTGCAAAAAAATTCCTTCTTAACCTTGTGGTAAGTTTTTAAAAATCCTGAGTGCCCTCCTAAGGGAGAAGTGTGCAATTCCATAAGAATCTTTTGTTTTAGCTGGGAATTCTTACAGAGGTATAAGCGATCTTTGTACCATAACGAATCATTTTGCCAGCTAAATGTATCAGAAGTACTGGAATCTTGTTGTAGCTTTTGAATAAGTGCCCACACTTCTTCGTCATTCTTCCATTCCTCCCTTGCTTCGTTTATCCAATCTGGTTGGATAATAGAAATGGCACACAACAATGCTTCCACATCCTCATCCTTTCTTGAGAGTGCATCTGCCACCACATTTTGCTTCCCTTTTTTGTAGATGATTTCAAAGTCATAACCCAACATCTTTGTGACCCACTTTTGTTGCTCTTCAGAGGATAATCTTTGTTCTAAAAAGTATTTAAGGCTATCATGATCCGTTTTTACCTTGAAGTGTCTTCCCATTAGGTAGGGTCGCCATTTCTTAAGTGCATGGAGTATTGCCAACATTTCCTTCTCATAAATAGCTTTGCTTAAAAACTTTCCCTTGATTGGACGACTTTCAAAAGCAATGGGTCTTTCATCTTGCATTAGAACAGCACCAATTCCATTTCCTGAAGCATCACATTCCACAATAAAGGTTTTTGTGAAGTCCGGTGTAGCTAAGACCGGTGCTTGGCACATTGCCTCTTTAAGATGTTCAAAGGCCTTTGTTGCTTCTGGAGTCCATGAAAATGAATCTTTCTTCAATAATGTTGTTAGAGGTGCTGCTATTCTCCCATAATTCTTAACAAACTTGCGATAATACCCTGTCAACCCAAGAAATCCTCGCAGATGCTTTATGGATGTGGGGATTTTCCATTCCTTAATGGCTTTAATTTTGCTAGGGTCTACCTTAACTCCTTCATGAGATACAATATGACCCAAATATTCCACCTCCTGGACTCCAAAGAAACATTTGGATCTTTTTGCATATAATTGTTTCTCCTCCAATAGTTGTAGCACCCTGTCAACATGTTCAACATGATCCTTCCAAGACTTGTTGTAGATTAGTATATCATCAAAAAATACTAACACAAATTTTCTAAGGAATGGTTTGAAAATTGAATTCATCAAACCTTGAAATGTTGAAGGTGCATTGGTAAGGCCAAAAGGCATGACCAAAAATTCATAATGACCCTCATGAGTTCTAAATGTCGTTTTCGGAATGTCTTCAATCTTCATTCTGATTTGATGATATCCCGAACGAAGATCCAACTTGGTGAAGTAAATTGATCCATGCAATTCATCCAGTAATTCATCAATAACAGGAATGGGGAACTTATCTTTAATAGTGAGCTTGTTGAGCTCCCTATAATCCGGACACATGCGCCATGATCCATCCTTCTTGTGCACCAATACTACTGGAGCTGAGAAAGAACTTTGACTCGGTTGAATTATACCAGCCTCTAGCATTTCTGCAACCATACGTTCAATTTCACTTTTTTGGACATAGGGATATCTGTACGGCCTGATGTTTGGAGGAACACTTCCTGGAATCAGATGAATAGCATGATCATGATCACGCATAGGTGGGAGACCTTTTGGAGTCTCAAATACCTTGGAATGATTGTCCAGGACTTTTTGGAGATCTGGAGAAATAGATGATTCCAATGTGGAAACATCTAGCGAACATAATTGTGCAATTACACCTCTTTGCTCCTTTTTTAGAAGCTTTGTCATGTCATTAGAGCTGATTATCTTTCCTGGTTTCCCTGCAATACCCCTTAATTCAACTTCCTTTCCTTCCGTAGAAAATTTGATGAAAAGTTCTTGAAAATTAAAAGCTATTGTACCCAAGGATTGTAGCCATTGGACTCCTAGTACAACATCAGCACCTCCCATTGGAATGGAAAGCATTGGGCTAGTCAATACATATTCTCCCATGGATAGCTTGATATTATGGCACTTTCCAGAGCAATTTATTGTTCCTCCATTTGCAATCATCACTTGACACTCTGGTGCTGGATATAGGAAGCAATTCAATTCTTTTGCTACCCTACAATGAATAAAATTGTGGGTGCTTCCTGAATCAATCAACACTATTACCTTTTTCTTCTTGATTTGTCCTTCTATCTTGATGGTTTGAGGAGTGGTAATTCCCGCCAATGCATTACAAGATATGGTCGGATTTATTTTTTCTTCATCTAGGCTTTGTTCCTGGAGTATATCTTCTTCTTTTGACCTTTCTTGCTCCTTTTCTTCTTCCTCTTCACAATCTATGTAGAATAATTTCTTCTCAGCACACTTATGACCTTTAGTGTATTTGCTATCACAACTGTAACAAAGCCCTTTTGCTCTTTTTTCTTCCAATTGTTGTGGTGTCAACCTTATAGGTTGTGGAAGACTAGGGGCAACAACACTTCCGTCTTTATAGTTGTGAGTGGTATGCTTCCTGGTTGCCATAATTTTGCTTTCCATTTTTCTTGCTAACCTGAATGCCTTCTCTAATGAATCAGGTTCCCAAAGGCGAACATCATGTTGGATATTATCCTTTAAAGACCCTATGAACACATCAATCCTATGCTCCTCTGGAATATCTTTTACCCTTATGTTCAATTTTTGGAACTCCTCAATGTGCTCCATTACTGAACCCTTTTGTTTGAGACTTATCAATTGGCTAAAAAAAGTGTTGCTTTTTGTATCTTCATAATGTGCTATCAATTCTTCCTTAAAAATTGCCCAAGTGATAAATTGTTTACGAGAGCAAAGCCATTGATACCATACAAACTGATTTGGTTCCAAATATACAGTTGCCATACGTACCTTTTGTGCGTTTTGCACATTATTGAGATCGAAGAATTGCTCCATCTGTAATATCCATGTGGCGGGATCCTTGCCATCAAACTTCCTCATATCGATTTTTGGAATATGGTGATTCTTCGATCCAACATTAGCGTCTATGGAATCATGATTAACATTTCTTTTGTTCTCATCATGAGTTTCCTTTACTACTTTTTCACCATTAGTGACCCTTTCTTGTAGCAACTTCTTCAATTCTTCCATGTCTATCTTCAAATCTATCTTCAAATCTGCCATGTCTCTCTTCAAATCTATCTTCGAATCATCCATCTTAGCCTCCATGCCCTTTATCTTAGATTCCATGCCACTTATCTTAGCTTCTGTTAGCTTTTGTGAGTGTGACATTTGTTGCACTTGTTCTTGTAATTTTGATATATCATGTAGCATTTCTTCCTCTTCTTCATGAGTCATGCTAGAGCTTTCAGGTTCCTTACTAGGTGTTTGCATTTTCTTTCCTCGGGGCATCAGTTACCAATAATAATGCTTTACTATGCCCTTTGAATTCCGTTAAACCAAGCTTACACAAAAATTTAAAAAAAAACTACACACATTTTTTCACTTTATAGAAGCCTGATATTGAATCTAATGTATCTCTGTAATTTCAGATCATCCAGTTCTAAAATTGCTACCTGTAGTAGCCTTATGCGTCCTCTTTCCAATGCCACAAGTCTGAGCCAAATTGGATTCTCCAAGGAAGAGTTATGTGAAATCTCCCACAGTGACTTGCTTTTAGACTGGTTTAGTAGAGCTAACTTGTACGACGTACCACGAGTCACTGTTTCAACCTTTGAATCTGAAACACACACACAAGAAACTATAGTCCGTCATCTTTCTATACCTTCTTACGAAACTTCAATCCGATCCCCAGAGAGAAAGTTATGACGATTTTCCCCAGGTCACCTGTTTTGAATGTAATTCAGGAGTCTGCAAAAAGACCAACTTCCTCAGATCATATCTCCGCAAATATCGCGCGAAAAGCTCTGAAATTCGGACCCAAGGTTCAGCGCGGTTTCTTCTCAAATGGGTTTTTTTTATGACTTCTGAAACGTCACAGAAAAAAAAAAATTATAGCGAAAATTCCACGATGACCTGTTTGGAGCAGCGAAACCCTAGAATCCAAAGCTCTGATACCAAATGTTATGAAACCAGCTCAAGAAAAGATAGAAAAGATAGATCAACGCCTTAGAATTCAGCCTCTTCGAGGGGGAAACCTCCTTTACAGTACATAAATGAACAATTCTTTGATGATACAAATGACAAAACCTCCTTTCTATATATAGGAGTCTAAGGAGTCACAATATAATCCAGCCGACCTAACAATAATAATATAAAGCCACAAAAATAACAATAGAGGGATTCTATGGGGAACAGAAATAACAATATGGGGGTAATAGGGGCACAACAATATAAATAAGGGGTATAACTACAATAGTAATGGGGTAATCACTAGTATTATAGGGACCCAACACTGTTGCTGCAACACCACTTCTTGTTGCCGCAACACCACTTCCCGTTGCAACACCATTTCTTGTTGCCGCAACACCACTTCCCACTGCTGCAACACCATTTCCCATTGCTACACCATTTCCCGTTGCCACAACACCATTTCCCCGTTGCTGCAACACCATTTCCCGTTGCTGAAACACCACATTCCAGCACTTAACACCAATATTTTTCATTCTTTTACTAAAGAGTACCAATTTCCTCATTTGTGTTCCCGAAAAATGAACCATTATTCTGATGGAACATATCATTCTTCATTAAAGGAACCAGCCATGCACCCCGATAATTACATTTCTCCATTACTACTTCCTGCCAATAATAAAGACCGCCCGTATTTTCATATTTTTAGACCCTTTTTAATCATTATTGATCCAACAAAAGACAAGATAAGACTTTATGGCACAACAACTAAAGGTAAATATAAAGGTACGCATGTTTAAGTGTGGATATTAAATTATAGTTAGTGTGGAGATGTTGATACGACTACCGAAATCATTGTACTACCAATCATATCATTCAGTCGTAGCTTTGGGGGGATTACCAAAACGTCCTAATTATGACTTAACACATCAATCACCATCGTCCCTAGTTCTCGCGGTAGTATCTAAGTCACCTCGACTGTACCTTACCGTGTCATAACCTCATTTGTAACGGTTTACTCCGTCTCGACCTCGACTACTCAGCTCTGCACTGTTTATTTTGTCTGAACCAGCAACTATGGGGGGAAATCTGATTACACATGAACCTGGCTCAACAGCATTGTTGGAACTCTACCCAGAGGCCCACCAAATATTTCTTCAAGCAGGATGGGTAGAGTATTTCAGAAGACTGCCGGATTTTAACTCACAGCAAGTTCTGGAGTTCGCATGCAACTTAAGAGAAGGATTTTCCATTGTCCAGGGAGTGCAAATTCCAGTGACAGAAGAAGCCATAGCCCAAGTTTCCGGGTTACCAACCAATGGTATGCGCTGGTTTAGTAGAAAACATCTTATTCTGAATGCGCAACAAGACTTTCTCCTACCAGGCGAACATGTCGAAGCCAAAGGCAGAGGGGTTGCACTTCGATCACTACCCCCACCATGGCCAAAGGTTGCAGAGTTCGTTAAGCAATATTTGACATGCAAAGGTCATTATCAGGTAATTTACCAACACGACTTCGTTTTGTTAAATCACTTGAGGCATGGTTAGTTAATAAACATGCCTTATTATCTATTGGGTTGTCTAAAAAATATGTCACGTTATACTGTAAATGCAAAGCATCGGCTCCTTTCCCTGAAACACCATCGCTTAGCCCAACTTCTGATAAATAGAGGCTTTGCTCTAAACCACCCACCCCCCCTCATTAATCCTCTTCAGCAAATAGAGGAAATTCCTCAGAAAGCAGAGGAAATTCCCCAGCTAGTATTCCAGGAAATTCCGCAAAAATTAGAGCAAGTATCCCAAGAAATTTCCCAACAAGCGGCTGAAAATCAACAATGAGCAGTTGAAACACCCCTGCAGAGGACCCCATCCCCCAATGAAGCTCAACCATCCACCCCTGTACTTCATATTTCCATCGATGACTCCGATGATAATACCCCCATCATCTTTCACAAAAGGAAAAAGCAGCAGAAAATTGTAACCCCACCAAAAAGAAGAAGAACCAGGGCTTCAGTTAAAGAAGCTGCTATTACTGATAGTTCTCCCGTTTTAAAAAGTGGCGGTAAGAGAAAAATCGCTGATTTTCCTGTTTTCTTACCAAGGCGACGAACAGGGTCATCTGTAGCAACTGAACCCATTATCCCTAATTCCCCACCGATCATCCTAAAATCCTGCATTCTAACTAGCCCTGAGCATTCACCTCCCTCACCCTCTAGTGCTAAAATGCAGAGCATTGACAGTTTTGTGACATTATTTTCTTTAAAGGAGGTAGCTGCTACACAAGAACCAGCTGCCGAAAAATCCAAAATAGACACCCAAGATGATATTGGGCAAGTGGTTGTTACACAAGAACCAGCCACTGACCCAACAGGTGTTACACAAGAACCACCTGTTTGGAAACAAGAAGATAATGACCTACATGTGGCTGATACACAAGAACCAGCCACTAACCCAACATGTGATACACAAGAACCACCTGTTGGGGATGCCAATGATCAAATTGATGATGAACAACGACCCCTGCCTCCACTGGAATCTGCAGCTACACAAGCCCCAGCCACCTTAGCCTCCCTGCAGGAAGAAATTGAGTTTTTAAAGTCTCAAATTAAGGATTATCAGCAGGAGATAATAATGGTTAAAGAATACTATCAAAACGAATTCAATCTGCATACCTTAGCACGAGTAGCATCTGCAGCCGAAAAAGAGTCAATACAATGAATATATGTGCAGTGAGTGTGGTGAGCTTTACACTCAAGCGGGATACAAGATAGTCGAAGTTCCAATGACTGGAGCCAGCTCACAGACCTCCCCTGTTGTAATTAAAACAGAACAACCTGTTGTTACACAAGAACCAGCAGGCTCTCTAAGAATGGAAAAAGAAGAAACAGAACAACCTGCTGCTACACAAGAACCAGCAGGTTCTTCAAGAATTGTAGAGGAGGACATAAAACCACCCCGGCCTACCCAAACTATTACAGAACAGAAATCCTTTACTGATGCCTTTACACAGACTGAACCTCCCTGTGTCAGCAATGCTCACACTGAGACCTCTAGTTTTCAAGAACTAAAGGACACATGGAGAACAGAATATGAGCTTTCACAAGGGAAGGCATTCCAACAGCAAAAGTCAATCTGGTTCAGCTATGCATACAAAAATTGGGATGCACTTGAATAGTTTCGAGCTCAACGCAAAGAAAATAGGAAACTAAAAGCTAGGCTATCCAATATCTTTGATTTGGTTCAGAGGGTACTGGCTACAAGAAAACCCTCTTTTAACTATGCAACATTTTTGAGAGAACGCTTAGCGTTCTTACAAATAAAGGCAATCAAAGATGGAAGACCTTATCAAGTTGCTAGACCTGATCAATTTATTGAAACATTCACAGAAGCACCAAATAATGATCAGAACTTGCTCTGTGAACTCTATCTTCACAATGAGGCCATGCCTGAAGATAGAGTGATGAATATACCCCTATTGTTTGTGATATCCAAATAATAGCCTTCATCTCTTTTTTAGCCAATCAACTTACTTGGAAAAATGCTTTTATGTCAGCAACACACAATGAGCAGAACTGCCCTCTCTGGATTCGAAGTGAACCACAGAATGCAACCACTTCATTGCACAACATCAACAAAATCTGAGTAAACCAGGGATGGTTGATCACATGAGGCAACTACAAGCAGCAGTCTTGTAGGACTGCCAACATTATGTGAAAACAAAGGGAGCTCTAGCCATCAAAGCAAACAATTTATTTTGGGAACATTGTCTGAAAGAGAGACAGGAATACCATCCTTACAATCCCCTCAATCTTCCGGTAGCAATTTCACGCATACCTTATTATGTCAGATGTATGGAGCAGTGTGCTGAAAAGTGGATTGGGTACTGTTTTCATTTCTCGCTCTTGTGGTTACCTGGTTAGCAATATAAGGTTCATTATAAATTGACCAAAAAGGAGGAGGTGGCAGTATGGCAGCAACTACAGAATGTCTATGGGTTCAGAAATAGGTTGGACAACACCTTCTTTAGCTACTGTATCAGCAACTTACACTCTTCATCCCAGTATTCCGACTCCGATTCAGAGTAAACGTTGCATGGGGACATGCAACCCTTTCAGTTGGGGGGGATGTTAGGACTCCATATTGTCTACTTTTGACCTTGTATTTTGTCATTATGTTACCCTCTTTAGCCCATAAGTTGAAAGCCTTGATAAAATTTTGACCTAATTATTCCAAAGGTATGAAGTAACTCTCCTCATTGCTATATGTTTAATTATGCAACACATATTCATGTTATCTTTATAATTAATCTTTGGAAGTTGACTAAGTCGCTGACAATTGTTGAAATTGTTCAAAGTCTGCAGAATTATAATTCACAGTTGCTGAAACACCAGAAACAGCAATTGTGCAGTTGCTACAATACCAGAAACAACAACTGACTAAAGTGGGTAAAACCTCATTTTGCAATGGTTGAAACACCAGGAACAACAATTGCCTAGCAAGAGCAGTAACTGTCTGAAGCTGGCAGAACTATACGTTGCAGATGCTGACATAGCCTGATCAGCCACTATCCAAAATTGGCAAAACACAGTCGCAAATGGGAACACCGGGAACAGCACGAGAACTTCAACGGAATAGTTGAGATTTACCAAATCGACAACAATGGTGGAACAGCCAAGGATAGTACGAGGATCTCAAAGAGACGGTTGAGGTTTACCAGCTTTGCAACAGCAAAAGGATCTGATTAACAAAGGATGATAAAGTTACACACTATTGTAACAACATGTTGTAACAGGAATTGATTTCCTATTTTTGTACAAAAGGGTCAACTAAATGAGTAATGACAATCTATTGTAATAGATGTCTCCTCTATAAAGAGGAGACATCTACATTAGAAAGGGGGGAGAACAAGTTGTAACAGGGGTATTGTAGTGCAGAACAAGTCTGAATCCTTATTGTAATTTTACATTTTGACAGATGAATAAAGAATTGTTCTGAGCATTTTAACTTAGCATCTATGTCCTGGGGAATCTTGTGAGAGGGACAGGGCCCACCTTCTTCACAAGATTCACCCATTTCTTTTATGTTGAGTGTGTGTGTGATTTCTGTGTATTGCTTCTGATATTTTTCCTTTGCTGATACTCTGTTTTCTTAATCAATTGGCACTGTAAAAGAGTGTGTCACCGGTGATTAGGATTTGCAGTGTGCATTGGCAAATTGGTCACAGGGGCAGGTGCTGAACATCCTTACCCTGAGGATAGGGTCTTGATCCTCTGTTACAAGACAGCCATCATTTCTTTTTGCAGATTTGTTACCTTTAGTTAACTGTTTTCATTTCATTTCTGCAATAGATCATAACTGTTGTAACACAGAGTAAGGGTTTGATAGAAAGTAGATTTGTTTATACTACAGCCTTTAATGCTTTTAGAATTAAGTGCATACAGTACGAGGTCACCTTTGAAACAAAAGGACTTTCCCGGGTTGACAATTTAATGTGGTACTCGACTGTTTAATTAATAAACAATTCGAGCAGCCAACATTCACCAGGTAAATTTTCAGAGAATTTAAAGAAAAAATGGGGTTCGAGAATGGAATGTAGGTAAATACTTGCTTTATTCTGTGGTTTGTGTGATTTGCAGGTGGCAGGCCGAGCTTGAAGACTGGTTTGCAGGTTGGACTTAGCTGGGTGGCGGACTGTGTAGTAAAACAGCTATTTTGGTTGAAAATCACATGAACACGTCGCATAGAACAAACCAACAGAAATGGACAAAAATGACTTTTTTACGCCAATTTGACAAAAATTTGGTTTTGGCGCACTTTGGTTGGGTGACGTCAGCATGACGCAAGGATTTTGTCGTATAGCTGGGGTACAGAGGCCGACTTGTCAGTGACGTGGCGGACAAGGTGGATGATACAGAGGCGGGGTGGTGGATGACATGTCTGATGACATGAGGGTGACGAGAGGGTAACGTCAGCGGGGCGGGGGCATAGGCAGTAAGTGGTTTGGCCCCCGCACCACCTTTGGGCCATAGTGGTATTGGAGGGGGGGACAGCGATCACACTGGGTGCCTGCCGCGTGTCTTCTGTACGGCGGAAATACCACCCATTCCCTAGACGCTATCATTCGGCACATACGGGGTTGCGATATTCATGCCAGTCATCTGATCTGGGGGATCGGATCCAACGGTTGACGCATGTCGGAGCTGCGGGGGAGTATGGCGTGGGTCCCATGTTAAATTAACCGCTTTTTCAAAGGTTTGGGGGGTTGCTTTATTGTTTATGCGGGCGGCCTTTGGTTATTTGTTTAACCAAATGTTGAACAAATCCCGATGGAGTACGTGGAGGATTCTTATAGGTCCAGGGTGAACCTATAATTTCCGACAGACTATACATTGATATTACAACCGGGCGGGATATTAGAGTGTTTTTGGGGTTTTTTATATATTTTATGTAATACGGGAATGGGGGAAAATGTAAGGGTTTATATAATAAAGTCAGTGTGTTAATATGAAAAATATGTTTACACAAAGAACTATGTTTGAAGAGTGACTTAGGCTTAAGGAAAATAAGAAAGGAATCTAAGTCATGAATTTATAGAGACTTAGCATAGAGGAAGAAAAAGATTTTTACACAAGAAATGTGGCTTGATTTGCTTAAGTAAAAACATAGTTTTACTTAATCTTTTTCATGAAATGAAGTGAACTAGGAGCACTGAGCAGATCTCAATGTCCTTGAGGGGAAATTAGTGAATGTTCTTAGAGAAATGAAGGGGGGAAATTAGTGAATCTTCAAGTGTTTTGCAGCCACCTTGTCATGGAACTTTAAGATATCCATGAGACAAATCATTTTCAAAGTACAAAATTGCTCACAAACCTGCTTCTGCAACACCAAAACTGCCTACCCAGCTTATTAATCCTATCATTTTTTCTTCCTTTTCCAGGGTGCATTTGAACTAGCAAACCCTTTCTCTCTTGTTTTCTTTTCACTGCCCTCCTATCTAAGTCTGCCCTTATCTCTTCCAGGGGCTCAGATTTAGCTGTTGAGCACCCTTGCTTCTCTACCTAACTACTGATCTGCCAAGCTTAAACTGTTTGAACAGACCTTATTCTCTAATGCTAAAACAAGAAATTTAAACATGGACTAGCCAAGATTGAGCTGTTTGGCCATCCATCAAGTGTGACAGAAGTCACTGATTGCATAATTTGAACTTGTTTGCAAAAAATAGGACAGTAGTGGCATTTTGACTAGCACACTTTCCTGGTCTTTTCTTTGGGGTTCATTTTCTTTCTTTCTTGACCAATTCATTCTTTTTCCCTTTGATTTTTCTTTTAGGGCATACCCTCTTTACATTTTTTAAATTTTTTGGTTTTTTGAAAATATGGAATCTTTGCAGCATGGAAAGGATGATCATATTTGGCATTTCCACAGTCAATCATGAAATATGACACCTATTGGTATAGGAACCTAACAGTGGCTCCACTTGGGGATGGCTTTTCCAGATGAAAAGCCAAGAATAGCAGGTCAGATAGCCTTACATTCAACTCTTGCTGTAATCTGAAATTTCCTTTTGTTGAAGACAAACAAAACTGTATCTCTGTAACATATATGCTTTTCCCATAAGCTGGTTGAACAATTACAGCTCTGCCTCTGATAGTTTGTCTGAGTATTGTCATTATTTTTATAGCTCCCAAGTTTCCTTCTTCACTTCTTCTGATAAACTCAAAATGTAATACAAAAAGGTGGCATAATTCCTTGTCTTTTTCTCAAACTTGTTGCATCTTATTCCCTATCTTATTGCTGAAATAAACTGCAGAAAATAAACACTATTATGTACAAAATACAGTCCTAACACCTTAACAAAGTGGATCAAAATAATGCTTGAGCATCCGACCATTGACTGGCCCATCCCCTGCTTCTGTACCATCCAGGCTTCCTAAAAAGTAGGTGTTGTTTCCTTGTACAGCCTGAATAACAAAAGGTCCTTTCCATAGGAAATCAAATTTTCCATGTTTTCCTTTATCTTCCCTCCTAGAATCCCACTTCAGCACTCTGTCTCCTATGAAAAAGTCCTCAGCCTTTGTCCTTTTGTCAAAAATCTTCTTAAGTTTCTCTTGTAGAATCTGAGTTCTTTGATACACTTCCTCTCTAGTCTGCTGTAAATGAATTGTTTGATTGATTCTTCTCTGAATATCATTGGGTTATTCTTGTATTTCTTGCATCAATTTTATCACAGGGATTCCCAAGGATGAAGGGAATACAACCTCCATACCATAAACCAACTCATAGGGGCTTGTTCCAATAGATCTTTTTGTAGTTAACCTGTCTGCCCACAGTGCATTAATAAGCTTTTTGTGCCAATTCTTCTTATTTTCCTCCAATACTTTCTTTATGATGTTGATCAAGCTCTTATTGGATGATTCCGCTAGTCCATTACCTTGAGGGTAATAGGCTGTGGAATGGCCTAAGGTAATATGGTATTTATGACAAAAATTGATCATTCTTTTGGATTTAAAGGCAGCAGCATTGTCTGTTATGATCTTCTCCGGACAGCCAAATCTAGATAGGATATTGGTTTCTAGGAATTGCATGATGATTGAGTCATTGGCTTGTCTACAAGGGATGGCCTCTATCCATTTGGTGAAGTAATCTGTGGCAGTCAAAATCCACTTATGCTGGCCAGAAGAGGGAGGGTGAATCTCCCCAATGAAATCTAAACCCCATTGTTGAAATGGTCTTTCAGTGGAAATGGGTTTTAGGGGTAAAGGTAAAAGTTTTCTCTTGCCTTCAAAGATTTGACATTTATGGCAAGAAACTACAAATTTCTTTACATCAGCAAACAGGGAGGGCCAATAAAACCCAACTCTTAGGATTTTATCAGTTGTTGATTTCCAATACAAATGTCCACCATAGTCCCCTGCATGAAATTCTTTCAGCACCTTGTCAGTTTCATCCTTTGTTAAGCAATTTAGTAAAATGCCTTCATGATTTTTCCAAAACAAAGCATTATCTAGAATACAAAATCTTGAAGCTTTCATTTTCAAGAATCTCTTTTTAGTTCTGGACAACCCTGGAGGAGCTTGCAAGTTTAACAATACATAAATGATATCAGCATACCAAGGTGATTGTAAGAAGGCTTGATTGATCTGTGGAGTCACCATCTCCTGTTCGTTATCCAGTTCATTGATGTCAAGGGCTTGGAAATTGGTTTCAGTCATTAATTTAGCTAATCCTTGTCCTTTTATCAGCTTTGTTGGTTTGATTTCAATGTCATATTCCAAAATGTTAGCTATCCATTTGCCTCTCTTTCCTTCTATTCCTTCTTGAGTTAGAATATCTTTGACCACGGCATTTGGGACATAAGCTATTATATGAGAGTATAAGATGTAAACTTTGAAATCCTTGATAGCCTTTACAAGGGCATAAGCTTGTTTCTCCATGATTTGATATTTTAAAGGTGCATCTCTAAGTTCTTTGCTGAAGAAGGCTATTGGTTTCTCACATCCTTGATCATCTTTTTGTAATAGGATAGCAGCAATAGTATGTTCTGATGCAAAGGAAAAGATTATGAAATCTCTATCAAACTTCAGGCTTGTGAGGACTGGTGTTTTAGTTAAAGCTATTTTGATTTCCTCAAAGGCTTGCTTAGCTTCTATTGTCCACTTTACTTTGGAATCTTTCTTCAGCATGTTATTCAACAATCTTATTAGTTCAGCCAAATTGGGAATGAATCTTCTTAGAAAATTGATTTTTCCTAGGAAGGCTTGCAGTTCTTTGATGTTCCTTGGGTGAGGCACTTGGAGAATAGCTTGTATTCTGTCCAAGTCAATTCTAATGCCATATTTTGAGATTATGTGACCTAAGAGTTTGCCTTCTTCTAGGGCAAACAATGATTTCTTTGGGTTAAGTGATATGCCATATTTTCTGCAAATTAGAAACACTTGTCTGAGATGTTCTAAATGTTCTTGATCTGATTTGGAAAAAGCAATGAGATCATCAAGATATATAACTAGAAAATCATGGATTTCTTTTGCAAAGGCGATGTCCATTTCTCGTTGAAATGTTGCTCCTGCATTTTTAAGTCCGAAAGGCATTTTAACATACTCGGAAGTTCCCCAAGGTGTTGTAAAGGCATTTTTATCTTGATCATCCAGGTGAACTAGGATCTGATTAAATCCTGAGAATCCATCTAACAGTGAAATCCTAGAAGCTCCCACTACCCTTTGTAAAATGTGATCCATCTTGGGTAAGGGGTAATGGTCTTTCAAAGAGACTTTATTCAGATTTCTTAAGTCAACACATAGTCTTATCTTTCCTGTTTTCTTCCTAGTGGGCACTAGATTTGAGATCCATTCTGAGAATCTAATAGGTGCAATTATTCTAGCTTGGTACATTCTTTTGACTTCCTTTTCAGTGAGAGGAAGGAGGACTGGATTAACCCTTATAAGTTTTTGTTTAAAAAGTTTTTGATTTTCTTTTAAAGGTATTGTGTGTTGGATGACAGAAGTATCATAGGACTTGAGGTCCTCATAGCTCCATGCAAAGACATCTTGAAATTCTTTAAACAGCTCAATGTATTTCAGTTTTTGGTCGAGAGGCAAGGCTTTGGAAAATTTCACCATCTTAGGATCTTCTGCAGTTCCTATATTACAGTCCTCAATTTCTGCGTTTAATGGCTGCATTTTTGGCTTTCTTGGAATATCGTTAGAGTCAAAAATATCCTCTAGAGGAGTCAAGCCTGTGGGCAAAAAATTATCCTTTAATTCAATTACTTCAGACTCTCCCTCAGCAATTTCATCAAAGTCCATTTGTTTCAGCTCTTGTAAATTTCTGCTGGTAAAGATTGTTGGATGCAAAATCTGATTTGTTGTTTCAGCTGATATATTAGTTTCTAATTTGTCTATTTGTTGTTCTTCACAAATGGTACTTGTGTCTATGTTTGTATTTGAGGTGCTTGTGTCTATGTTTGTATTTGAAAGTTCTTCTCTCAAAGTCAGGAAATTGTTGAGTTGTGTTTCATTGTCAAACACCTGCCAATTTTTGACATTGTCTGGGACAGTAGGTTTGTGTTTAATTTCAGCAGTGAAATTATGGTTGGGCTTGAATGGCAGCTTACAAGTGCTGGAAAATGTTGCCAAACTGTGAGCATGTAAATTGTGGTTTCTCAGAATTTTGGTTAGCTGAGATTCTAAGAAGGTGTTGAGTATTTCAATTGTTGCCCCTCTATAAGCCCTTAGCCTGAGATCATTTGTAACAAAGTTTCCCTTCATCTGTTGGATAATCAAATCTGAGTCCCCTAGAATTGAAATCCTAGTTGCCCCTAGACTTTTAATCAGTTTGAGACCAAGAAAAAGGGCCTCATATTCGGCCATATTGTTTGTACATCTAAAATTCAGCCTATATGCATGTCCTTCAGCATGATCATTTTGCATGTTATGTACCCAAATTCCTGCCCCTGCTCCTAGTTTATTTACTGACCCATCAAATTCTAGATACCATAAGATTTCTTGATTACAACTAGGATGAGGAGTTTTAGAAACTGTCTTAGTGGGAAGATTTGGATTTTGTAAGTCATATGGTTTGGCTTGTGTGTCTGTTATATCAATTATTTCAACAATTTCTAAATCTTGAGCAGTAGATTCTTCATTTATGTTTCTTGCTTGTGCTGATTCTAGCAACTTGCCATCAGTTTTGGGACACATTTCAGCATTGTATAAGATAAACGAATCCATATCAGAATGCATGGAATAAATGGGGAAATTTTGGGGTTTCTCTTGACTGCTGACCACATATTTCATCAATGTTTCCCGGTACAATCTCTTTGGCTGGCCAAAGACTGAAATGGTGGCATAGGACATGTCTAGCTACAAAGATCCTTGGAGTTTTGCACCCCAAGATCTGGACAAAAGCATTCCATACTTTGGTGGGATATCAGCTACCACTACATCCATTAAAATAGTCTTGGCAGGGTATTGCACTAGAGATACACACAAATCTTTGATTAGGCCTAGACACCTGACCTGGCTAGAATCAAATGAAAACAAGTCTTTGTATGGCCTTGTGATATCTAGGTCCAATCTTTCCATCACAGACTTAGGCATCAGATTATGGGAAGCTCCCGAATCAAACATTGCATTATGTAGTACTTTGTCATGAATGTTTAGGCTTACATAGAATGGAGGAACTCCTCCATCTACTGATTTACCATTAACTTCAGGACCAAAAATCAATTCTGGTTGGTCATCTAAGACATTCACTGCATCTCTATTCTCTGATATTTGAAGTGACCTGCTGATTTGTTCTCTATATACCTCATGTTTAGCCAATTCGGACAGTGGAATGGCTATTTTTAACTTGCCTATTTCTGTTTCTAGGTTGAAAGGTTTTTCCACTTGAATTTTTGCATTTCGGGCAGCAAGGTTTTCCTTTTCTGCTGTGTTTTCAGTGGTTTTTTCTTCATCAAGAGTGTTGTTATGAACTGAATCTGCTTTGAAATTATTTTCAGGAGAGCTGTTTACATTCTTTTTTGGAGGAAAGGAGGTGGATGGCTGATTATTTGAGGGTTGTAAGTCTGATATGTCCTCAACCATGGGTTCTTTTGGGTTGAGGTCTATTTTAGCAGGGAGTTCTGTCAGGGAAGTTTTATCCTTTGCTTTTTTAGGCTGCTTGGTATCTTTCAGCTTGCTGGGTTCAGGAACATCTACCGCTCTGCTTCTCAATTTGTATTGTTTATGAACCTCATAGACAGCTGCATCATATCCTTCTCTGAAATCAAATGATTCTCCGGATTTGGTTTGAAATTGGTTGAAAGTGTGAGCCTCTTGGTCATCTTGGGTTAAAAAGATTTGTTGTTCACTGTTTAGACCCATTAGGTTGATTTGAGTATCCTCTGTTGGCTCACTAGAGGTTGAAGCTTCAGCATAGTTTTCTTGGAATGGAGGTCTGATATTCTGGTCAGGGCCAGCCTTCCCGGTGTTAGGATTTTGATTTTTTCTAAAGTTTGGATTTCTAGTGGTGTTACTTGGTTGACCTTCCCAAGAAGATTTCCTTTCAATGGTTTCCACTCTATCACCCAGTCTATCCATTCCTTTGATAATTGCATCTAGTTTTTGCTCAAATGCAGAAGGCTCTTCTTTGAAGGGAGTCCTTCTTTCAGCTCTAGCTCAAGCTCTTTTATAGATCAGATTGGCCTCTACACTAACAGTTATGCTTTGCATGTCTTCTAAGCTTGGAGGAGCTCTTTCCCTTAGTTGATATGCCATATCAGAATCAAATCCATCAGGGAATTTGATCAAGGCTAAGTCAGGTGGAGGTCTAAGGTTCTGAGGAATAGCATTGTACACATTATTGAATCTAGCACAATAGTCTTGGACAGTTTCTTGTGGTCCCCTTTTCAAGCTTTCATATTCAGACAGGATATGCAATGGGTCCTTCTTCTTTTCCCATATGTTCAAAAAGGTTTGATACAGGGCATCTAGATCAGCAATTGTGTTTACAGCGAGTGCCCTAAACCATGTCCTTACATCACCTGTTAAGCTTTGGACAAAAATTTTCATCCTGACATCGTTATCATCAATTTCATAGTTCTCAAAATAGTCCATCATTTTCTTAGTGTGTTGTTGAGCCGTGTAGGTTCCAGTACCATCAAAATAGGTGATTTTGCTTTGATAATCTTGAGGCATGGCCCCTGGATTTGCAGGCAACTGCAGAGGAGCATATCGGTTTGCCATATTTACAGGTATAAATGGGACAGCTGGAAGCACAGGGATAACAGCTGAGATAAACGGAGTGGATGGAGGAGTGGAAAAGGTGCTTTGAAGTGATGATGGTGAACTAGAAGAAGCTGCAGCAACAGTAGAAAGGACTGCTGCTTTTCCAGGAGGCGATTGGGTAAGGTTTTGCTGAAGTATATCAAGGTTTAAATCAGCAGAATTTTCTAGACTTTCTTGTCTTCTAAGGTTCTTAGAGATCAAGTTAGGATTTTCAAAAATAGCTAGAGGATTCAGATCTGGATTTGATCTAGTGTAACGGGTTTTCTTCTTTGGAGCCAGCTTCTAAATCTGTTTTTGGTATTTTCTGGAAGTACTTGAAGAACACTGCTTTTGACAATATCTTTCTAGGAAATTATAAATTGTGAGGGTCTTGAATTTTCCTGAAGATCTTTTGAAAACAAGAGGAAACTGATCAAATTTTTGAGACAACTGTTTAAATCCTAAAGCTATACTAGAGATAGATTGAAGCAGCTTTTATTTACTCCTGTAATTGCATAGAAAAAACAGTTTCAAAGGCTACCTGGTTGACTTCAGGCTCCATCTGTAGCTTTAGAAAGTAGATAGCAGTAACAAACACAGTCATTCAGTTCCCCAGTGGAGTCGCCAATGATGTTATCACTCAGGTTGTTCCCCAAAAGCAGTGGGAAAGGGAATACGGCTGAGGTAACCACTAACCAATCTTTTAGATGTAGATTCTAGCCAATCTACAGCCAGAGAGGGCTCTCTATTTATGATTTAGTTTTGTTTAGCTATATGTTAGGCTAGTTATGAAGCACAAGTGTTTATTTGTTTGATTTTGGATGGTGACATTCAATAGAACAGAGCTGCAAAGTATGAGAAGTTCAGACCATTGGGTTAATGGAGTCCATGAAAATAAACTTATGGGTATGGTTTCTTTGGCAAAAGGAGGAACTACAGAGCAAGATAATTAACCATGGAACAATCTTCAAGCTAGAATAGCATGAAATGGAGTCAGGGAATGAAAGGCAATTAAGGATCTTTCATTATGCTAACAGAGGGAAAATGGATAAATATTACCAAGGAGCAGTTAAGAATTCCTTAATTATATTCAGAGTGTAAGAACCAGGGAGACAGGAGCAGTCAAGAATTCCTGCCTATGCTAGTCCTGTAGAAAACGTAAAAAGTGAAAAGAATTGAACACAGAGTACAACAAAGTAAATTCTGGGCTATTCTTTTTTCCTTCTTTTTTCCTGCAATTTAGAACATGATACTTAGATGATATATAAAACTCAGAAATAGTGAAACAAGAGTTAAAAGACTTATTGATCCATGAGATAATCCAAGAATTCTGCAACATGGGCTTCTGCCATCAATTCCATAACCAGAGAGTTCATCAGCAAAGCATTCCAACAATCTTTATTCAGAAGAGTTCTCAAATTTACAGCACAGGTCCAAAATGATATTCACCAACCAACCCTCAATACATCTCTAGGGGAGGTATTTATACAAAATATCTCAAAGGAGATAATATCTTGCCATAAATTCTTTCACCTACTCTACAGAAGGAGTAAATGCTCTTGGGAACAGGGAGAAATGAATGCAGAAGTGAGAGAATGTTGTGTTGGCTGCCTTAGGTGGTCGAATATATTTGACTTTTTAACTCAACAAGTCGGCTGGTAGTTGTCTCTTTATTTCGCGTTCCTGCGTTGCTGTCCTGGCCCTTTCATCTGTGCCTGATTCCGCTTTAATGCGTTTTGGCGTGACTTCCTTCCTCTGTTGTTTTCATTTTTATGATATGTGGCACGTGCATTGAATTTGATTAAATGCAGATGATCAAAAAGAGAACTAAAACTACATTGGTAAAATCTCTAACATGCTCTGCCACCATTGGTCTGTTGGCAATTGGTGTCTTTGTAGTTTTATCAATATTTCATCAGCTTCAGTATACCTGTAGAAATTGGGCTGGATTTCAAAAAGATGTGTTATTTCATGCTCAATATAGAACAGGTTTTCCAACTTGTCATATAAGCTCTGTCCATAGGGAGGTACTATGTCCTCTGAAGTGCTTGATGATGTTGTCATCTGATTGGTAACATATGTATTCACCCTGTGAGCATATTGTTCATGTGTCAACAGTCTCTGACTGCTGGTTAACAAACTGGGTAGACCCTTCTGCTGCAAGACTGTAAACTTTTCTGTAAAAGCATTTATTTCATTCTACATTTCTTGACACTTTCTCTCCAGATTTTGTATAAAATTCCTCATAGTTAGCACCTTTTTAACTGTCAAAATGGTACCTGTTCTGTCCCTGATATCTAGAGCTACTAGTTGTTCTTTGGTATGAGTATTCAAAAAATGAATTAGTCTATTGGCATGTTCGGACATGTTTCCCAATAATGCTCTGGCCTTTTGAATCTCTACTTGGGCCATTTCTATCAATTCAATTTGCTCATGGATAGTCTGTATTGATCTCCATTGATCAGTGATGGACTAGCCAATTTTAGTCCACAAAATTGTTTTGATTTCTGATAGAGGTTTATGAAGAGTAAGATCTTTCTCCAAGGATTTTACCTTATTTTCCAAGGCCTTTACCTCTCTTGTTTTTTTAGCCACAGTTATTTTAGATTTATCATAGCTTACCTCTAACTTGGCCAGTTTTTCTTTGGCTTCCTTTAGCTCTGCCATTTGGAGTCATAATTCTTTTATTTCCTTCATCATCTCTTCCATGCTCATGCTAGTATCTAGTATTGTTGTTGTTGCTACTGCTGAAGTATCTGTGACTGATGTACCTGTTGCTGGGACAGTAGGAGGTACAGCTGTTTTGATTGTAGGAGGAGATGTTTCTGGTGGCTGGGAGGTCGACACTCCTTGCTTCTCTTTCATTGCTTTCTCCAATGCCTGCTCTGTTTCACTTAGCCTTTGATTCATTTTTATTAACAACTCCATCATGTCTTCTTCTTCTTTTTCTTTCACTATCTCTATGGTCTACAGATGCATAGTAATTGGCAGTTTTAACTGCTTCTTGAGGGCAGTTATGTCATCCTCCTTTTTTTTTATTAGTGCTTTTATTGCCTTAAGATCCTTTGGATTATGTCCCAACTCAATGATGATTTCTTCCAAGGACTTTATCCTGTTGTCCTTGGCCAGAGAGGATGCCTTTTCCAACTCTAATTGGGCAGATGTGTTGTTTAGTGAATTCTGCAATTGTTGAGCTCGTATGGCTTTATCTACCAAAGTGGAATAGATCATTTCACCAGTTTTCTTGTGCAGCTCAATCTGGTCCAAAGGGTGAATGTCTTTGGCAAGAACCTCCAGATTTGTTCTAATATAATCAGCAGCTCACTGTGGCTGCTGCACTCTGGGCTTGAAGTGACTCAAGATCATTTTCCCTTCCTTGATATCATATGCAGACATCAAACTCTGTTGTTTGGCAGGAGTCATTTTGAGGAACTGATCGTAAAGATGCATTCTTATTATCTCATTTTGTGCTTTGATGTCCATGAATGGCCTCTTAATATCAGAACTTTGTTTTCTTTGTGGCCGTGCTAATGAAATTTCCATACGAGGTTGTTTTCCCAACTGTTGTCCATGAGAATTGGTAGGTGATTCTATCACTGGGGAAGTTAGTGGGCTGGCTACCCTTTCACTTCTTGGAATTTCAATGATCTCCTCTATAACTTCCTCTTCAGGTAGAGGATCCACTTTCTGCCTCTTTTCTTCTGGCTGCTCTGCTGGCCCACTTATGGGTCTGGCCTCTTCCCGGTCCCTTTTTCTGCCCTTCTCCTCATTGAGAGGAGTCTGCAATGCTGGTATCTCTGGTGCATTGGTCTGGGCAGGAGGAATTTTCCCCTAGCATTGCTGTTGTGATGATGTTGGCTGATCTGTCATTCCTTGTTGCTCTAAATGCAGCACTTCTTTGCCTTTGGATGTCCCTGCAGGTGGAGTATTTTCTTGGGCAGGTTGTTGTGAAGTTGTAGCAGATGATGTGGCCACTCCACTGTGTTGAGGCAATTTGAAAGAGACCTATCCAAAAGAATCCAGGTCAAGAGTTTTTTCAAGGTTTTTCATTGCCTGCTCCATTTTCTCTTCCTCAATAATCTGTTCTACCAATGTGCCCTCTACTTGTTCATCTTGATTAGCATACTGTTAGATATCAGGGATTCTACAATGATCATAGCCTGATAGCTTATTTTTTGTCTTTCTATCATGGATAAATCCATTTGGGTCATAGGGTACCCACCAAAAACTCCTTTTTAGTTTGAGTTGCTCACCTAATATCTTTTCAGTATCTTTCCACCCTTCCTTTTTGTTAATAATGAAGGGGCCTAGTTAGTTTCTTAGCTTTAGCTTAGCCTTTTTCTTGGCAGCATAAAAATGAGTTAAATCTGAGCTAATAAATTGCCTAAAGTATTCAAGGGAAAACAGTCTCATAGGTACATACTTTGGCAGCTTGTAGGGGCACAATTCATAGCCATAAATCTTGATCTCTATGTGATCTTGGTAGAAGTACCAGTCACCTATTTTATAGCTTTTGGACAGCTGCAAGATTTTCTGCATTTCAGCTGAGAGTATGGGAGGGGGACTTCTCATTAGCAGAGATGAGGTTGGATATATGAATAGATCAATGAACTCACAATAAGTATAAGGAGAATTATGGACTAGATGGAAGACTGAGGTCCAAAATATGACAGATCTCCTTTCTCCTTTTACATCCAATTTCTTGATAGGGAACTGAAAACTATCTGCTTGATAGTATAAGAACAAATGATATATATGTGTTGTATACTTGAAGACTCCTTCTATGTTTAGGCTCATGAATTGTTCATGGATTTTGTTGCTAATGAAGGTAGCAAAGTCAAACTTGATGGCAGGAGGGTGTCCTGGAATAAATATGGACATCAGAGCTAAAATGGTCTCATCCACATACTCACTTGTTATAAAACCCAGAATATAAGATATCATATCAATAACAGTTCTCCCAAATTCATTGAAATAGACCTGGTGAAAAGGAGGTGAGTCTCTGGGCTGGGAGTCTAGGCTCATGAATAACTTGGCAATTTGGCCTATTTCTACAGAGGATAGTTTGGAGCCTTGGTCCAACAAATATTTCATAGACAGAGGAGCGAGAGGCTGATTAGGCTTGAAATGCAACATCTCATTGATTGAGTCAAGAGTGATATAGAACAGGACAGTGCCATTTGGAGACATGTCTGCTCTTTGAGTAGGCTCATAGTTAGCACAACACAAGCGGATTATATCTGGAAATACATTAACTGATGGAAGATAATATATGGGCAGATTAGACTCCCATATCCCATAGAGATCAGTCTTGTTCATGTAGCTGTTTCTAATTTCACAAAATGTTTGCAGATGGTCTTTGATACCCATTAAGTCTTGTAATTGGAAGTCCCTATCTGCTAAGGGCAACCATTCCAGCTCCTTGTGAGGTGCATTAAGGGGAGAAACATTGAGGGCCACTGGAGCCTCCATTTTTCAATCCTCTGTGATTATTTAATTTGGAACTTTGGGTTTTCACAGCTATAGTAGGTAAAACAGTACTTCTGGGTCCTTTCTAAGAGAATTGCAGGCTGAAATGCACTTGAATTTTAGCCAAATGGGCGAAATTTCAATGGGAGACAAGTTCTGAGGAATTTCTTGGAGAAAATGGGCAGAACAACGGCTTAAAATGTGCAGTTTTTTAAAGGCAGCACGGTTTTTTAATTGAAATATGGGTTCACCAGGCAATTTTTCAAAGAAGTTAAAGAAAAAATGGGGTTCGGGAATGGAATGTAGGTAAATACCTGCTTTATTCGGTGGTTTGTGCGATTTGCAGGTGGCGGGCCAAGCTTGAAGACTGGTTTGCATGTTGGATTTAGCTGGGTGGCAGACTGTGTAGTAAAATAGCTATTTTGGTTGAAAATTGCATGAACGCGTCGCGTATAACAAACCAACAGAAATGGAAAAAATGACTTTTTTACGCCAATTTGATAAAAATTTGATTTTGGCAGGTTTTGGCACGCTTTGGTTGGGTGACGTCAGCATGACGCAAGGATTTTGTCGTATATTGGGGGTACGGAGGCCGACTTGGCAGTGACGTGGCGGACAAGGCAGATGATACAGAGGCGAGGTGGTGGATGACATGTCTGATGACGTGAGGGTGACGAGAGGGTAACGTCAGCGGGGCGGGGGCATAGGTGGTAAGTGGTTTGGCCCGCGCACCGCCTTTGGCCCATAGTGGTATTGGAGGGGGGGGCAGCGATCACACCGGGCGCCTGTCGCATGTCTTCTGTACGGCGGAAATACCGCCCATCCCCCGGACGCTATCGTTCGGCACATACGGGGTTGCGATATTCATGCGGGCCATCCGATCTGGGGGATCGGATCCAACGGTTGACGCATGTCGGAGCTGCGGGGGAGTATGGCATGGGTCCCATGTTAAATTAACTGCTTTTTCAAAGGTTTTGGGGGTTGCTTTATTGTTTATGCAGGTGGCCTTTGGTTATTTGTTTAACCAAATGTTGAATAAATCCCGATGGAGTGCGTGGAGGATTCTTATAGGTCTAGGGTGAACCTATAATTTTCGACAGACTATACGTTGATATTACAACCGGGGCGGGATATTAGAGTGTCTTTAGGGTTTTTTATATATTTTATGTAATACAGGAATGGGGGAAAATGTAAGGGTTTATATAATAAAGTCAGTGTGTTAATATGAAAAATATGTTTACACAAAGCACTAAGTTTGAAGAGTGACTTAGGCTTAAGGAAAATAAGAAAGGAATCCAAGTCATGAATTTATAGAGACTTAGCATAGAGGAAGAAAAAGATTTTTACACAAGAAATGTGGCTTGCTTTGCTTAAGTAAAAACACAGTTTTACTTAATCTTTTTCATGAAATGAAGTGAACTAGGAGCACTGAGCAGATCTCAATGTCCTTGAGGGGAAATTAGTGAATGTTCTTAGAGAAATGAAGGGGGGGAATTAGTGAATCTTCAAGTGTTTTGCAGCCACCTTGTCATGGCACTTTAAGATATCCATGAGACAAATCATTTTCAAAGTACAAAATTGCTCACAAACCTGCTTCTGCAACACCAAAACTGCCTACACAGTTTATTAATCCTATCATTTTTTCTTCCTTTTCCAGGGTGCATTTGAACTAGAAAACACTTTCTCTCTTGTTTTCTTTTCACTGCCCTCCTATCTAAGTATGCCCTTATCTCTTCTAGGGGCTCAGATTTGCTGTTGAGCACCCTTGCTTCTCTACCTAACTACTGATCTGCCAAGCTTAAACTATTTGAACACACCTTGTTATCTAATGCTAAAACAAGAAATTTAAACATGGACTGGCCAAGATTGAGCTGTTTGGCCATCCATCAAGTGTGACAGAAGTCATTGATTTCATAATTTGAACTTGTTTGCAAAAAATAGGACAGTAGTGGCATTTTTACTAGTACACTTTCTTGGTCTTTTCTTTGGGGTTCATTTTCTTTCTTTCTTGACCAATTCATTCTTTTGCCCTTTGATTTTTCTTTTAGGGCATACCCTCTTTACATTTTTTAAATTTTTTGGTTTTTTGAAAATATGGAATCTTTGTAGCATGGAAAGGATGATCATATTTGGCATTTCCACAGTCAATCATGAAATATGACACCTATTGGTATAGGAACCTAACATACTTTCCTTGACATTTAGCTCAACTAGGTCTTTCTCAGAATAGACATGCATGAGTTTCTGATGAGGGAATCTTCCATTATCTGGAGTACACTGGTTGAGTTCATGCATGCATCAGCTAATTGATAACTCACAATTAGTTCCTCAAACAATTTGGAACTAATTTAACTGGAATTAACTCAATAAAATATGCTAACTAATTACAACTCAAATATAACTCAATCTTATATGATTAATTAAGGGATAATCTCCTTAATTTAAGGGATAATTGTTGCATGACTGCAAAAAGGCTTCTAACTTGAATTTCTCCAACTAATTAATCCATAATGAATTAATTAATTATTTCCAAGTAGCTAGTGATACTAAATTCGATTTTAATTCACAATTTTAATTTAAGGACAAATTAAAATTTGAATTTATGGATTCTATTTTTATCATTACTTGTTGCTATTTTCAACACTCCCTCTCAACAAGAAAGGGATTCAACTCGATCTCGATCGTGAACCTTTGGAATGTTATGCATGCAACACTTCTCTTTAGTGTTGTTGCTTCAGCAACTCCAGGAAAAAAAAAAGAAAACACATCCAACCTGAATCAGTATGATGCATCTGTCCTTAAAGTCTCTGACCGCTATTGCCTCTGTCAACTGGAAACTTTGCGCTTCTGCTGACTCTGCTTTCTACACTTTTGTCAATCCTTCTTTGCGCTCTTCAGTATCTAACTACTCTAACCTCTATCACTTTGATCTATGACTACATCAATCCCACTGATTCCTCTCGCTACTATGTAATTTGGGCTCCCGTAGCAAGGTATGATCCATGAGATAAAACCTCTCAATGTACCTTGCCCAATTTCAACCTTCATGGGACTATCACTTCACATCACCCCATCTCACACCTGGAGGTACGGCTACATGTGATCCCTCTTCCCACTTGGATCAAAATTCCCCCCTAATGGAGGTATCTGCATGAGTGGATCTCTTCACTTGGTCTCCTTTCTGCTTCTCCAATTGTGGCTCCTCCACAATTTTCTGAGACTTCTTTTGGTACTGCATGTTGAGAGGTAATTTACTCTCCCTCTCAACCACCAAGTCTCTAACATTTGCCTTGCTCCTCAAGGATTTTCATGCATCTTGAACCTCAAGAGAATACGGGTTCTTAACTCGTGAACCAATCTGTTTCACTTGTCTCGTGGTGATGTGTCTAAGGAAAACCTTTCCCTTACTAAAGACAACATCGTAGCCTTTTTCCTCCAACATCGTGACCAGTACCAAGTTCTTCTTCAGTCCAGGCACATACTTCACATCTGTCAAGGTGATAGGAGCTCCATGCTCCTTGTGAAAAGAAACCATGCCCACTCCTGAAACACTATACTTTCCATCGTCACCCATCTCTATGCGCATCTTGAGGTCTTTCTCCTCCGAGGCACTAAATAAACTTTTATCACTGGTCATGTGGAATGAGGCTCTACTATCAAGATACCAAACACAACCCATCATTGATGACATCATGCATGCGATGAGGGTAAAGTCCATTTCGAACTGAGAGGTTAATGCCTCACCTTTCGATCCTTCCGAGGATCCCTTATTTGATTTCTTCGATGGGCAATTAGTCGCATAATGTCCCATCTCAATTGAAGTATGATATGAATTCAATTTGCACCTACAACCCCAAACTTCAAACTTCGAATTCTCTTCTCCGTATACTATTCACAACTCCGATCTTTTGAAGTTCTAAACTTGGAAAACATAAAGAAAGAGAAAAATTTACATTTTGTAACAGATCTTTCCAAGTATGATTCCTCCAATGATTGAGAAATGGTATCATGTAAAAAATTGGAGGGTGTGAAGGCTGTTGAAAGGATTTATTTTAAATTTTCACGATCAAATGATGAGGATCCTTAAGAGATACATGACTACTCTGATCAGGACTAGAACTAGCCTCGAGACTGCAAGAACCTGACATAATCATCACCTTCGTCTGAAGTGCCTGGACATCTTGGGGTAGTTACAGGACATTAGAAGGTGGATCATAAAAAATTGATGGCTTAGAAAGATCGACATCGGAAAATCCAGAGTCATGACCAAATGAGTCAATGAATAGATCATGAAAACCATGATCAGAAAGTTCATCATTGTAAATAGAGGCATCTTCTTGACCTAATGAATCATAAAGAGGGGAAAATTGGAAGAAATAAATTTCCCCCTTTATTTCTTAAGAATTATCAAATGATTGATTAGAGGGACCAAGAAGAGAAGATTCTTCCTCTCCATGTTCACATGTAAAATTGACATTCCACGAGTTCTGAGTGTGATCAGAATTAACATCATCATAAAATCATTCTTCAAAAAATTCAATAGGTGTGATAGAATCACGAAAGATGTTAGAATAATGAGGGAGAGGTGAACAAGGAGAAAGATCAACTTGTATCGCAAATTCTTTTTCATAAACAAAATTCCACACATATTCATCGTAAATGATATCGCAAGTTGGCTAGTTAATACTAACCCCATCTTGAGTTTGATCCTCATGAACATCATAAGACACGATTGAAATTGGTGAACTCAATAACTCACAATTGGGAGGACCAAAAGAACCAGTGTATGAAGGGCGAGGAGAAAGAACATCATCAGAAAAATCAAACTAATAGTCAAAACTTGCCTTTTAAATTTTGAATATGTGGGGTTGGAAAAGATGGTGGTAGATCAATGGATGGATTCTCAAGTTCTCCAACCTCATCTTGCATAAATGGAGTTGTTTGATGAGGGGAAGATGAACAGTCACTTGGAATAGCGACTTCCTTCGTCGCAGATTTGGGAGCTCCATGACCAGTGTATGTTGGGAGACTTTCTAAAGATTCATATTCTTTTGGATTCATAGAAATATGAATAAGAAATCCGAACTTCTCTTTCATTAAATTCAATCAATATCATCTTCAGAAAATTCAAAATAGAAATGAATAAATTGATTGTGAAAATCATTAAGAGATTCATCGGGTGCTTTACACAAATGCATGACTTTCTTGAAAACAAAATTGTAAACATACCTGTCAAATGTGCGGTAGATCTCTTTGACATGATGTTCGAAGGAGTGTATTGAAGTGGTTGGAAATGTGTAACACCATTCCTTGACATGTGCTCCAAATATGAGTCTAATGAACAATCTAAAAGAAACATCCTCGCAGTGAATGCTATGTTTAGTGAAAAATTCAAGAAAGTGAGTGGTGTGCTTGAGAATGGTTGTTTCACCCTTTTCATCAAAATTAAAATTCGACAAGTAATTAATTATCCTCGTGGGCACTTTCAAATTTGTGGTTATGGAAAAACACATCGAGGTTAAGATATGGGAAGAAGCCATTAAAGATAAAGAAAGTTCAAATAAAATTCATGGGTTCAGCTTGTCATCTGGCCCTCCTTCTAGCGCCATAAATGTTGATGGTGCTAGACCCACCAACATTTAGGGAGTCTCCCCGATATGAAGTCCCAATTAGATCTCAGATGGTTTGGTGTAGGAGCCCCATCCATAATATAGACTGATTATCGAAATAGTAGGTTTTAATGATGTGCCTTGGCTGCAATAATGAATAGAGTGGTGTAATCGTGACTTTGGTGAACAAGTTTCTGAATTTTTAGAAATGTATGAAAGGTTCTAACACACGAGGGTAAAATGAGTGAGCCCCTTAGAAGCTTGTAATAGTACGCAGCTTAAAAGGAACACACTAGCATAAAGGACATCACGATTTAGCCTACAAAATGGTTTGCATGTTAACCATGACAAAAATAAACAACAACACACATTCAACAAGATTCATACTAATGCAAATGAAATAGTTCATAAGTGTTAACGTAAGTGAAATAACATATATTGCAAACATAACAAGGATATTCCTACTATATTCACAACATATGCATGAAAACGTGTCGTCTCTAAGCTTTTATTAAAGTGAAAGTTCCAAGCATACATATACCATTAATGAATCATTAGCCCCAATACTGGAACATGAATTCTAAACTTGCTCCTCCAAAGAAAGATAGTCCCTCTATGCCACGGAGAACCCAAGGATCTCAACAAACTCCCAAGCTCTTGATCCTAAGCTAAAATCCTAGCCAAAAGCTTGGCTCCCAAAATCCCTTTACATGAGTTATGAGGACATATTTATAACAAAATGGGTGATTATTCACTTCCCCTTTGTGACTCTTAGACTTCCCTCATGACTCTTCAACTTATTTACAAAATGACTCTTCAACTTTATTACATCATGACCCTTCACATTCCATAATTGACACTTGTAATTTCACTTACAAATTACTTAAGAAAGAATATTACAATAGACTCGTACCCATATAAGACAAAATTAGGTAGAGCCAACTAGACAACCTAATAATACAAAAATTCAAGCTTGAGTTTGGGGAAACTCTAGCTCAACAACTTTGACTTGTAGGTCCTCGGTCACATGATGATGCCAAGATTTGACTGCGTGATGACTTCCCCGAAATGTGCGATGGGGTCAGGCTGAGAGCAGACTCTATCATTCATGGCATCTAGGTACACTAATTTGGAACTAGTATGAATTTCCTTCTTTAGCAGGAGCATCATAGTATTGATTTGGACAGGGCCACCAATGTACTTCTGCATGTTCTTCATGTTTACTTCAATATCTTCCTTGGTAGTGATCTATCTAAACTAGTCCAAGTATTCTTCAACCTCCTACTTGACTTGATTCTTACGTTTGGCTTCAGTGAGTGAGCCAAATGATGGGATCTTGTGTAATTTAACCATGAAATCCACATTGTTGTATAATTGTGCATATGAGGCCTGAATATTGGTGATGAATGAGGCAAGTTGTTTGTTTCTCTGAATGATCATCTGCACATGTTCTTTATCTAACTCTACATATTGCCTTGTTTTCTTCACCAATTCAGACGGTGCGCCTTTGTATTGCATTGACCATTCATGCATGACAACGATGGATGTATGGACAACCTTACAAGGTTTAGCATTATCCTTACACTTCTGTTTCATGTCGTGCAAGTCGAAACTTGCCTTATGGATAGTGACAAATTGTTCATACAACCTCATTATAGTTTCTCCCAATGTCGATACTTCACCAAGTATGCCTTAAGTTCTTCCAGATAAAATCATGCATGAGCTGCATTGTGAAGCTCTGCTCGGAGTTTTTCAACTTCTTTCCTTGAATCATATAACTTCTTTCTAAATTATTTGTTCTCAACCATTAGATACTTTGTGTTTGAATTTGTAGAACCTACAAAGGCCAAGTTATTTGTGGCAATGGAATTTGGATTCCTTCTGGTGGCTATCACAATCATCCTTTCTTTGATGAATGTAGGAGATGTGAGATCGTCCAGAAAATGTTTCTTCCTTACATCTACAATCTTGTTCTGAAGCTCTTCATAAGTCTGATTATACATGTCCATGATCAGACCCTCATCACGAGGAACAATTTCCTCTTCCTCGCTTGGAGATTTCTCTGTTGTTGAAGGACGGGGAGATTGAATGGTGGCCTGCTAAGTGCTTGGAATCAGGTCGACACCTTGGTTTTGTGGCTCTAGTTCCACCTACATGTCTTGGGTCATAATCAATTCCTCAATCTCTTGAGCAAGCTCCTTATCTTGCATCCTTTTTATATCCTCCTCTTGTTGTACATTTTGTTCTTCTTCTTTGGCTTGTCTTCGTGTGACTTCTTCTTCTTCTACTCTTCACTTTTCTTTGTCTTCTTTATTTTTCCTTTCTTCCTTCAATCTTCTCTGCTCTTTTTCTTCCCTCTACTTCTGTTCTTCCTCCTACATCCTTTGTTTCCTCTTCTAATTTGTTGTTATGCCCAGTTTATGTATTATTAGATCTACCTTCATCTTGCAGCGTCGCTCTCCCCCTGGGCTATGTGCAACATTCCTCTTGCCCTCTTCATGCACTGGGTTGTGCCTTTTTATTGGTAATGCCTCTGGAGTAACTTCTTTCTGCGGAGTAACCTATGATGTTCCAGTAAATCTAAATGGTTCATGGGACCCAGAGGCATTATAACAATTCTTTCATGCTTCTTCCTTAGGTCTATGAAAGGTCCCACTTGGCCACTTTAGTGTCTACGACTTTCAAGTTCTTGATGTCATACAATCTGATCTACATAGGAAGAGAAGGCCAAGGTGATTTCTTCTTCCTATGTAGAATTGTTGATAACCATGTGGAAATATAGTAAGAAACCTCTTGAATGACTAATTTATCAATGGCATACCTTGGCAGAAGATGTAAATACTTTTGTCTATCAAACACTCTAAGGAAAGTTCCATCCGATGAGGAAAACCAATCTGCTACCTTTGACAATATTTCCATTGCCCACGTGACATGCAAGGTGGTTCTTCCTTAAAGATCAACTTATACAATGGAATCAGGAAGTGATGAATCAACTTTTCCATTACTCCTTTGTGCATGCACTTTGAAAATAGCTTGTAATATATATGCACAATAGGATTTCTTGGTGTCCAAGTCCAATTCATGCCATGAAATTCATTATGAGTGCAAATTGCATCCAGTAGGTTCGTAGACATATAAAATATATCTTGATTCTCCTTGGGACGATTGAGGGAATTAGCTACTTGGATCCTCAATTATTGAGCCAACAATTCTGATGAGTTGAATGGTCTTCCTTCATTCACAACTTGGTTCATTAAAAATGCCCACCCTTCAAGGAAGGTCTCAGTACTCTGTTGACCATAGATTTTACAACATAGAACAACCAAGAGTTGATAGGCCCTCTTGAGATATTTTGTCTTGTAGGTGTTGGTGGGTCTTTGACAAAATTTTGTTAGCTCTTTCACCCAACTTTTGACAATGTCCTTTGTGATCAAGTAGTTGGTGTTAGCATAGAAGTAAGAATCTATGAGCGATTATGGCTCCAGTAAATGGTACATGAGATTGTAATCTTGTGCCAGAAAAGAAGCAAGCATTTTTCCACTGGCATTGTTCAGAGTCATAGTCTTTGGATCTATATGAGAAATTATCGAGTTGATAATGTCTACACATGGAAAATTCAAGTACCTACATGCAATCTTACGTAACCCTGAACTTTGGAAATTGATATACACTTGTCGGTCTTCAAGATTTTCTTTTAATCTTCTTGCTAATAATGCTTCATTCAATTTCTTTAGTATGATGTCTGATTCTTTCTCTATGAACAGTTGGGTACCTGATTGAACTCGTAAGTTTATTGGAGTACTCTCAACTTTCTCCTCAGTCCTTCTTTCAGTAGTATCCTCTGAAGCAAATCTCTTTGGTGCCATGATGTCAGTGTATGATGAAGAGAAGTGCTCAACAACTGCAATACCTATAGGAGGAAAATGCACTCATGGAAAACATGAATTAGCTTTGGAAAAATGACTCACAAAGAAAGATCACAGAAAAAACCACATGAATGAAGGGAAGGATTGCACAATTATTGAGGTGAAGGGAGAAGGACTAATTGCATGAACTACGCACTGTGCATTCTCATAAGCTTGGGGAGCATATTGAGGCTAGAGACTATGCAATGCGCAGTCTCGGCCTGAGCAGACTTAGGGAGAGACTATGCATTGCATAGTATCAGAGGCCAAGGGACAGGCTCAAGCCTTGGAACTACGCAATGCAGAGTTGGGATAGGCAGGTATTGTGCATTGCACAGTCTCAAAGGCCAAGCATCAGGCTTGAGCCTTGGGCTTGTACAATTCCCATTGAGACAAGACAAGTGATAGTTAAGGGAAGGCCAGATATGCCCAGAAAGAGTATGGGAAATTGGCAGATCTAATGATGGTAAAAGTTAGAGTGCATATCTGACTAAGGATAGATGGATCAATGAAACTCAAGTGTAGAAGATCAACATGCAAAAGGAAAGACATACATGAATGGATAGTTACTGAAACAACAACCACTAATGGGAACAAACAAGAAAGCTGATGTGACACTTGTAAATGGTGAACGATGGACCAAACCAACACTTGTACAAGATAATATAAGTTTAAATTCTAGAAACCATGAAAATAAACAAGAAAAACAACACTCACATAAGTGAAACAACAAAAAACAATAGGAAAAGAGACAAAAGATGACAAAAACAAAATTCACATGGAAAAGCACCGCAAACTTCACCAAAGGCTCCTTGATCTTCCTAGGAAGGCTAGAGATCCAAGATCAAATGTAGAAATGAGATATAGGGGCATCCATTCTATATATATATATATATACACACACACCAATTAGGGTTTATAACGCGCATGTCTAAAATCAAGGAAAAGGTGACACTTGGCAGAATTCCAAAAATAAAAATTTATGTCATCCTTCAGGAAACTAATTATCCACTCACTATTTTCTAGGGATTATTTTTGCTTTTTTTTTTTTTTTTTTTTTCCTTTTTTGGGAAAACTGACCATTCACACTACCAAGAAGCATTGTGCAATTTCGAACCACTGAGCAACTTCTTGACTAAGTGAATTGTGCAATTTCTAAGAGAAAGGATGCTTTGCGCAATTTCTGAGCTCAAGACTAGGTTGCCATCAAGGACTTTGTGGTTTTTAAGCTCAAGGAAGACCTTCCATTCTCGATTGTGCATTTCAAATCATTAAGGTTGGCTTGCATTCCAAGATTGCACAGTTTCTGGAGGCAAGCCCAGTAATGTTGCAAGGTCTAGGCAGAAGCTTGCTTGTGACTGCAAAGGTTAAGATTGGGATCAAAAAAAGGAATCACAAGCTCAACTTGAAAAAAATAAGTCTTGATCATAGCATGAATACTTGAAGATGGTGAAATATAAGTTCCTATCAACTAAAGGGAGGCTCCACAATCAAAGCATGGGAAAAAATCTTGAAGGGTGGTTGTAGCAGCTACAATAGTATCATAATTGAAGCTCATTATAGGAGTGTTGTTCAACAAATTTGGATTGGATATTTGATATCATCATATCTCATATCCATTGGAATTCATAAATAAGGATGTGGAAATCAAGGTAAAGGAATAGTGTAAGATAAAATTTTCTATGAATACTAATTTGATTAACGAAATAGAATTGGATGTTGTTCCACTTGATATATGCAGAGTTGTGTTTGGAAAACCCTATATGTGCATGAAAGATGCAATGTTCATGTGGAGAGCCAACCAGTACCTCCTCATCAAGGACAAAAAATCATTCACCATCAATTTATGCAAGGGAAAGTCTAAAATGTCCTTGTAAGTTCCAATCGAGCTAAGAAATTGATTAGTTATAGTAAGAAATATGTTTTGTTATTTTAAAGAGAAAATTAGTTTGTAGAAGAGTCAATGAGAGAAAAGTGATTCATGGATGGTGGTATTAAATAATAGAGACAAAAACTCAAAGAGTTGCTTCAAGCATACATGGGAGTGTTCTAGGAGCCTAAATGGCTAACACCCAAGAGGAAATTGGAGCATAAGATCCAACCATTGCTAATATCATCCATTGTCAAACATCAGGTGGTATAGGAAATATTTAATAGAATAAAATGAGGTGAAAAATTAGTTGCAATAGTTGCTAGAGAAAATTGTCATTCAATCAAGTACCCCACCATGTGGGCCACCCATCATAATTGTGCCTAAGAAAGATGGAACTTGGAAAATGTCCATCTATTACAGGAGATTGAAAAAAATAAAACCCAATAATAGGTACCCCCTATCTAGGATAGATGATTTGTTGGTCTAGTTTTAGCAAGGAAAACACTTCACCAAGATGGACTTAAAATAAAGATATCACTAGGTTCAAGTAAGAGAAGAAGATACCTAGAAAAGCACATTCAAAATCAGACAAGGTTTGTATGAGTGGTTACTCATGCCATTTGGTCTATGAAATGCACCATCTACATTCATGAGGTTGATGAATGGCATACTATGCTCATTTTTAAACTAATTTTTCGTTACTTATTTAGATGATATATTGGTATACAATGGCATGTAGAAGGAGCACACAGCACATTCGATGCGGGTGCTAGAGACATTGAAGAAGCACCAACTACTATAAAATATCAATAAATTTAAGTTTTCAGTGATGTATTTGGTTTATTTTGGATATGTGATTGATGGAGGAGAGATGAAGATAAATTTGTCCAAGATTAATGCCATCATGAAGTGGTCAGTGCCTACTAGTGTGTTTTAGGTCAATATTTTCATGAAGGAAACACTATACTTAAGGAAATTCAAAGCCTCATTTTCAATAGTAGCAACACCACTTCATGCCATAATGGTCAATGGTAAGATTTTAAAGTGGGCAAAGGGTCAATAGAGGTCCTTTGAATAGTTAAAGAAGAAAACCAGTGAAGCATTGATTGTTACATTATTGAACTTGCAGTATCTCTTTAAAGTGGAAACAAATGTGGGTGGGTATGTTATGGGATAAGTGTTGATGTAGGGAGGAAGACCTATATTATGCTCTTTTGAAGTATTTTATGTGGTATTTCTCAACTACCCTGCCCATGACAAGGATAATTGTGACTGGTAACAACTATCAAAATGTGGAAACCTATATTATGGGAAAAGAGATAATAATCCACGTATATCACCAACCACTATAGTGCCTATAGGCCTAGAGTAAGTTATGATAGACTAGACATTATGATTAGATGAGGTTTTTACAAAATTTTCATTTATAGATCAAGTTCAAGAATGGAAGCACAAACCATTTGGTCGACATGATTTCAAGGCCACCCACGTCAAATATCACATCTTTGGGAACTTTGATAGATATGGAGCCTTTCACCCATGATGCATACAAAGAGGCATATATAGAGGATGAGGACTTCAAGGACATATTTTAATAGTTTTTTTACCATATTCATGTCGATAATGGAGATGGCACAGTTTATTATCATCTTTAGAATGGGTTACTCTACAAAGTAGACAAGTTATATGTTCCTAAAGGTGAGCGATTGTAGCTAACTAAAGGGTCTCACACCTCAGGTTGTATGGAATTTTTGTGTAGGGAAGATAGTCCAACTTGCATATTATGTGTATTAGCTTAAGATGTAATAATATGTAGCTAGGTTCATAAGAGTATGTACTGTGTGTTGTATCAGTAAGCCTAGTAGGAAAAAAGGTCTATACTATCCCTTACTTATACCCGATTTCCCTTGGGAAATAATTTCCATGGAATTTGTGGGAGCTTTACCAAAGACTAGGAAGGCACACCAATACTTGTTCATAATAGTTAACAGGTTTAGTAAGATGTGAATTCTCATTCCATGTAATATAGTATTAGCGGGAAAGAAGCAACAAACTTGTTCTTTGGAGAGGTTTGGATGCATTTAGGGATACCAAGGAGCATAGTTTTATATAGTAACATTAGATTTCTTAGTGAATTTTGGATTACATTGTGGGAGAAGATGAGCACAAAGTTGAAGAGGTCTATAGCATTCCATCCACATGTAAATGGAAAAATAGAAGTATTCAACATGACTTTGGTGCAGTTTTTGAGGGGTTACTCATGGGTTACACTCAGAAGCATTCGAAGACTTGGGATGAAAATCTAGTATATATACAACATTTTGATAACAGAAAAATCCACATTTATATTGGTAAGTCACCATTTGGGACTTGTTTTGAATATTTTCCACCTTCACCTTTGGATATTGCATATTGACAACAAGTAGGAGTGAGGGAGGATCTTACAATGGATTCCTTTGTTGAAGAATCTAGGGAAAATGAAGTTAATGAGATTCTTCTAGCAAGATAACTACTTGTGAGGTATTTTAATTTTTATTCTTGGCACAATATTCATTTGTTATTATTAGAGTGTGTCTTCTTATATTCATCAAATAGTTACCAAAAACAAAGAGACGAGAACACAAGATGTTTGGCTTTTTGCCAGGGCCAAAACCTCTCCCTCCTGGACAAGAAAACTCACACAAAATTCTTATTATAGAGATTCCAATTTACGAATACCAAGACCATGAACCTTGACCTATTAAGCCACTCCAAGACCAAGACACCAATCCTCTTCTTCATCACTGCTTAGATCATCATCATTGTTGCACCATTGAGGCCATCACTATTGCATCACTAAGATCTTCATTATTGTTGCTTCACGATGTCAATAAGGTCTCTTGTCTTCATTGAGATGTTCATTGTGACCTTGATTCCATGCCTTTATAAATGCATCGGGAGCTTCATTATGACCTTGTCTAGTATGTCAAATATATTACTGTGGGATCATAGTAATGTCAAGGCAGAGATCAGTTGTCTAGAGAGTGTATCATCTCCCATTTTCTCCATCACAAATATAGTGATCAACACTACACCGAGACATTCATTGTTTTCCTTGCACTAAAATTACCATCATAGATATGCTGAGACAATCATCACCAAGGAGGATGAGACTGTATTTTTCTTACTATATCTTACTATACCAATCCGAAGTTTCAGACCTCTGAGAAAAACATCCAAAATTTTCCTCCTTTACCTCCTATACCCATTCGAAGGTCAGAGAAAAATTCGAGTTTCTATGTTTCCTGTGATGGCCCTAGTGGGGTATTTATAGTTGTTTTTCCTCCATAATTAGTCGACATTATAGTGAACCGATGTGTCAAATAATATGAGACAACATGACTACATTTAATTCGTTTTGTTGGCTAACATGATGAAGAAGATTGTGCTTGTCATTTGGAGGGCTACTTGACATTGTTTATGACTCAAATATATTTTTATCATGCTCAAGAAGAGATGCTTCATACATGACTTGCCTCTTTGACATATCAATAAATCCTAAGGCTCTCAATGGGAGTCACTAATAAGTAAAACTCTTTCTCATGAAACCCATTTAGCAAGGTAAAAATAATTTTGTTCTCTTTCTTACATCACATACATAAATTATAATTACATGTCATTATGAAGACCGAACCTAGCTACACTTTTCTTCAACATCCTTAAGGGTAGAAAAAAAAATTTGGAAGACAAGTAGATCCATCTATAGGTACAACATACACTGCAAAAATCGCTGGAAAAATACAAGGTCGAGGATGATCAACACACAATAGATAATTCATTTAGAGTGGGATACATAATATGGTATCATTTCAATAAGGACAAGCTACAAGGACCTGGTAAGAAAATTGTTGGGTGATTTAATTGTAACTTAAATCCCTGTCATTAATTGTCAACCCGGGGTTCGTAAACTAATGAGGTATACTTATACTATATGTACTAGGTGGTTATTCATGAGAATAGATTAATCCAATGTAATTGAACCTAATTACAAAGAAAATTAAATCAATCCAATCCAAACCAAACATAAATAAATTGAAATCACACTTGCATAAAATAAATCACACTTGCTTGAAATTGAAATCACACCACACTTTCATAAATGAAATCACACTTGCTAAAAATAAATGAAATAATATAACTACACTATGTTACCAATATGTACAAAGGTGTACAAACTATGGTTGATGGGGGGCCTCCATTCCTCAGCAAGCACACCGAACAATTATCACGTCATGGAGATCAAAGTGGCAGTATGTATTTCATAAAGTGAAGTTATAAGATATTACAAGAATTCTTTATCCTCACTTTACATATTACACCTTGGATGAAACTATGAAATCTAGAACTTAGAACCTCCAATTATCAACTAGCCGCTAACTACTAGCCACCTCCTAACTTGGCAACTTCTCACTTGGGAACTCCTATTTATAAAAAAATTGAAGATAACTATTTAATAAATATAGATCCTTAAATATCTTCTAAATCCACATTTATCTCTTGTGGTTACAACCAATCACCTAAAAATATAAGATACAAATCCTCTCAAAATTCTCTCATCCATGATTCTTCTCCTTTGAATGTGCATAGTTAATGATCCACATCTTCTACAATTATTCCACAAATCTTCATGAGTTGGAATTTGAAATTCGAATTTGTGGTTGGGTGGCCAAATAAGACCCTTCTAGAATCTCCAAGTAGGCCTACAATATCACAAAACTCATAACACTTTTAGATATATATGAAAACATGTTAATTTCCTAATATTTAATCATAAATTCTCTTAAAATACTTAAAATAAATGACTTGGAAAATAATAATGATAAACCCATATGATCATGAAAATGGTTACTAATGTAGGGTTATGGAGTTGCATAGTTACAGAATGAGGGTAAAGCGATGTAAATGAAGGTGAAAGTGGATGACATTGTTAGCCTCTCTCATAAAACAATAATAAATCCAAAAATAAATTAATTAATTAAATATTCCAAGTTAGGAATTTGTGCCTAACTCTTGGGTTATTCCTCTAAGATAGGAGTTATTTTAGGTAACTCCTATATTGGTGTGTGTCTGGTGAGAAATTATCTCAACCAAAGGAGAAATTATCTCAACCAAAAGTGTCTAATAGCATGCACTATCTTGAGAACATTGTCTCTCATCTATTTATTTGTAACACTATATTCAATTATTTTAATGAAAATGATACAGAGAATACCTGAGGAAGCCATGAGTCTAAAGCCTTTTCTGCCAATATTTTGTGTCTGGTTTATTATGTGTTGTTTATATATTTGTCTGAGTTAATTTCATTTTTCAATATGTGGTATCAGAGCTTAGACAATTACTACCTGTGCGTGAGATTTGGTTTCAATTCACAGTGGGAGCATTGGTGTCGATTGGTGTGAGCTCATGAAGAAATTGGTTGTTGCTGCGAGGTGCCAAATAAGCTTGTGTCAAGATATTAGTTTTGCAGTTTCTGCAAGAGGAGCTAGGGTAGAACCAAATCACAGCAGTTGGCTAGCGATGAGGTTGGAGCGGACATAGAAAATCCAAAGAGGATTCTTTCATTTTTTTATCACACAATTTTGAAAGGCGTTTATAGTATGTATAAACGACTTAACTACTATGTCTTTGTAGCCACCGTGCTACCTCTGGAGGGTCAAGCAACAGACCAGTCCTCTTCGAGTGAGGATAGGAAGGAAGAGTAAATTTGCGCTCAACACAATCTTGCAAGAATAGTTTAGTATGGGAACAATATCGTGATGCTTCCATTTCTGTGCAATCAAAAGATGGTGGACAAGAAGTTGCTCAGGGTTTTCCATTTCAGCGTGCAATGCGGGACTTTGGATAGTATGATGCAAGCTTTCACATTTTGGCTTGTTGAAGGAACTATGAATAAATCAACGTTTCAGAAGTGCATTGGATCACCAATTGAGTTTTATGCTTTTAGTTTGAGTCATTGTTAGAATAATTTTTTCTTTAATATTGAAATTAAGTGTTGCTTGCTCTCATCGTTGAAATACTTAGCCTTTCTCGCTGACCCCTTGACCCTGACCTCAACTGGCTCTTCTCCTGCTCACACATACCCTCAGGCTCTACACACTCGACCAGCTCAAATACTTCTGCTATTATTGTACCCAGAATCAATGGATGCTTTCTCTGCTGCTGAGACTGGTGCATTATATTCCCAATCACCCACCACTGATCCCTTTCGATACTTGGCTACTTACTTTACCACATAAAGTGAACAAGAAGTCCACCGAACCCCCAAAGCTTATAAAGCAATGAAGTGCAGTAAATAAATAGCATAAACAATATACCTCTCAACCATTACAAACTTATTCTGGCTATTACACTCCCAACATTGAGAAGAAAAGTTCAGGACAAAGGCGTTACAAAAGAGACAGTTTCTTTCCAGAGAAAGCCATTACAATGAAGAAAATTGCGTTGAAGAATCAACGTTTACCAGAAGAAGCTGCCAGCGTTTGGTGGAGAAAATTGTCTAAGAACCAACGCTTTCTAGGCAAGTTGTGTTAATTTACTTCTCCAAAAAACCATTTTCATAAAGCTATGGCTTTATAATATAAATATTGAAACGTGCCAATCTTTTTTTTCTAAAGTGATTTCAATGAAAAATTACATGGATAAATGTAAAGTTTAAATGAATACAATCGTAATTCACTTTTGATAAAGTGACCTTAAAATTATTAAAGTGCTTTATCGAACTTTAAAAAGAGTATATTTTGTAATATTTTGGAGAGATAAGTTATTTTTTGGAATGAGAAGTAAGAAGTAACTTTCTACATTTTGGAGAGATAAGGACTATTGGCTTGACTGAGAATCATTATTGTAATCCAAAGTAATCTTTTACTTTGAGAGAGATTGAATCAGTGAGGCATTTCTTTGAACACATTTGCTTCCAAAATTTGCGAGCGTCATATTCTCATTGTTTGAGAAAGCTTCAGTGGCAATGTTGTAAAAGATGAAAGATTGATGACCTTAATACTTAATAGAGACGTATTATTTGTGGTGTTGATGTGTCCTAGATCCACCCAAAATTGAATAAGAGGATCTTAGGTACACCATGTGTGTGTTTTTTATGGTGAATATTTCTATTGCTTCATGTTTTTGCTTATGATTTGTGTCTAGTTTTGACACGTAAATGATCTCATTTCATGCACACATAAAATACAATGCCAGCAAGCACAACACCTGTAACGAAATAGCTGCAAGGAAGGATAATTAAGCTCAACACATGCATTTGAGTCACTACAACAAATAATCAAAGTTTTCAACGTCGGCATTCTACCTCAACAAACAAATTCACTCAATACAATCAAGTTCATGAATTTGCAAACTCCAGCATTTCAAAGCAACGTTTACATCACTACAATCAAGTTAATGAATCTGTAAAATTCAACATTTCAGAGCACAGTCTACATCAACATTATTGAACTTGTAATCAAACTCAAATTACATTGAATTGTAAGGGTGCATTCTCGGTTGAAACCGACACCCAAGTCTTCAATTGAGTCAAATTAAATTCATTGTAGTGAGTCATTAAATCATTAAGCATTTTTTGGTGCGTTTTTGACAGTGTTCGACACCCTTCCTTTAAGCAAAATCAAGTGAATGCACGAATTTTAACTCTAAATCAAGCAAGCAACAAGTTCACATCTCCTGCAAGTGAGCATGAGTATTCATTCAATCAATTTGCGTCAAGACAGTAAAAAGTTCAAACCTTCAAGCAAGCCAGAGTGAAGTTCATTGCAGCAACCATCAAAGCAACCAAACAAGTTCAACTCTAACACCAATCAACAAAGTTGAGATCGACATGAAGCGAGCATGGCTATTCCTTCAAGTGAGCATGAAGTCATCAAGTAAGGCAAGTGAGCATTCACGCAAACACGATCGTCATCAAGCGAGCATGAATTCCAGAGTTTAATCAAGAAATTTCTACAACTCTAGCAAGTGAAAATGTCATGAAAGTAACAAAATGAAGTGAAATAGTTCAAAGCACAACATCTACAACAAGAGAGCCTGATTTCAAGTGAGAAAGTTTAGATGGTGCAAAATATTCAGTTGTTAAACATTCTTCACAGTTTGATCATCTCCAGTGATGAAGACATGGTGCACATTAGCAAAGAAACTCTTGTTGATCTTTTGTTGAGTCCCAAACTTGCATCTTTCCTATACACCTTTCTAGACTTTTTTCCATTTACCTGGACCTCCTAAGCTGTCAACACCATTGCATATTAGTTTAAAAGAGCATATAAAGTGGTTTCCTAACTATGTTTTGTGTCTGCTGTTTGAATTAGATTTTTGCTCATTGAGCTGCGGAATCTTGCCACTTTCCGCATCCTTTTTGTTAAAGTCTATATTGCAGGTGTCTTCAGGCAAATCGAACCACATGGGAAAGTTGGAAATGATGTGGATATGGACAAAGTCCTATTGGCTCAGTCGAATTCACCAAAGAAGTCCGTGGTCAAAGGTAGTCAAGCGGTGGTCAACCTAAGAGTCCGACGGTGACAGAACTCCATTTTTCACCACGTGAAGACTTGCGTGGACATTCCTAAATCTCAGGGGACATATCAACACCTGTAGACTACTCCATAAGCCAAATCCAACAGCCACCCTCCATAGATTTAATCTTCACAGCAGCCATAATGCTAGATTCCTGGACGTGGTTGTTCACGTATCTTTTAACAGCGCAAATTTTAGGAAATTAGTTATGTCATCCTCTGTTATAAATAATGCGTTCTCATACACATAATAGCTAGCTTTTGTAATGTAATTTTGACTGTTAACGAGCCCACTGTGTCGTGACATTATTTCTGTGTTATGACTGCATTTTGAATACATGAGAAGACTCTGTTTATAAGCTCAATTCATGGTTGATAGCTGATTGCCCAAGGTTGTGCAGAGGGCCCCTGTACACACCGAGGTTTTGTTTATTGTTGTATAGTTTCCTGATTTATTTCTTTACGTTCCTTATGCCATAATCATTCACTTGTATATATTGCACTTCTTATGGTATTAACGTTGATTGTTGTCCATAGTTTTTTATGCTTTACAATGCTGTTAACTGATCAGTGTCTTTGTTTCAGATTACAGTAGGCAGCCCGGGCATTTGCACATAGTTTTACAATGACTAATGACATGGAATTATTCTGTTCCTTCTGCTGATTTGTTTTTCTTAGTTCCTAATTCCATCACTGTTTTATTTATTTCAGTTTTGCTCCTTTACTTTTCTGCAATATAGATATTAAATTACTCATGTCATTTTCAGTTACCTCCGAAAGCCATAGCGAGACTAATGGTGAGGGATTGAAGTATGAATGTGTAGTTTGATATTAGTTTATTTTTCTGCAAGTTAGTTATCGAATTGCTCATGTCATTTTCAGTTACCTCCGAAAGCCATAGCGAGACTAATGGTGAGGGATTGAAGTATGAGTGTGTAGTTTGATATTAGTTTACTTTTCTGCAAGATAGATATTTAATTTCTCATGTCATTTTCAGTTACCTCGGAAAGCCATAGCGAGACTAATGGTGAGGGATTGAAGTATGAGTGTGTAGTTTGATACTAGTTTTATTTTCTGCAAATTAGATATCAGATTACTCAAGTTGTTTATGATTACCTCCAAAAGCCAGAGCGAGACGAATATTGAGGGGTCAGAATATGAGTTGATGTAATTTGATTTTAGCTTACTTTGCTTTCAATTTTTGGATTTCTTTGAATTTAGTTTCTTTTATATTTAAGACAGCAGCAAGGATATTGGGTTTCATGATCAATAGGTCACTGTTTGTTTAATTAGAATAGTGGCACATTTTCATTCTCTTTTAGGAATTAATTTCATCATTGCATGTTTTAAAACCTTTTTGAAAAGTTTGAAGCTTTGGAAATCATTTTAAAGGACACCATTGCCTTGAACACTGATATCCATACTTGTCTTTTAGGATTGCCATCTCACATTAGGGAATCAACGAAGATAAACCCAAAAACAACTAAAAATCAAAAACGACAAAAAAGTAAGAAATCGATTATATTGCATATATAGTGCGCCTCACTTCAGCAGTTTACGACTCCCAGATTGAAAATTAATATAGAAATTTAGGACACTCTAAATTGACCAAACATCTTTCACAACATCTATGACAAACACATGAAACCATTGAGTTTATTCAACTCGAATCACAACTTCAAAGGAATGAATTGCAAGAAAAGAGTGATACTTTCAAGTCTTTGAACCATCGAGATGATAAGTCATTCATCCCAACAGCTTCAAGTGTCGAGGTTGTTCCAGTTCAAATTTCTTCCAAACCCATCATCAAGCCCTGGGGAGAAATTCAAAATAACAAGAATCGATAAGGCTTAGGATATGTCACTGATGACACCAACTTACATATCCCAGATTATTCCAAGCCAATTAAGTTCATGAGTGTATGATTTCTTTCACAACTCACCTCAGCAGGTTCTATGAAAGTTGCAGACAAATAGAATTGCACGCAACCTAAAGTTGAAGTCCAACTGAAATGTTCTCATTGTCAAAGAACCGGTCATATGGAAGATCAATGTTTTGATCTCCATCCTTGTCACCATTGTGGCAAGCAGAATCATTCCTCAAAAAAAGGTTGCAACCAACAAAAATCAGCTAGATTGAAGATACACTATGAATGGATCGATCCTTGGGAATGGTCATCCACAATCAAAAGATTGTCACAGTTCTACAACTGACTACAATCACACATAGTGCAGCCAACAGTGAAATGATGGTGGTACTCTCATGCCGTTGAACGAGGCAATACAATATGGTCCATTTGAAATATTGGAAAAGGTGGGAGATACAACCTATAGAATTGGTCTACCCCCTATTGTAACTATATTTTCCACTTCATTTTAGTGAGAGAAATCGTAATATAGTTTATCTTAGTTGTTGGTTGAAATGTATTCCCTTTAACCCTTATTTTTATTTCATATAGGTGTTACAAGGAATTTATTAAGTATTATCAGGATGAAATTACATAATTAAGTAATTTCTCATAATTATTTTGTCACAATTTCATAATTATAAAATAATAATTATTTCATAGTTGAGCAAAACTCATAATCGAGAAGAAAGTTATAAGTGAGTTAGTAAAATCTCATAATTGAGCATGAAAATTGTGCATAATTTGTAATTGATTGGATCACATGTGATCAAGTCTATCCATGATTTGTATCCACCCAATTTCCATGCCATCAATCCTAACTTCTCTTAGTCGTAGGTGTCTAGATACATCCTCCCATATCTATGAAAACCTTATATAACTAGACCCTCTTAGTGGTGGAAGAGGAGGAAAAAGTAATTATAATACCCTTATGCTAGAAAAATATCAAAAAAAGGTCTTTCATGCTTCATGAATGATCATAGTTTGTGACTAAGTCAAGGGAGGAAAAGGAGGCTCTGGATCAGAGGAGAGTACTCTATATTGAGAGGGATATTATGTTGTTATATTGATACTTTATATAAAATTTCATTATGGTTTCCCTCACTACATGATGTATGTTTATCAAATCATAGTGTGTTTGTTGTGATTGGATTATTTTGTAACATAACTTACCTTTTGTGGGGGTAAAGAAATTTTCCTTGTTCATTTTTGCATGTGTGAAGTTGTTTGGATCAAGGAGTTGGAATGGGATTTCTGAGTGGAAGTGGGATTTCTAGCTACTAGAGTGAATCTCCAACCAATGTTAGAATGCAAGGGTAATAAGTTATGCACCATATTTTCTATTTCGATTGAATTAAAGGAATAGATTGCATTAGGTCTACAGAAGCTCGATTGATTTTTCTTTTCACTATGTGGTAAATCATGAGGTGGGATATGTGGCACAAAAATCCCTTTGTCTTGTGTATATTTCAGGAAAATAGTATTATTGACTCCAATGGGGAGAAATCCTTAGTGTTTATCCTTCTCCTTTGATTATTCATTGATTCTATTTGTTCTCCAGTGATTATCTATTTATTTGTATCTCTTATACGTTATTTTTCAGCTAGATCTACCCTAGATCTTTAGATCTAAGCTTATTTTAAAACTAATTAAAAAAGGTAAAGAACAAGAGGAAAAATGAGTTGCATTTTTAAAATCAAATTCTATAACTTACTATATAGAATTTGAATGAAACAATTGCATACCTGAGTTCTCCTCAAACTATTATCCTAGTTTAAAAAAACGAGTTATTTAAAAGATTGTCCAAATCATGGAAATATGGTTGATTGAAAATCAATAATTTTCTGATTTTTTGTGACAATCATGCAAATTTGTTTTGTAATATATTTTTATAAGTACCTACAGTTTACATCATACCAAAACCACTAGGTCATAAATCCTATTAGCTTTATTTTGATATATAATATGATATATTTTTAAAAAATGTCCAGTGCCCTCATGTCTTTGAATTTTTTTTCTTATTTAATTATTTTCTATTGAATTTTGGTTTTTGTTGTGATATCATTTTCCTTTTTCTTTAGAGACTTGTATTTTTAATTTTCTATATATGGAGGGTTATATGTGACTTAGATATGACTTGGATTTCTTCTCCTTCAAACGATTTGATTTCATCTTGCACTTTTCCTTAGTGTGAGATGTTTTCATCTATTGATTGGCTTGTTTGTTGATTGATGTTTTGATTATTTTTCTAACATTGTGAGCTTGATGTAATCGTCTTGAGTAGTAAATGTGTCATTTATGATCTAAAGAGTTGCAAATAAAACTAAGTCTTGTGGTGTATTAGGTCATGCTCCCTTGTTAGGGTTTGGGTTTGTTTTCCCTTGTGGAATTAGGATTAGTTTGTTGGCTACATATATTGAATTACAACTAAACTTCCTTTGTGTTATGTGTGAGATTTTTTTTGTCTCATTTGATAGGCCATATTTAGTATACCATTGTTTCAAAGCCAAACTTTTATGCTTTTGAGTTCCTTTGCATTATTTTAGAGTAATTGAAGTGATTTAGGGTTTTATTTGTGAATTGGTTTCTATGAGAATATTGAGAATATCACGTGATTATTGAGGGAGGTTGTGAGGTTTCAATTTTCACTTGGAAAAAGAAAATAACTCTCTACCCTTCCTCTAGATAGTTTTCATCAAATTGAAATGTGCTTTCACTATTCATATAGCCTGCATATTGGATTGGTTTTGAGTCTCTTAAACACCATGTCAAATGCACTCCATACCCCTAAGTAAAAAAATAGCCATAAAATAAAGTGCTAATAAAATTAATTATATTTTTGTTTACAACATACCAAAAATAGCTTATGGGTGTGGAGCCTTGAAATAGGGTTGCAGATGACACTCTTCAAGGTTGTAAAATTGAAACTATTTCCACTAAAAATCATAAATACATCATCACATCAAATGCTTCCCAAAAATATCCTCTTAAATGGGATTCAACCATGTAGTTACATCAGGAACTTGTGGAGTGATGTCCATACTCCCTTGGTACTAGTGTTCATTAGATTGTGAATGTTTTCGGATCTCTTTGAGAGGGGTATGGCTCACTTTACCCTCCCTACACATATGGTACTAATCACATGTGTCTCACTAATAATTTGGTTATAAGTGGTGATCTTAGTGGTCTATATTTTAGGGCTCTTACCAAGGTGACTATGGGTTGGAAATCCCCACAATACCTAAAGTAGACTTCAATCAACATAGCAATTCTCTTTAGTAAATCATAGTTCCATCGAGGTCACTTGCATTGGTTAATGAGGATATAGGTAGGTTGGAGTAACTGCTTCTTAGTCCTTCATTATTCCAAGGTCGTTGGGGATTTCATCACCTCAAGCATCTTGGCTTTTTTGAGGTACCTTTGTAGTTGGTTTTCTTGTTACATCTCATAGGAAATTTTAAAGGGAATGTTGTTTGGCTCGAGTCTTTTTGGCCATAGGGATGTCTTAATTAACTAATTGACTAATGAAACTTATATATTCACCATGGTTGATTCAATCATTTCTTGATTTCAAAGATTGCAAAACTTTCCTCCTAAATATTATGGTCCACCACCAAAGAGACGTAGAATAGTTCTATCATTGAAGAGCTTAGATGAAACTAAACTCATAAGGGTTATTTTTTATTCATGGTGTTAGGTTGAGTCATCCCTAAAATGGTAGAAAAATTCCACAACCACATGTAAACCCACATTTGATGAATCCTCTTTACCTCATATTAGTACACATGTGTGTTTATTTTACTCAACCTTTTCCCTTATTCTCTCATCAAATGGCTAGTGAGAATGGTGCTTCAACTATGGGATAGATGTGCCCTTCTTCACCATATGTGTCTATTATTTCATTTATAATTTCCTCATTTCCATTGATCAGTGTGATAGGGCCCACTCCTCTTATTTTGATAATGTATTTCCTCACTTAGGGGCCTACAACTAGTTTCTTTTGCAACCCCGAGTAGTTTCCCTGGTCTATATGTATCCTCCATCCTACTAGATTTGTGTTCAATATGGGGGTAAGTCAGATCCTTCCTATGGGAGCTAGGTGGTTCCCATCTAGTTCAACCATCCCTATGTTCATTATATCTATCCTAGTACAATGAACTTTAGTGTATATTCCAAGGGGGTCTACCCCTGTTCGCAACCAATCTAGGGGTAATAATATTTTTAGAGGGACATATAATCCTTGGGGTATTTTTACATTGGTAGGAATTCCCTTCTTTGAATGTTTCAATGCATTTAGAGAAGATAACTTATTTGGGTGGAATGTCCTTACTAGTACCACTTTTATTACAATTATCCCTACTTATAGTGATAAATTTTCACCAAGAGGTCATATTTATAGTGCTAGGTATTATCCCATTAGTAACCATGCTTTTGTGATTTTCTTTGTCCCCGAGGGAAATTCCCCTAAGGAAAATAATCGTTTCATTACTACAACCCATTGAGGGGTCCAATACTTTGGGCCTAATAATCCTCGTAGTCATTATCCTTATTTTGGAAACTATGTTTATATGGGGTTCCATATTTACCTCCAAAACCTTTCAACCAACATAAACTTCCTTTTATAGCATCACTTGACTTGCTATATTTGGAAAATCTCACTGACCCCATATTCAATAACCTTTGGTGGCCTCCAATTCCTATCAAACTGCATTTTGATATACCAAAATTTGATGGAAATTTAGGAGAGAGAGCCTGACCACCCACATCACTACCTATCATTTATGGTGTTCATCAAATTCTTTGGTGGATGATAGTATTAGGCTATGTCTCTTCCAATGAACCTTGAGTAGGGATGCTACTAAATGGTACAGTGAACTTAATAGGGAATCCTACCATGATTATGCTTGGTGTGAACCCTCATGAATCACTTCTAGTTATCTTCACAATAAGAGATCAACATTAATCTCCCATGTACTTTCAAGCACGACACCTCTACCCACATCTATGACCATATTCATGAGTGGAGGTGACATAACCACATGATTAGGACTAATATTCTTGATAAATTTCTCAAAAATTAGTTCACTTGATCCTTACTACCCTATATTTCCAAGGATGTAGCTATGGTCAAGGCAACTATAGAGGAGCAAGCCATCTTAAGTACTGAACTACTTGAACTAATTTATTCACAGTTGGGAACTTTGTATGATATCATTCCTAATTCTCCTCAACCATAAACTAATTCATAACACCAAAAATTATGACTAATTCCATATGGTGTGATTTGTTTTTTCTTTATTGATTCCATGAGCTAGTTGGTTTCTCAAATAAGCTCATGCAACTATGTCGAATTCTCAGCTAGTAATGTCTCTTGAGACCATTGATATTCATATGTTGTAGTCCTTGCAACCAGAGAGTTATTAGCACCTGAAAGTAAAATGAAGCAAAATAACACTTCTAAAAATAATTAATAGACGTTAAAAACCCAACCTAACAAGAGTGGGGGCACAAATTAACAATGACATAAAGTCAATATTCCTTGCAAGCATTGTCAAGGTGACTACCTAACTCATGATTTCCCTTGTATGGATGATATTTAATGACTTATGAGACTCTTGAGACTAGTTCTTCAACTAGGGATTTGGTCATACCCACTTCATCCAATGGACAATGTTGTACCCACCTAAGGTGTTCTTTGTAAATTAACAAGCAACCCCAATTCTAGGTTTTCCCAACACTATATTACTTTCCAAGATTTATCCTGAGTGCCTTATGCCATGCCTTATTTGGAAATTTGTATAGTTTTCATACACAATACAGAGCCTTTTTGATCACTATTAGAGGGGTTGATCCCTTAGAGTCAAATTTGTTATGTTTTACATTGATGCAAGTTGGTATAGGTTATCCTATAAGTTTTCTTTTCAAATATTGATAAAACTATATAGAAAAATAAATTGTACTCTTATGGATGAAGGATCCTCCACTTTTATCATGGCCTCATCATATTGGAAAGCTCTTGGTTCTCCAGCACTCATCTAATCAAGTACCACCATCTAGGCCATTGATGGCCACACCTTCTTACCTCAAGGAGTTCTTCTAGAAAAAAAAATTGAGTTGGGGGGGTGGGGGGTGGTGGGGGTTTATTGTTGATGTAGAAATCATTGATGGCACACTTAAGTATAATATCCTCCTTAGACGTAGCTGGTTTTATGCTACAACTTCTTATGTGGTGTCCATCTTTTTCATTCTTTGTTTTCCTAATGAAGGAAATATTGTTACCATTGATTCACTTGAGTATTGTATGTCAATGAATAAATGAACCCACTACGAATCAACAAGGTGTCATTTATTGGGGATAACCCTTTGGGATATAAAAATGTTGATGCAGGTTTGTTTAAGAACTTGTAAATGATAAGTAATTTTTTATGCCATTTCCCAATGTTCCATCTACTATTGTTTCTTTCATGCACGTAATCTCTTATGTTATCAATAGATACCATAAATCACATTATCCTTAGATGATTCCATCTCCTTTCAATGTATATTTTTATGGTGATAAAATGTCTTTGAGTTTGGCTAATATTGTCTACTAGAGAATCTAGTTGTTATCTGATCAATCTATGTTGAGTGAAACCCATGCTGAAGAAATTGATTACTATCCTTTTCCCATGTGGGTTGTTGACCATCCACATTCTTATGACTTACTTGATGTCAATATTCCTACTAATGAATACATTATGGAGTTTATGTCTATTTCTAGTTGTTTGTGGGAGGAACTTCACCGTCATTCATGTTTCTTCCTTATATAGAATTGTTGGATAAGTCACCAAAAATCCTATCTTCCCCTGGCTCTATTGAGTGGTCCAACACCCCCATCATGTTACATGAGGTTTTATTGGAGGATAATTTGGAAAACATATCTAAAACTATACCCATCAACATTTCTATGAAACCAAGTCCTATGGAAAATGTTATGATTTGTGTGGATTTTACTCCCCAAGAAGTTAAAATTTACACCACCCTTTTTAATGAATTCCATGATGTGTTTTCTTTGTCTTACTAAGAAATTATTATAATTCACCCTCAAATTGTAGAACAAAAGATTAAGACATATTAAGAATCCAAGATAGTTTAGCACAGGCTCGGGTTAGTGAACCCTCATAAAGAAATCGCCATTAAAGTAGAGGTTCGAAAAATTTTAGATGGTGGTTTTATCTATCTAGTACGCTTGATGGGGTGAGTTTCTATTCATATTCTTGTCATTGTGAAATAAGGTATTATTAGGCTTTGTGTTGATTATAGGGATCTTAATTTGGCTTATCCAAAGGATAATTATCTAACCCCTTTCATTTATCAGATTACCAATTCTTATGCCAAGAGCATTATATTTTCCTTTATGGACGGTTTCTTTGGCTATTATTAAGTACATATCAAACCATAAGATTATCATAAGACCAATTTTATCCTCCCTTAGAGAACATTCACTCATAGAAAGTTGTTATTTGGTCCTAAAAATGTTGGTGCCACTTTCCAACAGGCCATGCCCTATGCTCTTCATGACATCAAACAAATACTTGAGACCTATTTGGATGACCTTATAGCTCATTCTTTTCAATGTGAGGACCACCCTACCTATCTTAGGGAAATATTTCAACACTATTGTTTTTACAAGATTTGTTTGAACCTACATAAGTTTGCCTTTTGCATGGTGTCCAAGGGGTTACTAGGTTTCAATGTATCCAAGGATAGGATCATAGTTGATCTTTTGAAGATCGATGAAATCATTTATCTACCTCCTCCCCATACTCATCACTAACTTCAAAATTTACAAGGGCAAGAAAAATTATTTTGTAGATTTATTTCCAATTGTGTTGAGATAAGAGAAGGTTTTATGCACCTCTTTAAAAAATGTGTTTGGATACTTTGAAGAAACACTTGTTTTCTACCCCATTATTAAGCCCTCTTGATTGCAACTGATATTTTTTTCTCTATCTTGCAACCTATGAATCAACCATCCATATGGTTCTCACCCAAGAGGATGAGATGTGCAATGAAAATTTCATTTACTATATGAGCAAAGGCCTTGTCATCCCCGAGCTTCATTATTCCCACATTGAAAATCTACCTCTGAAAATTGTTTACATTGTCTAGCATTTAAGATAGTATATACTCTTGGGAAAGACCAAGGTAATTTCAAGTTCCAAACCCATGAAACAAATCCATATTCATCAAATCATTGGGGGAAAGTACTCGAAATGGACCATTACCCTTCAAGAGTTTGAATTGGAGTTTTCTATTGACAAATCTAAGAAATCATTAGCATTCGTAGAGTTGGTTTTTCACCTTCCCTAAGTTGATGAAGAACTTGTGGTTGAAGATTCATTTCCCAATAACTCATTATTCCCCATTGTCTCATCTAATATGTGGTACGAGGATGCCTTCTTATATCTTCGAATTGAATGCTTTTAATCTTTTTTATCTTGTGATGAGCATCAATGTACATTCCATTAGGATAAGAAGTATATTATGATCAATGATACCCTCTATCACCATGGAATTGACTTGATCTTTCATTTATGTCTTACTTGTGAAGAGGTTGAATGTGTCTTGAATGATTGTCGTGTCAGAGCATGTGGTGGTCACCTCTCTAGGTTTGCCGCTGCCTATAAAATATTGCACACCAGTTAGATTTTTCCCTTGATATTTAAATATTGTATCCATGTAGTCTAGGAGTTCCACCCTGTCAGGTCTTTATGAATAAAATGCATGCTAACCTTATTACAGTTCATCTTGTAATTGTTGTTGAACCCTTTGTTAAATGGAGCATTTACTTTATGCACTGTAATCCAACCTTTGGCAATGGACATGGCTACATCATTGTGGTTGTGTACTACTTTACTAATCATTAGGGGAATTTTGAGGTCTAAATAGGGCCTCCTAAGGAAATTATAACATAATAGTGGAAATAATAAATAATATTAGATTACATCATCAAATTTTAGAGGGAAAAAAGAAAAAATTAATTTTTCAACTCATATTTTCAACTTATCTCTCTATGGGTTTACTCAAATTTCAAGCAGGAACACTCATTGGATGCAAAATTTGGTTCCTCATCCAAGCAGTACCCATGTTACATACTTTCAATGGACCTTGCTACACGAAAAATGAGAAATACTTAAAAAAATGTGATTGTGATCACGTTTTTTCATGTATTTTTCATTTTCATGTGGCAGGGTCCATCAAAAGTTTGCAACATGGGTACTCTTTGGATGAGGAATTAAATTTTTTCATCCAACGAGTACTCTCACTTGAAATTTGAGTAAGACATTAGGGAGATAAGTTGAAAATACGAGTTGAAAAAGTAGTTTTATTATTTTATTGTTTTTTAATCTTTTTCCTTTCTTACTCCAAAAATGGTGAATCATCCCCCATGGTTGACATCATCATCTTGAATCCTATTGGTTCTTATAAATTTTATTTTCGTTGTACATTTTTCTTAGGAGGACCATTTTAGACCTCAAAATTCCCCTAATGTGGGTTGAATTCATGCCTACCTTCTCTAATCATGGCACTACTGTGGAACTTTTTGGAGCTAGGTTTTGGGGTACCCAAAATAATCATGATTGATCATGGTTTTTATTTTTGCAATAAGATGATGATAAAACTAGCCACCAAGTTGGATTTTCATACTAAGGACTCAACCACCTATTATTCACAAGCCAATAGGAAAGTACAGGCCTTTAATCATGTCTTGAAAACCATGATCCAATAGATGGTAGGCAATCACAAGTCAAAACATCACCTCATGCTATTTTTCATTATAGGCCTATTGAAATTTAGTTAAAACTAGTATAAGATTCACTTCTTTCTAGTTAGTTTATGGGGTGGAGGTTGTGTTACCTATTAAATGCAAAATACTACCATTGAAGCTAGTCATGGAAATGTTTCTTGACACTTTTTTCAATGAAGATTGTCTCCTATATTTGGAAAACCTTAATGAACAACATAATTATGTTGCAATGGCCAATGAGACTCATAAGAAGTGTTAAATACCAACATGGAAAATAATTTTTTCCTCGTGTTTTTTCGAAAGGTGGCCTCATTCCAATCTATGATGAGGATATTAACAAGTTAGGCATAGGTAAATTAGAACCTCTATAGCATGCACATTATGTTTTCAAATGTAATCTAAAACAAGGGGCCTACATGTCAGTGGATTATGATGGCAATGCCTTGCTTGATCCTCATAATGGGCTCTACTTGAAAAATTACCATGTGTCAATCACATCATTGTGTGGTTCTTGTACATAATGTACATGTGTTTGGGTGTGTTGTGTTTTCCCTTTTGTTTTTTAGTGTATCATTGTTTTGGTTGTTCACTTATTTGTAATGTTTGATTGGTATATGTCAAGTATCTCATTGATCTACATATGCTTGGGTGGATCGCTCCAACCAGAGTACTTGGAACAATGCTTCCTCTACTTGGGTTCCCTTTTTACCCAATGATGAGTTAGTAAGTTTTGGGGGAATTTATCTTGGCCATAAACCAATAATGTGGCAGAATATTGTGTTATTATCTATCTCTTATCTAAGGCTATTTCCCCTGGTATCCATCACTCTATTGTCAAACTTGACTATAGATAGATGGTAGACCCCTTATTTATACATAGATGGTAAGGGGAATAACTTTGGGGACAACTTGATGCCACATCTTTGTTCACAAAACCATAATGTGTTAGTAACTAGGTACCCACAAAAACAATCAAACAAAAAAATCATATATGTTAAGAAACCCCAAAAAAATATACATTTCAAAAAATAAAAATATATATTCAAAACCAAAAGAGTATCACTTCATATAATCTAGGTATAAAGTTTAAAATGAGGGCAACTACAATCATGGAATCTTAGGAACTTATTTATATATAGATGGTAAGGGGACTAACTTTGGGGACAACATGATGCCACGTCTTTGTTCACAAAACCATAATGTGTTAGTAACTAGGTACCCACAAAAACAACCAAAGAAAAAAAATCATATATGTTAAAAAACCCCAAAAAATTATACATTTCAAAAAATAAAAATATATATTCAAAATCAAAAGTGTATTAATTCATATAATCTAGGTATAATGTTTAAAATGGGGGAAACTAGGGTCCTGGGATCTTAGGCCCTTATTTATATATAGATCGTAAGGGAACTGACTTTGGGGACAACTTGATACCACATCTTTGTTCACAAAACCATAATGTGTTAGTAACTAGGTACCCACAAAAACAACCAAAGAAAAAATCATATATGTTAAAAACCCCGAAAATATTATACATTTCAAAAAATATAAAAAATATATGGTCATGCTTTTACCCGATCCATGTTTTAATTATTTCATTATGTGATTTAACCAAGTCTAGACCTTTTCACTAGTGCAAGAGAAACCTTAATTGAAGTTTGTATTCAAAAGTTATGCCACCTGGAAGCTCACCTCCTTATTTGTTGACCATGATTCGAGAGGATGCCACATCAGCCTCATTAATCATGGAAAAGGTGATAGCCACATGAGACCTATGTAGACAACTCTACAAGGGATGATTTGTAACTCATATTGAGAGTTGAATGGGTCAAATTTAACCCCTAGTTGGCTATCATTATGGGTTATATTTGGGCCATTAGGAGGATAAGGGGTTTGATTCTATTCTAGTGCATTTTTTTCCATAGTTGAGTAGAGTAGTTAAGAGTGGATAGGGAGAGGCAAGAACAAGTGGGTATTATTATGTAGAATTCCATAGGCCATAAGTTTCACTCTGTATTTGCAGTGTTTCCATTTAGAGAGAGAGAGAAGAACGACCTCACCTTCCAACCAGGCTTTCTCCCGAAAGGGTTTCCTAAGTCATATATTATATTATTTTGCTTTTATGAGTGATTCTTCTATTTTTTCTATTTTTTCTCTATTTTCCACATTTTATATATTGCATACATAAGCAGAAAAAATAATTTGGAAAATTCAGAAAGTCTAACAAAAATTGACCCTCATAGTATAGGTTTTTGGATTTCAATAAAGCATTATCAGATATGTTGTGACAAACTATCCAATGGAATACCCATGACAATTTACATATTACCTGATGTGAGGATCAAACCTATAGCAATTGAGCAAATTCGTTTTGCTTGAGTGCCACAATTAAGGAATGAGATGTAGACCCCATCTTGAGGATGAGTTGAAAGGTGTGGGTGGGGAGTTGTTATAGTTTAGTTTTGACTAAGTATTGGTGCATAATATAGTTTTGAAGACGATGAATATGCACAAACTATTATCACTCCGTAATTTTCCTAGGTTGAGGAAGAAAATGGCAAAGGTAACCACAAAACCACTTTTAAAGTTGGGATCTAGCCCTTCCAGCTTCAGAGAGGGATCTCTCTGTATGATTTAGATTTCTGCTTCAGATTTTAGGCTAGTTATTTAAGTTCAAGTTGGGATTTTCAAAATTTTGGTTGAAAGATGCTGTAAAATTCCATTGGGCATGGAGTCATAATATTTTGAGTAATCAATCATAAAAATAACACAGAAATTGTAATAGGGCAGGGTAGGAAAACTCTTGGATCTTATAGAGTGCTTGTGGTATGAATAGGATGAACATGATTTAAGTTCAATTAAATATAGAGCATACTTAAATGAATTCTACACTTAATATCAGAAAGAAAACATTGATATTGTTAACAAGCCATAGTAGAGTACACTTAAGAAAATTAGGACCTTATTCTTCTTGCAACAATAAGGAGGGAAAAACATATGGAAACTAAAGAAAAGAAACAGTCTTACATGAAAGAAAACATCACCAATTGCTTGACATGAGAATACTAGAACAACATTTCTCTGTATTTCTGTAAATTGATCACTTTGAGTACCAACCACGACATACATCAATGTAAACATCTTTTCTTCATACAAGTTCCAACACATTTCAACAAATTCCAACCCTTTCTAAGTCTTTTTACAAAATATTTATAGATTATCCCGAATAAATTCAGACTTCAAAACAAACTTATTACAAAAATAATATCTACTAAAAACATGTAGATATTTCTAAAACATAACTAAATAATAAGAATTCTGGACAAATTTGGATGTTATGTTGAATCTTTTAATGAAATTTGTTGTTGAATATCTGGAAAAAATAACTGAATAATACACTAAAAATAAAAACAATTACTGGAAAACTGCAGAAAATCTGGAACTGCTGGAACAAATTTAGCCTTTAAAACTGGATATTGTTTCAATAATGTTGATCCTTTGCCTTTAAATCTAGAGTGTATGTAGTTGTTTTTGCCCAAACTTGTTGAATATCCATTTCAAACTACCATCCCCTCTTTTCCTACGATTTTCACATTTGTCGATCCATCCATCTGTTAACTTTCTGTATGTTCTTATCGAGGAAATTGTCACTTTATTTTTTCACCCATACTCCTCAACCCCTTGTGCTTTTCTCCTTTGGCCTTTATTTTATTATATAATTGGGTCAATGACTATCAGATTAATTCTATCTGTGCCCTTTTATAATGTAATTTCATGTGAATTTTTTCCTTTTTCTGGCTCATTTTTCTTTAGCCCCTTCCCGCATTTCTTCATATAGGACCAAGGGTTGTGACCATCGACCTAGCCTTGTGGTGCTAAGGCTTTCTATTCGCTACCAGGGGCTATTTTTCCTTTCTAAACTTATTAGCACCCAAGGTTCTTTAAACTCTAACGACCATGTGTCGGCCCTGATATCGGAGCCCCCTCTCATCAGAACTTTTCAATTAGATCTTTTTAAAGTGGAAAGTGTTACAAAGAGATGATTTTATCTGGACCTTCGATCGTCGATCGCCGATTATGATATCATCACTACCACGTGGAACCTTGTGATTGGTGACATGTGTCACCCTGATTTTCCCCCTTAGGACCCCTCAAAATGCCAAAACTGCCTGCCACATGTCTGTTGTACCGGCGCATCACGATGATGTCAAATTCTGCGTAGCTTTATCGAAACCATTCATACGATGCCATGTGTCCCTTATTGAAACCAATCATATTGCACCACACGTCCTACTAGAGGAGAGAGAAAAGACCTGTCCACCTCTAGTTTTCTTGATGAATTCCTTTGTTAATCTATTTGGGTGTTCCCCAACAGTTTAATACTATCAACGCTTTTTCCCAACAGTTTAACACTATCCTTTGTATATCGCAACATTTCATATTGGCACATTTATATATCACAAAATTGCATATTGGTGATCACCAATTTCCGAATGTCGATATGCTCTAGACTTGCAATTCATCAATCCCTGATTGCTGATATACCTCCGACATGTGATATGTGATCGCCAATGTGCCTTATCACCAATATGCCTTATCGTCGATTTTTCGATTGTCGACCTTCAATTCGTTGATCATTGATGTCATATGTTTCCTCTAATTTTTCTCTTATGTATCCTTCTGATATGAAAACATCGTACATTCTTCGATGTCACACCGAGCTGACATGTGGAAATAGAAAAATACCCAAAACTTATAATTTTTTCATGTTTTTCCTTTGTTTTCTTGTTTTGAGGAGCAAAAATTCAACTTACTCTATATTTTGATCCGGAAGTCGGTTTGAAGAACCGGATATACCGTTGGAAATATGCTCCTGAGAAATTTACAATTAAAATACTTGAAACATGATCTAAACCATACTTTATATGCAAAAAAACCCCAAAAATTTCATACTTGTCTTGACCACAGGACTTCAAGAATTAAATGGCTCTTTTGACAAGCAAACCTTTAGGCTATGACACCTTAGTGATGCATAGGCTAAATTGACCATCAAATTCTCAAAATGAATAATAGGAAGGAGACACTTCAACCCTAAATTATATGACCCTAACATTAGCTCCAATGGGGATGTCATCCTTCTTGTGAGGTGTCAAGTACACCATAAATCAATAGCCTTCTACCTTGGGCAATGAAAAAAAAGACTAAAACTCAACTGAATAAAAATTGATTACAAAGCTAAAAAATTTAAGGGAAATAAGAAATTTGACAACACCACCAAATCCTTAGGGCCTTCTCTTTGGGCTTCAAATGTTGATGGTGGTTGTCCACACCTGCTAAAAGTATATACACTAGGTGATCTCTTCTCTCTAATGTAGCCAATCAAGAAAATGGCTACTTGACTGAGTTATACTCATAGTTACCTTGAGCAAACAGAAGAAGAAAGAGAATGGAAACTCAAGATTCAACTAATTCTGAAAACCAACATTGGTAAAGAGTACAAGCTTCCATAAATCTTACAACAAGTTGTTTATGGGATGACAGAAACTCTTCTTTCAATGGTTCCAAGAGGCCAGTAAAAGAATCTTTAAAAACATAATTGGTTACCTTCACCTAATGATCTATAAGAGGACTATGTTCTAGAGAAACGAGAGCACTCGGTTCATTATATTTCCCTCTTCAATTGAGGCAACCACCCCATCCACAACAATAATGTGTAGATCCATAGGATTAGAGACAACCCGTTCTTCTTAAGAAAACCCTTCATTATTTGAACCTGGAGGCATATCTTCAATTGAGGCATCCACATCTTGAATAACAAAAAGGTATACACCCATGAGGTCTAGAACAAACTGCTCTTCATTACCCTCTTTTAACTGTGGAGTATTGCTGCCATTATCTAACTCACTGCTTTCATGAATAACACCTTCATCATCATTTAATATGAGCTCATTGTTTTGAATTTCCATACATACAATTTCAGAACTCATAATTTGATAAGTTTATTCTCAGAACAAAGAACAAGGAGATAAAAGGATTTATGAAAAGTTTGATTGTTTATCCTATTATTTCCCTTGCTAACTTAACATTTGATAAGGCTGTTGTAAATTTTCTTCAAACTCAGAAGATGAATCATAACTTTCTGCATGAGGATATTGATTTACTTCATTTTCAAGCAAGAGAAAAGGTACTATTTGTTGGAAGTTTTCTTGAATATGATGGAATCTAGTTTCTACTTCTTCTTCCTGATGGTTAAAAGGGTTCTCATGAATAGAATCTATAATCTCATCATCCATAAATTGATCATATTCATAATAATTTTCCAAATCCTTAATAAAATTGTCAAAATGTGTGCAACAATCTTTGAACAACAACAAAGAAGGATGATGTTCTTTATATATCTCATAAAACACTGTATGAAAATATCTAAGAGAATATAAACAATCATTTAGGAAGATTTCATACCATGATTGTGCATTGCCCTCCAGGCATACGATGAACATTTTCATGAGACAATATTCATGAAAAACAACTTTAAACTTATGGATATGCATATGAAACCTAATCAAATGCAAAGCATCATCATCTCCTTTTTTATATTTGAATCTAGGTAAATAAGTCTGCCAACCTACACTAGACATGCAATTTGGAAAGCCTAGAATATGAATGTGATTCATACGAGCATACCTTGTATATTTGTGATCCATCTTGAGCCAATAGAATCGCTAGTGAAACCTTGATTTTTGGATCCTACTACCAATGGAATCTTTTGATTAGGTTGAAACCTGATTGGAGTTACTAGGTGAATGGCTTATCCTTCATATGTCTAGCTATTGTCCACCATCAACAATCAGATCTGAAACTTTATGATCTTACCAGGGAAAAATAGAACCTTTCTTCCCCAGTATGGTCGCCATAATGTTATCACTCCATAATTTTCCTAGGCTGAGGAAGAAAACTACAAAGGTCACCATAAAACCACTTTTAAATTGGGATATAGCCCTTCCATCTTCAAAGAGTTATCCCTCTGTATGATTTAGATTTCTGCTTCAAATTTTAGGCTAGTTATTTAAGTTCGATTTGGGTTTTTCAAAAGTTTGGTTGAAAGATGCTGGAAAATTCCATTGGGCATGGAGTCATAACATTTTGAGTAATCAATCATAAAAATAATAGAGAAAATATAATAGGGCAGGGTAGGAAAAGTCCTGGATTTTATAGAGTGCTTGTGGTGTGAATAGGATGAATATGATTTAAGTTCAATTAAATATAGCATACTGAGATGAATTCTACACTTAATATCAAAAATAAAACATTGATATTGTTAACAAGCCATAGTAGAGTATACTTAAGCAAATTCATACCTTAATCTTCTTGCAATAATAAGGAGGGAAAAACATATGGAAACTAAGGAAAAGAAACAATCTTACATTGCATTACCAATTACTTGACACGAGAATCCTGGAACAACATTTCTCTATATTTCTTTAAATTGATCACTTTGAGTACAAACCACAACTTACATCAACGTATAACTCTTTTCTTAATACAAGTTTCAACACATTCCAACAAATTCCAACCCTTTCTAAGTCTTATTACAACATATTTATAGACCGTCCCAAATAAATTCAGACTTCAAATCAAACTTATTACAAAAATAATATCTACTAAAAACATGTAGACATTTCTAAAAAATAACTAAATAATAGGAATTCTGGACAAATTTGGCTATTCTGTCGAATCTTTTAATGAAATCTGTTGCTGACTGTCTGGAAAAAATAATTGAATAATACACTAAAAATAAAAACAATCAGTGTAAAATTGCAGGAAATCTGGAACTGTTGCAACATCTTTAGCCTTTAAAACTGGGAATTCTTTCAATAATGTTGATCCTCTACCTTTAAATCTAGAGTGGTTGTAGTTGTTTTCGCACAAACTTGTTGAATTTCCATTTCAAACTACCATTTCCGTCTTTTCCTACGATTTCCACAATTGCCGACCCATCCATCTATCAACTCTCTGTATGTTCTTATCAGGGAAATTGTTTCTTTATTGTTTCACCCATACTCCTCAGCCCCTTGTTCTTTTCTCCTTTGGCCTTTATTTTATTATATAATCAGGTCAATGACTTCTAGGTTAATGCTATCGCTACCCTTTTATAACATAGTTTAACGTGAATTTCCACCTTTTTTCTGGCTCTTTTTGCTTAAGCCCCTTCCCGCATTTCTTCGCATAGGACCGAGGGTTGTGACCATTAGCCTAGCCTTGAGGTGGTAAGGCTTTTTATTCACTATTAGGGGATGTTTTTCCTTTATAAACTGATTAGCACCCAAGGTTCTTTAAACTCTAACAACCATGTTCCATCCCTGATATCGAAGCCCCCTCTCATCGGAACTTTTCAATCAGAGCTTTTAAAGTGGAAAGTGTTACAAGGCACTGATTTTCTCTTGACCTCCAACCGTCAATTGTTGATTATGACATCATCATTGCCACATGGCACCTCATGAGTGGTGACACGTTCCACCTTGATTTTCCCCCTTAGGACCCCTCAAAACGTCAAAACTGCCTACCATGTGTCTGTTGTACCACCACATCATGCTAACGTCAGATGCCACATAGCTCTATCAGAATCAATCATATGCTGCCATGTGTCTCTTATCGGAACCAATCATATTGGGCCACGCATCTTGCCAGAGGAGAGAGAAAAGGCTTGCCCACCTCTAATTTTTTTGATGAATTCCTTTGTTAATATGTTTCGGCATTCCTCGATGGTTTAACACTATCGATGCTTTTTCCCAATAGTTTAACACTATCGGCCCCTTTGTATATCACAACATTTAATATCGACACATTTATATATTGCAACAATACATATTGGTGATCATCAATCTCCAAACACTGATATGCCCTGGACTTGTAATTTGTTGATCATTGATTGCTGATATGCCATATGCCATGTACCTTCGACATGCGATATGTGATCACCGATGCACCTTATCATCGATTCATCAATTGCCAACCTTCAATTCACCGATCATCGATGTCATATGTCTGCTATGATGTGCCTCTTACATATCCTTCTGATATGAAAATATTGGAAATTCTCTGATGTCACACTGAGTTGACACTTGGCAAAAGGAAAATACCCAAAATGTAGAAATTTTTCATGTTTTTCCTTTGTTTTCTGGTTTTGAGGAGCAAACCTTCAAATTGCTCTATCTTTTGATCCGAATGTCAGTTTGAAGAACTTGATATACCATTGGAAAGTTTCTTATGAGAAATTTCCAATGAAAATATCTACAACATCATATGAACCAGACTTTATATGCAAAAAACCCCCCAAACTTTCAGACTTGTCTTGACCATAGGACTTCAAGAACTAAATGGCGCTTTTGACAAGTAAACCTTTAGGCTATGACACATTAGTGATGCATAGGCTAAATTGACCATCAAATTCTCAAAATAAATAATAGGAAGGATACACTTCAACCCTAAATTATATGACCCTAACACAAGCTTGAGTATATAGTTACATCGAAGCTTGCACATGTAAAGGCTGGGAGTCATTATAAATATCCTCTACACCCAATGTTCTTGATTGTTTCCCTATGTTAAGTCTAAAGATAGATGCTCAGTGTAATTCTTTGTATGAGTAACTTATAATTAGAAAATTCCATAGTATTTTCTAGAATCTTCTATAACCACTCAAATGACATATATGCATGAGGTTTATAATATTCTTAAAGAGGTTAGCATGATCAAGAGTTAGAGAGATGGTTAGAGTTTTGAGTTCTTAGTTAGATTTTTTCAATGAAGTTATCTAATATCATTCCAATTGTTAAAATAATGACTCATTGTTCTACTTATGTGTTTACATTTTCATTATATCTAAATTATCTCTTTGTACTTGTGATAAATCTAAATTTTGTTAGTTCCATTAATTTAAATAAATGAGAATAATGAATTAATACGAAATGTGACCCCTACTAAATCATTAATAGTTTTCACCTTATAGTATATACAATAAGCATATCAAGTTAGATCTCCTTCCCCTTCAAAGGTTGAATATGCTTGTGCACTAGACCACATTGGGCCATTGTTAAGCACCACACAATTGCAATATTAAGTGTCAAATATTGCAACTCATTTTTGCAAAGTTGTGGTTTGTGTGGAGAAGTTGCACATTGTTGCAAAATTCCCCATGAGAGTTGGGAGAGGGCCTCAACTTTATTACTTTTAATCACGTATATTTTTAATGTCTAACTTTGCACTTATATTGTACTTTATGCAAAATAAATGATGTTTAGAGCATTTGTATATCCCTTTCATAGATGATCATCCTTACATAGTGATATTGTGTTTATCTTTCATATGAGTTCTATTATGTATTGTCAATATGATGACAAGGAGCTAGTTTCCCTTGTTATTGTTATAGTTGGACTCTCAAAGTAGGGTTTTGAGTACTTGTTTCCATTTGATTATAGTGGAGTTTCTATTGGGCAGTGGGTCCCCTGCGTAATGGGTTTCTGGCTCAAAGCCCACAATTTTGGGGATATTGGTATTGTAAAGGCTCCGCGAAGTGCACGGAGTGTGAGTTGTAATGAGTCAAGTAAAAGGGTAGTTCGCTCGCAAATAAGGTAAAATAATAGAAAGTGAGTTGGCCTGTCCATGGTCCGCAAACCATGAGAGTGTATAAATAAGGCAAGACTCTAGGTGTAGAAGACAATTTTTAGAGAGGATTAAAGTAGATCTATAGTGCATGGGTTGTGGACAATGGCAGTTGCTCTGAATCTGTAAGCCTGAGTTGAGGGTTGTAGTAGGGATAGAGGCTCCACAACTGTGTGCGCGAAGGCCTGGTAGAGTCCACAGCTATGTGCGCAGACCCCTGCAGCTGTGTGCGCGGACCCCTACAACTGTGTGCGCAGGGTAGGAAGTGGATTGTAACTAACAAAGGCATTAATAAAGATAAGTTGATTTTGGAATATTAAGTATCTATTTCTATATTCTGGTTTATGCATCTGTTCATGATTTATGATTCTGTGCATATCTGTTTATGTTAAATGATAACTGAAAGTATGGTGCCTTCGTAAGTTAACACAAGATCTATAATAATATTAAGCACAGAAAAGGGTAAATTGCATTCGCGCTTGTCTAAGGTAGTCACTCTGAAAAGGCAGCTGCGCGGAAGTAACGCAGCTTGTAGGATTGTTCCGCGCAAACCCAGACCACATCAAGACATCCACAGGGTGCAGAAACTTGGTTCCAACACCCTCCCATACTACCTCGGGTGAGACTTCAGTCCACACTCTACGAACTATTGCCGAAAGGGCTGGTAGTGTCAGGATTTGTTTCGCTAAACATTTCTGAACTTGGGTCAGGCCCCATTAAGCCAACAAATGGTTCCGTCGCTGGGACCGGGATATGCCTAAGGGATGTCTAATGTCAGAACACTGGAACCCTATGAAGAAAGAACTTGAATATTGGTTGGATTAGAAGCTAAATGAGTTCGTAATGCAAGAGAAATATCCGAGAGAAGGTGGTTGGATCGCTTCATATATATAGAAATCCACGAGGTCTTCTTCACGACATTCTCTTCAGAACTATATGATTGGATCGCGAGGCTAGCAAACAGCCAGGGAAGGTGCAATCTTGATTGGCCAATAGTGTGGACTCTGGAGTTGGTGCATAGGCTAGAGGCATTTGAATATAATATCATGTGGGTCATAGATCATTGGCTAGATCAGATAATAGGAGGGTTTATCATTGAATTTGTGATAGACACGACTGTTAGCTACAGTGAAGCAGAAATACGTTTTCTCAAAGGACCACGAGGTAAGTACATCAAGTCTTTGAATACCTGGATTAAGATGTTGTTGTGTGAAAAATGAGTGATGTGCATACATTAATGAGCGTAACGACGCAGAGTGGAAGGGTCTACAAAGGGATCGAAGGGTTAGGAAATAGTCCTTTAATTTCACCGCCACAAGCAAGTGAGGAAGAATGCGCTTGGGTTTCTCCAAGGAGTGCGGTCAATTTGATCAGGCACCGCATTCCGCAGTTATCACCTCTGATAATTACACCACTCCCATCACCTTCTTCACCTCCAATTTTTCCCACTCTGCCACCACCAAACCGGCAGTTTAGCATGACAAGCGCGATCAAGTTTCCTGTATTCAGAGGAGTAGGAAACGAAGATCCCGATCAGTTTTGGTTTGTAGTAAGAGCAGTGTGGGAAGCGCACGGGGTTATGGATGATAACATTAAGAAGGCCATATTGGTAAGTGCGCTACAGGATCACATGCTGACTTGGTATATCAAGCACTAGAATGATCATCCGAATGTTGGAATAGCAGAAATTCATAATGAATTGAACAAATAATTTAGCCGACCAAAATAGAAGATGTAGTTGATCATCGAATTCAAGGAGATTGCGATGCTTCTAGGTGAAACCCCCTGGGATCTAGATCAAAGGATGAAAAGTATGATCCACGAGGCTAATATGACACTAATGAATGCACAACACTGCACATGGTTTGTGGCATATTTGACACCACACCTGAGGACGACACTATCACAACAAAAGCTTTCAACCCAGGCAGAGGCATTAGAAATGGCGATGAGGCTACAAAAAACACCGATACAAGACCCAGGGTTGGGAGTCCAAAAAATCCACGTGCAATTATAAAACCTATGCTTGGAGATGCAAAGTTTGAAGCAGGATAGGGTGCCCCGGCCAGAGGCACGCGAAGAAGTGTGGTGTATAAAATGTAAAGGCCAAGGTCATGATAAGGATCATTGTCCTGTATTCACGAACTATTTGGCAGGATGGGGACCGATGCCACTGAAACCGGAGGCACAAGCAGGGCCGAGTTCACCCACCGCACTCTATGGGCGATTTGTCAAGTGGGAGGAAATCATGCGATAGACAACTGTCACCTATTGCAGAAGTATACCCAGACTCCGCAGCAAATGTACTGTAATTTCTGTAGGATAGTGGGTCACGATGAGCGGACATGTCGGAGCTATAAGCTAATGATGGATAGGACCCCAGCTTATCAAATGCATACACAAATGCGAGGCCTCAATCCAGCTGCAACAATCATGCGAGGTGGATTTCAAGGACGAGGAAGAATGGGACTAGGACAAGTGCGCGGAAAGTTAATCTGCTACAACTACAGAGGACCCAAGCACTACGTGCAAGACTGTACAAATCTGACTAGAATATGTTGTTCATATTGTTATCAGTTTGACCATGAAGCAGTAGATTGTCCAACGTTGATCACATAGATGCACGAGAAAGAGGTATTACAGCCTACTCCAACTCAAAATATCCAAATGATGAGGTCAGGACCACACGAAGAAGACCCCAACGTGAATATGGTACTTAGAAGTGGCACTACTATAGGGGAAGATAGGGGAAAGCAACCCAAGGACGATACATAGGTTTGCAAGGCCCCTACGAAGGAATCTGAACTTGACTCGGAACACGCAAAGGAAACGGTTATGGAAGCTAAGAAGAGCTTCAAGGAGGCCTCTACTTCAGGTAGTAAGGATCAACCAGAACCGGGAATGGATCCGTCTATGCTTACTACCTTTTTAAAAACATGCATGAAGCTGCTATGAGACAATAAGGAAATTAAAGGACTCCAAGCACTGATCACTAGGTGCACAGGATCAGGGGAACCGCGCGTAGTTCGAAAGATGGGGAAGCATGCTTTGTGCATTGGGAGAGAAATGCAACTGACGGTGCAAATTGGTGAATATGAGATGGATCAGGTAGTCCTCGACCTAGGTTCGGATGTGAACATGTTACCAAAACAAACTTGGGAGCGAATGGGCTGACCTGTGTTATAGTGGTCTCATATTCAATTATGGACGGTGAACCAACAAAAGATCGTGCCCATGGGAAGACTGCAAGGGGTAACCATGGATATTGAAGGTGTGAGCATGCAGATAGACCTTGAGGTAATAGAGATTGTGGATGACACTAACCCTTACCCTGCGTTATTAGGGATAGATTGGGCTACGAATATGAATGGAGTCATCAACCTGAGAAAGAGAAAAATGACTTTCGAGAAAAAGTCTTTATGCATTGTAGTTCTGCTGGATCCAGCTGAAGGAGCACGCTACACTGAACCTGTGTGCAAAGATGACAGCGACGATGAGCTGGACTACATTTACCAGATAACAGCGCAGGACCAGGATGGGGTAAACTCGATAGAATATGGGAGAATCTCATGGGAGCACGACATTTCCTGTACTTGGGATTCAGATGAAGAAATAGAACATTGGCAGAACCGACTCCATGAAGTATCAACACTAAATTGCAACATGATGATTAGATCACTGCGGTACATGATGACTGAAGCCAAGGAATTTCCAACATATGATGGGGACAAAGGTGGGGATGAACCCTTAGACGAAATTGGAAGATCAGTGCCAAAATAGCAGCATGTGATGGATTGGACGTTGCGCGCGATGCCCGCAAAATGGTAGCAGAAGCACTAGAAGAATATTGGAAGCTAGCGTGAACATAGAAAAAGGATGCACTTGCGGTTTCAAAATCCCCAGCGTCAAATGCGGGTCAAGCAAAGTAGTTTGCGTGCTCGCCTGTGTCGATGGGTGCAGTCGCATGCTAGGCAGATGCAACCTAGGCTAAGGATAAAAAATCAGGACCCAACGTGACAACCGAAAGAGCGATGTGTACCGCAAATACCCCACGATGGAGAATTCACTATGCGGGATCATGAACAGAGTTTACCGGGTGGGATAATCGGATGGGGACCTATGCGTCCCAGTGGTTCGATGGACTAATAGAACTATAAGCAAAAACTGGAACGCGGAAATGATTTCAATGACGACAAGAAGAGAGGAGATCAGGAGGGCAGAAAAGAATACTTGGACTACGGCTCCTGCAGTCGGGATAGGATGCGAGGACCTAGTTAAAGAAATTAGGCAGTTGCAAGAAAACATTTGGCATGAAAGCATGAAACTTCTTGAACTTAATGATGAGTGTGCATGACTGAGGAAGAGAAGTATGACATTGGATAAATAAATCTATAAACTGGAAACCGAAGTCGCGTAAGCGGGCCGCGAGAAACTAAGTATGATGAGACCAAGTCCAGCCAGCCCTACTTCTGCGTTAGAAGAAATTGTGACCCTGCTATTATGGCTGCAACCACACCTTACTAAACAAGGGAAGGTACCATACAAAGAGGGACGTGATGCAAAGGCATGTGGAAGGTGCCCGCAACCTAGGCTAGCAGGAAAAATGAAGCCTCGCACCAGGGGTGCAACCACCTGACTATCTGTAGAAGGCACAGTCTCAGTGCTCCAGGCAGTTGAAAGATGGCGTGGGACTATAAACAAGGCTGCAGAAAATCCATGTAGAAAGGGGCTTCCGCATGGAGCCCACTTGTCACAAGGCTCGTAGTCGCGCTTAAGGTATGCGTTGTCACGCGGATAGGCTAGGGGGTGATCGTTGATGACACTGTTCATGACAAGAAGGCTAATTTAATGCAGAAAGGAGCCGGTGTCGAACCATTAAGACATGAAGTACGAGCTAGATTTGGGGAGATCTACCACCAAGTGGGTACTAAGGACTCAAAAATGGAGGGAAGGGCTGAATTCAAATTTGACTGTTACTATAAAATTCCACGAGGTAGATTTCAAGCAGCTCTAGGGTTTTTAAGAATTGAGATAGTACAAAACAGTGAGTCCCAAGCTACCTTGCCACCCATGATTATGCGACTAACTGTATCCAGTATAAACACAATGTCGAGAACCAGAGTGCGAATTATGGGAGGTAGCCAAGAACCCCGGGTGACCCAGGAGGAGCCCAGAGAGACAACAGGCGCACCAGAGGTACCAAAGTCCCTATGCACGCCGCGACCATAGAAAAACAAACAACCAATGGGGCCCATTCGAGTATCACCATGGCACCCAAGAGTTAGTAAAATCTCGCTAGTCGAGAAGGGCAAAGTTGTCACTATTGAAACAGAAGAGGAGGAGGAAGATTTGCAAGACCTGATAGCTCAAATTGAGGCACAGGACAATGAGGTGGAAAATGTCTCCCAACCACCTTCAGTGATAGAGTTACCCCCCTACATTCCCCCATGGAAAGGGACAGCCAAGATACCAAAGGACCTGGAGACCACGAAGATGCGCTCCAGACCCTACTTCTTCCGGATGATATCAAGTTTGATGGTCCACCACTGGGACAGGTACCGAATATAAAATTCGAAGACTGGGACCTTGCAGATAGTGAGAAGTTCCCATAGTTGGCTGCAGAAAAACTACGACAACAGAAATGGTTGCAAGGTGTGGAGAAGGCAGGGTTATGGTGGATACCCCACTACCACCGCACGCCTATCACTATCTTTGTCATAGGAAGCTACTGTATCTAGTACATGATGGGTATCTATGGCTAGAAGAGCCGCTTCCCATCACGACTAACTTAATTCACAGAATTTTGCGACTGCCAATTAAAGGAAGCAATCCCACAGACATAGCCGGAAAGAGTAGTGACTTGGGCCTCGCAGAAGCTATGAAGGCCAAATATAAGCTAGAGAAAAAGAAGTGAGGGTACGTAATAACAACTATCAAAGATCGAGGGGTGATTTTTGCCACCTAGTTTCTAGCCAGCAAGCTCATGAGGAAATGTCGTGCAAACGAAGTACCAACATCTGTAATTGCGTTGGCAGAGCAGTGTGCAGAAGGGGTCCAGTTCAATTGGGCGTAGTTTCTCTGTGATGAATTTTTGATGAACTGCAGGGAAGCATAGGACCAGGGTAAGACCTTCCACTACACATGGGTGCTCTTATCCATCCTATTGATTGTCGGGGAGCTGCCAGCAGACAACCAGTTTCCAACCGTGGAGCAGAACATACCCGAGGCCGTGAGGTATACCTCGCTTTGGGCAACCAAAGATGCAACAAGGATCCGGGATATGAAGGTATTTTGGACATTTTTAGAGGTGAGTTTACGAACATGGATCAACCATAGGCCACGCTTATCCTTGACGATATATAACACTTTACAGAGTGTGGCGGAATTCAAGGCGGATATGCATAACGTGTATATATGGGTGCACAAGGATCCAGCTTGAGCATGGGAAAAGTTGTCATTCATTGCCACAGATGATGCAATCTTTGAAGCAATGGCGTCATGGTCTCCGGAGTGGTGCGCCCTGGACTTGGTGGAATTGGAAAAAATTGTGGCACAACAGAAGAAGAAGCAGACCAAGTTGCACCTCGCAAAGCTAGTGGAAAGAAAGCGTCAGGAACAGGAAGCAGCCATGCAGCAGATGATGGTTGAGGCAGCCACGCTAGAACAAATGACACAGACCACAACCATGCCCGCTGAGGAAGCCGAGGAAGGCCAAGAAATGCCCATGGAGCAGAATATATAGGGGGAGGTGGAGACACAGGAATGCATGAACCTTATGACAAATGTGACTCAACTCAAGAGGTCGCGTGTCCAAGAGCAGCCTTCCGCGCGAAAGAGGACAAAGGCAACAGAGTCCGTGGGAGGAACCTTTATTGACAAGGATGCTCTAGCAGAGTTGATGACAGAGCATACGATTGTGTTGGGGGCACTCAGAGTGTAGTTGCAGGCATTATAGGTGCAACCCCCAGGAATGATGACACCACACCTTGCGGAAGGTATATCCGAGGCTGAACAGATGTTGCACGCAAGCACAATGAACACTTTGGTGTTACCAAAAGGAGTCGTCTTAGCAGCAACCGAAGGTGACATAAGGGGCTGGCGGTTGAATTTGGTCGCCCTTCCCAAAGAAACCCTACACTAGCTACAAGAATAGGAAACTGTTGAGTTTTGTGCTAGGGACGGCTCCACTCTCCAAATATTGAGTGAGCAAAAGGCAAAGCTAGAACAACTCAGCCTATAGTGCGATAGCATGGTAGCCCAAACCCAGGGAGTAGAACAGGCAGTGGAGGAAGCCTATAGTTGTATTGCGGAGTTGTCCGTACCAGCAGAACTCCCCACAACAGAAAAGATTCACCAACTAGCAGCTGGAGTTTGCAGGACCAACGAGGAGGCTGTGAAGGTGCAGTTGGAGTTGAACTTGCAGATAGTAGCACTACAATTGCAGGCGCAATCCTCTATAACCCTAGAAGTTAGAGAGCAGTGCCACCAAGCCATTCAATCGAGGTTGAAAGTGATAGAGCATGTTTTACAATATTACACTGGTTTGTTGGACCAATCCCTCTTAACACTCACTTCACTCCAGGAGGACCCAACGCTACGGCAGCTAGAGACGGAAGCGCAGGAATTGCAGCATGCTTATGATGATGTTTGAGGAACTGCGCAGATGGTTGCCCTCACCCAACTATTTGGACAAGATAAGGGAGGCCCAGGATTTGAAAGAACGAGTGGATGTTTTGCAACAGAAAGAAGCAGGGCTTAAAGCACACATCCAACCTTGGTTCAAGGAAGCATTCATGGTCACTGCCACGATAGAGAGAAAGCTGACCTAGATGTAGGACACATATGCGAAAAGGAAAGCGAACACCGCTAACAATGATGCATCAGAACGTTGCATGCATTTGATACAACAGGTAGTGGAGGAATGTGTTGCAAACGTAAGTGAAGTGCAGAGATTGCTAGATGAACTTTGCGCGAAGATTACTGCACCAGCCAAGTGACTCGGGATGAGTCATGATGTTTTTGTTGGGGGCTTGTTAGGCAACGAGTCCCCCGCGTAACTGGTTTTTGGCTTAAAGCCCACAATTTTGGAGATATTGGTATTGTAAAGGCTCCGCGAAGTGCGCGGAGCGTGAGTTGTAATGATTCAAGTAAAAGGGTAGTCCACCCGAAAATAAGGTAAAATAATAGAAAGTGAGTTAGCCTGCCCATGGTCTGTGGACCATGAGAGTGTATAAATAAGGCAAGACTCTAGGTGTAGAAGACAATTTTTAGAGAGGACTAAAGAAGATCTATAGTGCATGGGTTGTGGACAGTGGTAGTTGCTCTGAATCTGTAAGTTTGAGTTAAGGGTTGTAGTAGGGATAGAGGCTCCATAGCGATGTGCGCGGAGGCCTAGTAGAGTCTGCAGCTGTGTGAGTGGACCCCTGCAGTTGTGTGCGTAGGGTAGGAAGTGGATTGTAACTGACAAAGGCATTAATAAAGATAAGTTGATTTTGGAATATTGAGTATCTATTTCTATATTCTGGTTTATGCATTTGTTCATGATTTATGATTCCGCGCGTATCTATTTGTGTTAAATGATAACTGAAAGTATGGTGCCTTTGTAAGTTAACACAAGATCTATAATAATATTAAGCACAGGAAAGGGTAAATTGCATTCGCGCTTGTCTAAGGTAGTCACTCTGAAAAGGCAGTTGCACGGAAGTAACGTAGCGCGTAGGATTGTTCCACGCAAACCCAGACCACATCAAGACATCCTCAGGGTGCGGAAACCTGGTTCCAGCACCCTCCCATACTACCTCGGGTGAGAATTCAGTCCGTGCTCCACGGACTGTTGCTGAAAGGGTCGGTAGTGTCGGGATTTGTTTGGCTAAACATTTCTGAACCTAAGTCAGGCCCCATTAAGCCAACGGTTTCCATCAACAAAAAATTTTCTGACCTATTGGAAGAGTCCATGCCTTACATAGGATTAATGGTTGGTGATTGAGATTATAGTCACATTCAAACCATTTTTTAAAGTTAGGTGCTATATCATGGTTTTAGTGAGTTTAGGTTTGGATTAGTAGTGATATTAATATTTTTTACACTTAGACTTTGTTGCTGAGCTGGATTTAGCATATTTGTTGTTGGTGTAAGGTGATTTTCTAGTGGTAACTTTGGTATTGTATATTTAGTGTACTTTCTTGATCTACAAACTTCTCTTGATTTAGTTTCAATTAGATGATCTTATGAAGAGTGTAGGTGTCAATATTAACAACCCTAATGGTTATTTCATACTTCTTAGTAAGACGAATTGCTTTTGATGTTTGTAGATAGAGATGGTGACTAGAGATTTTGATCAATAGGTTAATAGTTCATTTCTTTTGGTTTTTTTTGTAGTTAGATGGTCTTCGTGATGATTAGATGTACTCCTATGGAATGTCGTAAGTCAGAGCTTAGCAGAGAGTAGTAGATTCTTGTGGTAAGGTCAAGGTAGTAATGATGATTTGCTTACTTGTCTAAATAACACTTATCTTTCCAAGTTGAACTTAGGATAAGTCAATAAATAATGTGAAGGGGGGGGAGCCCTTGGGCCTGGTTCTGTAGCTTAAATCATTTTTCTCAATGTAAATAGTATTTTATGTATGTTTTAGGAGACATAACTACACTCCAAAATTTGCTTCCATTCAAATTTTGGAGCCCTCTTATGAAAATGTCATCCACCATTTCAAGTTATTGATGTCATGCTCAGTCATGTTTTATATGTGTTCAAGTATTCCCTCAGGAAACCTAAGTGTCTAAATTGCTTTCCTTCACATGCCTAGCTCTTGATTCCTTTGTAAGAACACCCCTTCCAAGAAATCCTTTCGCTCTTCTTGGAGACAATGGAGTGCACTTCTTGCTACTAGGCAAAGCACACTTCCTGTTGACAGTTAGTTTGCACTCTTGAAACTAAAGAAAGTGAACCTTTTGTTGAAAGACATAACACAGTTCCCAGAGACATTCATTATGCAGTTCCTAGAGATAGTTATAACACATTCCTTGTTGACACTGACTGTTCACTCCTTGTGCACAATCATTGCACAATTCTTATTGACACTCATCTCACATACATTTTTTAATTTTGAGCTCTGCACATTCTTTGAGCACAAGAAGAATTCTTGGTTGCAAGTGTGCCACATTCCTATGCATGTTTCTCAATTGTTGCTTTTTCTTGTTTTCTCTTTCGCAATTATCACTTTTTCTCGGTTCTACTTTCACGTGTGTCACTTTTGCCTGTTTTGGCTCTTGTATATGTCTCTTTGCACTTATATGTGTCACTTTTGTTCTCCTAAGTGTAACATTTTGTTAGAGGTATCTCCGACACACTTTATAGAATTAGTTAATCCTGTCTATCATAAGAACATGCACTAGAAATACTTCCATGGCCTAACACATGTTTTTATTGCAGTTAATAGTTATGTTGTAAAGACTTGTGCCCTAATTGTGGCACTTGGAGATTAGTTTCGTTTTTTTGTCACTTTAGTGTATACATGTTGGCTTTGTGTATTGTGCATAGTCTTATCATAAGAGTGATTGTATATACGTGTGTGTGTGTGATCATTTTCAGAACCTTTCATGCATTCTCTTTATCTTCTCTTTGTTCCACTAATATCACACTTAGTCATTTGTGGGATTCTTCCTTATCTTCACAACTTGTGTAGTATTTAAACATGCTTACCCTTGAGCTAAAGTCATGAGTGCATTGTGCACTCCTATGACCTACACATGAATCTCTTGTATCTTACAACTGTGCACTGGGTCCATCCTGTGGTCAACTCCCTTCATTGTGCATTGTGCATCTCTATTGTACAGTCACCCTGTCCTTATTGCTTACACTTTCCCTCTGTGTAAAGCCTTGATCAACCTAACCTTCAATTGTATATTGTTCATTCCTAGTCCATATCATGCATCCCTCTACTCAATATTGATGCAACATGTGCAAAGGGAGAAGCATCTCTTCTTGCAATTGCACATTGTGCAACTCCAGGACTTAAGACTCTAACCTTTATCTTTCACTGATCTGACATGCACATAATCTTAGTCTCTCTTCTTTTTCATTGTGCATTGCACACTCCTAGTGGATAGTGAGGTCATCCTTTGACCCTTGTAGTAGTGACCTGTGCTCAACCTTGAGACTCCTTCTTAGCCATTGCGCTTTGTGCATCCTAAAGCTTCATGCTCCTAGCCACTATCAACTCGACTTTCCCTCTATGCCAAAGCCTACCTCTCCCTTTTTCCATTGCATAGTGTTCACTTCCAATACTATGAAATTCACCCCTTGCCTCTTGACTCTATGCTTTGCACTCAGGAAGGCCCCTCTCTCAGTCCTTGCATATTGTCCCATAATAGTTAGCATCTTGCACGAGAAAACAAGATAGAATAGGTTATTTTGGGACTGATATTTTCTTATCATGAGTGAAATTCATTTGTAGGAGCTATCATCTCAACATGGCAAGGTTATGCTCAAGGAGGTCATCAAGGAGAGGTTACAAGAAGACATGTGTGGAGATGAGACACAAATATATGATCATGCAAGAGATAAATAATCATGAACTGTGACAAAGAGATGACAACCCAAGAGGACTTGGAAGGCTCTAATATTGTATCCATATCATTTGGAGGATGAAGATAAAGTACATTCTATATCTATCATGAAGAATTGAAGATATAATAACAAACAAAATAACTTGGCATCGACACATTACAATGAAGTCTCATGTTACAGCCACCAAATTGTAGCTTCACAATGTAAACATAAGAATATTATGTTGTCCTGAGTATTTTTTCACAATTTATGGAATTAAACAAAGTCTTTCGGTAGAAATCACATGAGAGAATTTTTTTTTTGGCCGACGCGGTTCGAACCAACAAGTGTGGTTCATCATCAGGACCAAATGAAGAGGTAGATCATGGCAAAGGCTTAAATAGAGAGTAATGCAAAGACATAATTTCCAGTAACGGCTATATTTGAACAAAAATGTTTAAATTATAATATTAATTTATTAATATATTAAAAACAAATATTATTAAGTAAAAACTATATTAAACGGCTACTTTTTGAAAAATATTTAAATAATGATATTATTTCATTAATTTATTAAAAATATTAATAGGTAAAGGCTACATTAAACGGCTACTTTTTGAAAAATAATATTTAAATTAATTTATTAAAACCAAATATTACTAGTTCTTGAAAAATAATATTTAAATAATGATATTAGTTTATTAATTTATTAAAATATTAATATATAACGGCTATATTAAATGGCTAGTTTTTGAAAAAATATTTAAATAATGGTATTATTTCATTAATTTATTAAAAATATTAATAGGTAACGACTATATTAAACAGCTAGTTTTTGAAAAATAATATTTAAATAATGATATTAGTTTATTAATTTATTAAAATATTAATATGTAACGGCTATATTAAATGACTAGTTTTTGAAAAATAATATTTAAATTAATTTATTAAAACCAAATATTACTAGTTTTTGAAAAATAATATTTAAATTGTGATATTAATTTATTAATTTATTAAAAACAAATATTAATAAGTAACCGCTATATTAAACAACTAGTTTTTAAAATAAATAAATAAATAATCAAAGTCAAACTTTAAAGGAAGGGAGTCAAAAATTATAAAAACGAGTGAAGACCCTAATCGAGACAAGATCATTTGATAAATAAAATAACTAATGGAAATAAAATAAAATAAAAATAAAAATAATTAATGGAAAAATAAAAAAAATACAACAAAAATATACACAAGTCAAAATAAATATATATATATATATATATATATATATATATATATATATCCAAAGAAAAATAATCAATAAATAAAATGGGGTTAACAATAAAATATGGGGTTCGGGCCCATTTATGGAATGTAATTATGTAATTTCAAAAATTGGAAAATGTAAAATGTGTGGAAGCCAAGGGTCACACATGAAATGTGAATAGTCACTAGGATGTTCAAAATTCATATGGGAGTCCAAGAGTCATGAGGGAGGTCAAGAGTCACATTGGGGGTGAAAGATCACCTCATTTTTTGTGAATAAACCCTCATAACTCAAGAAAATGACCCTCATTTGTTTAGCCTTGGCTTCTTAAGCATAACATAGGAGAGAAGATCATTCTTTGGAGGAGAAAGTGGTGGCTTCATGTTCCACTATTGGGGCTAGTGATGCATTATTGTAATTGTGTAACTTAAAACTTTCACTTAATATATTGAAGCTCTTTGAGTCAACGCACTTTCATGGATGTTGTAAGACTATTCCTTTAATGTTTACGATATATTTTTGTGTTCCTATGTATTAAGAACAATGAACTATTTTTTTATATTTAGTACACATCTTGTTGAATGGTGTGTCTTACTTGATTTCATGATCGTTGTTGCTTTGTGAACTATTTTGAAATAATTAATGATACTTTCTATATATGTGTGTGTCTTTATTAGAATAATACTAGTACTTTTCTTATAAAGGCTCCCTCTCTCTTTTCCTTTCTATGAAAATACCTTATATACATTGAAATTGGTGTTTCACAAAGCTAACTTACTTGCTTATCTAGAAATTTATGTGTATAATCTCTTATGTTGATAATTGCAACCAAGGGAAATATTTATGATCAATATATGTTAGTCATGCTGAATTCCTAGATTGGGCCCCTATCCCAAACAACATGAGGTCTAATTGGTACTTCATACCAGGGATACCCCCTATTGCTTGTGGAATTCAACACCATCAACAATGCTTATTTAGTTATTGAAGCATTTATAACATAATGTCATTATGGTTTTGTTATTATGAATTAATGAGTTAGTTACCATGGATTGATGGGGTCATTAAGCATAATGAATTTCATGATTAGTGAACCTAACTATTCTTTGGGTACTATATTAAGTAGAGGGTTACTAGATGGAGTAATATGAACATAAATATTAAATAAGCCTCAAGAATTATAATATTACGAGGAGAGATGGATCATCAACCTCAATATTCATCATCTTCTATACCCTCCCAAAAGAAGAAGAAAATACTAGCAATTATCTCTCACAAAAAGAGAATTTAGGATCTAGACATATTCACAACACTCTCATGTTCATGCACTTAGGGGGGGAGGGTTCTCTATGGTCTTGATGGAAAAATTGAAACAAAATCCTTATGGAGTTTGGGAGTAATGAGCGACAATATTGTAGAGATGTACACCTTGCTTCAAGGATTAAATATAGCTAAACACCTATTTGTCAACAATTTTATACTTGTGGGAGACGCTAAGAATATAATTCTTGGAACCTATCCAACAAACCTTAAACTAAATTCTATATTTAAGCACATCAAAAATACTCTTTCTTCCTTCATTAGTTTCCATGTGTGTGTGAGTGTGTGTGCTTGTTTGCGTGTGTGTCTGTGTGTGTAGGAATTAACAATTGGGCTAGGATCATTCTCACATGACATGAGGTCGATTTCAACTGCTACCACTCTAACCTTTGGGTGAACCCATACGTACCCCACAGACAACCCACATAGTCAATCAGGGCATTTGAACCTCAAACCTCAAATTTTCACGTCTTCAGGTGATTACCAATCGAACTACACCCTTAGGTGTTTCATTAGTTTCTAAGGTGAGTATGTACTCAAGGATCTAAATGAAGTGGTAAAGTCTCTAGAAAATTTAGCTACAAAATTAACACCAGGATTAACGAAGGTGGATTGAATCATAAGGGGGGTCTTTATTTTGTAGAATCAAAAGTCAAAGTTCTAAATAGAGAAGATTACCCTAATTTTCTTAATAATTATTTTTGTAAATACAAACCAAATTTGTTTTGCTTCTAGGTAACTAACTTTTATAGATCCTACACCTTTGAAATCCTATCGATGTATGTAATGAATCTAGACTCTAAAGAATTATCAATTTCTAGCTTTATTATAAAAATTAAATACTCTCTACAAATTGCATAGACATGCATTTTTTTTACGAAAGCATAAAATTTTTTAATAGAATTATTCAGTCACTATTTAAAAAGAAAAAAATCATGTTTGATGTCTTGTGGAATTAAGCTCATACACTCATTATGTCTTTTAGGTGGTGGATGCATGTAGAGTTTGATAAAGCTTTGCTTCATTGCTTATCATGGGCAAGGATGTTTGTAATACTTGCAATAATTAATATAATTTAAATTAATGAAGCTATTTTTAGGTCTAAAATTTTGTAAGGTATTATTCAATTTCAAATTCACAATGGTATATATGATGGGCATAGGGATCTAGTATATTGGACAATGAAAATACAAAACAAATATTGATGTTGAAATAGTGGTAAGTATAAAAAAATATTAGAACTAAACTCATTTTAATATTTTTTATTTATAAAAAATTACTAAACAATATTGATATTTAAAAAAAAATATTAATAACCTCGATCGAGGTGCGAGCCGAAAGTTACCCACTGTTAGGCCCCTATACTACTAGTGTAACCCCTTATTATTATTAGTACAAACCCTTATTATATTGATGTACCCATGTAGTGCCCATATTGTTACTATTGTGCCCCATAGAAGCCCACTATTGTTATTATTGTGCCCTTACATTATCATTGTTATGTCGGCTATGATTATATTATGACCCCTTAGACTCCTATATATAGAAAGGAGGTCTTTTCATTTGTATCATCCAAGAATTGTTCATTTGTGTAATGTAAATGAGGTTGCCCCCTCAAAGAGGCTTATTTCTAAGGCGTTCATCTATCTTTTCTATCTTTTTGTGAGCTGGTTTCATAACATTTGGTATCAGAGCTTTGGATTCTAGGGTTTCGCTGCTCCAAATAGGTCATTGTGACATTGTCGCTATAACTTTTTTCTGCGACGTTTCAGAAGTGAAAAAAAGAACCCATTTGAGACGAAATCTCATTGAACCTTGGGTCCGAATTTTAGAGCCTTTCGCACTATATTTGCGGAGATATGATCTGAGGAAGTTGGTCTTTTTGTAGACTCCTGAATTACATTCCAAACAAGTGACCTTGGGAAAATTGTCATAACTTTTGTTTTGAGCATCAGATTGAAATTTTGTAAGAAGTTACAGAAAGAGGACAGACTCTAGTTTCCTGTATATATTTTTTAGATCCTAAGGTCGAAACAGTGACACGTGGAACTTCCTACAATCTCGCTCTTCTGAAAAGGTATATAATCAGGTCATCTTAGGAGATTGTGCATAACTCTTTCTTGGAGAATCTTAATTCGATCAGACTAGTGGCATTGGAAAGAAGACAGAGGGCTACTGCAGGTCACAATTTCAGAATTGGAAGAGCCGAAATTACAGAGTTATAGTCATTTCAATATCAAGCTCCTAAAATCAAGAAAAGGCGATATGAGGAAGTTTGATGGCAAGGATCCGGTAAATTGGATACTTCAGATGGAGCAATATTTTGATCTACATGGTGTACCACTGTTACAAAAGGTATGTATTACAACTTCATATTTAGAACCGGATCAATTTTTATGGTATAAAGGGCTTTGTTCTCGTAAACAACTTGTTACGTGGTCAATTTTCACAGAGGAAATGATAGTACATTATGAGGATACAAAGAGAAACACCTTTTTTAGAGCAACACCACAACAATTGGAAAGAGTAAAAGGGCTTTGTTACATAGTGGAAAGTAAAATTATGGCAACGAGGAAGTCCACCCCTCGCAACTATAAATATGGAAGTGTTGTTTCTCCTAGCCTTCCACAACCTACAAGCGTTACACCACAACAATTAGAAGAAAAAAGAGAAAAAGGGCTTTGTTACAATTGTGATAGCAAATGCACTAAAGGTCATAAGTGTGCCGAGAAAAAAATATTTTACATAGAGTATGAAGAGGAGGAAGAAAAGGATCAATAAACATCAAAAGAAGAGGATATACACCAAGACCCAACCCTAGAGAAAGAAGAAATGAATCAGACCATATCTTGTAAAGCATTGGCAAGAATTACCACTCCTCAAACTCTCAAGATAGAAGGACATATCAAGAAGAAAAAGGGGCAAGAAGTGAAAGATCACATCGAGAAAGAAGAAATGAATCTAACCATATCTTGTAATTCATTGGTCGGAATTAGCACTCCTCAAACTATCAAGATAGAAGGACATATCAAGAAGAAAAATGTTCAAGAAGTGAAAGATCACATCGAACAACAAGAAATGAATCCGACCATATCTTGTAAAGGATTGGAAGAAATTACCACTCCTCAAACTCTAAAGATAGAAGGACATATCAATAAGAAAAAGGTTCAAGCAGTGAAAGATCACATCGAGCATCAACAACAAGTTATCCAACTTTTAAAGGATAATGCCACTTTGGCGCAAAATCGAATGAAACAACAAGTAGATCAACATCATAGTGAAAAATGTTTTGATGTAGGTGATTGGGTATTTTTACTACTACATCTCAAGCAAGGTATTTATGAGAAGGAAATGTTGGCAATACTATATGCACTTAAGAAATGGCAACCTTACCAAATGGGAAGACACTTCAAGGTAAAAATGGATCATGATAGTCTTGAATACTTTTTAGAACAACTATTATCTTTAGAAGAACAGAAAAAATGTGTCACAAATATGTTGGGTTATGACTTTGACATCATCTATAGAAAATGGAAGCAAAGTTTTGTTGTAGATGCACTCTCAAGAAAGGATGAGGATGTGGAAGCATTGTTTTGTGCTATTTCTATTATCCAACCAGATTGGATAAACGAAGCAAGGGATGAATGAAACAAGGACGAAGAATTGTGGCCAGTTATTCAAAAGTTGCAAAAGATCCCAATTCAAACAATATTGCCAGAAATTGAAGAGGAAGGAAAGATCATATTGGAACCTGGAGCAGTCACAGAAACAAGAACCCGAAAGCTACGAAATCGATCAATTTCAGAGTATCTCATCAAGTGGAAGAACTTACCTGCCGAAGATTCCACATGGGAGGACAAGAATTTTATACATAAGCATCAAGAACTACTCAAGTGTTGAGGACAACACTTTTTGAAGGAGAGGGGCATGTTAGGCCCCTATACTACTAGTGTAACCCCTTATTGTTATTAGTAAAATCCCCTTATTATATTGATTTACCCTTGTAGTGCCCATATTGTTACTATTGTGCCCCATAGAAGCCCAATATTGTTATTATTGTGCCCTTATATTATTATTGTTATGTCGGCTCTGATTATATTATGACCCCTTCGACTCCTATATATATAAAGGAGGTCTTTTCATTTGTATCATCCAAGAATTGTTCATTTGTGTAATGTAAAGGAGGTTTCCTCCTCGAAGAGGCTTATTTCTAAGGTGTTCATCTATCTTTTCTATCTTTTTGTGAGTTGGTTTCATAACACTCACTCAGCCATGGGAGTAATGGTTTGTACATCAATGTATAGTACCACCGCCCCCCACATGCTTGAGGCGATGGGTGCGATGGCCCAATGCATGTGGCATGTAGTGTACAAGGGAAAGGTGGCAGAGGGAGTAAAGACAACAATAGTTTTGGTAATAAGGAATGAGGGAAGGTTGGTGGTGTTCGAAACATTTGCGAGCTCAAAGACAAGTTCATCGAGCAGGGACTATGGCATTACCATCTACAACAAGCCTACCAACTATGCACGAAGGATAACGGGTATGTATTCAGGCATATTTATGCTCTCGTAATGTTGACCTTCTTTGGTTTTAGTATGGGGGTGAGGGGAGGAAGTATGGGGGAGAATTGCAGAATTGATAAGCACTGGAGGTGTGGGCTGGTGGCATATGTTTGGCTTTGTGTTTGTCTCTCGCACTTGTTTGACATGCTATCTATTTCACTTTGCTTTGAAGTTTTCCTTTCGTGTATGGGAATTCTACACTAGGCCAAGGGCCAATTTCTACAGTTTGCAAGAGTCCTACTAGTAAAGATAGAGAGATGAGCCTCGGGGGTAGAGTTGGTTGACCCATATTCATGCTAGGTGGTAGCCTCTTCTTTAGGTCCATGCGTAGTCACAGTGAGGTAGGTTACAACCCAGACATGAGGGAGAAGGTTGAGAATTATGGGTGGGAAGTATGGCAAGGTGATGGCATAGGCTATGGCTGGAAACTTGGCGATAGCCACACCATGGGGCTCAAAAATGGGTGGAAGATTGGGTTGTTTCTCCTCTCGCATCCTGGGTAGAGGGTCAAGGGTATGATAGCCAAGGTTGGCAGATAGTTGGTAAGCGGTGGTGTTTAGCAACCTGGACCCAAGGGGAAACAACACACTGAATTGAAGCTGAGAAGAGGTGGCTTAAGTGCAATGCATCCGATGGGGCTGGTTGTGGGTTGGCCCCATCTGGGGAACTGATCTACAACCCCAAAATTTCGAGCATTAAAACTAACAGAGGTGGGTCTGAGAAAGGCAGGTTGGTGCGCGGTACTCCTACCACCTGTGTGAAAGCTCGTTGTCGTATTTTGTTGAATAGTAATTGGCCTATTGTTTGTTGCAACGAGTAGGGTGGAGGTAGAAAAACCATGGCTCGTCCTGCAAAAACCCATGTCCGTGGAAGGATATCCCAAGTGACTAGAAAGGACACAGAACCGGGCACATCCGCAGGACACAAAGGCAGAAAATAAGTTGAAAAGCCTATAAGTGAAGCGACATTTGCCTACCGTGAAGGCGCCAATGAGGAAATTTGAAAACTATTAGAGAATAGGAAGAGGAAATAAAATAGGAGAGTGAGACAAACATGGACATAAAGAATTGGAGAACCCTCATGCTAGATCCTAGAAACACGTTCACCCAGTTCAAGCAAACTCTCTACCTGTACTGGTTGATGAAGAGTCTGTTGGGTAAATCTATGGAACAAATTTCGGTGGGCATGGTTGTCATTGTCCAAGGCATGCCAAATTACAAACAGGAATTCCAACAAGTGCAGTTCCAACTGCACAAACATGATGTTAAACTTGGCCCAATTGAGAGGCACCTGCCTTGTATACTAGTTCAGATTGAGATGCTGGGGAGGAATGTCAAAGATCCAACGCCTATGGAATCTGCTTCTACTGAGCAGCATGAATAGATAGTCGACTTTTATGGTTTTATTTATATATGCGAATAACTTTTATATTTCCTTATTAAATTATGTATGTATGTAGAACTCTAGAGAATGGACAAGAATATGAGACTTATATAGGTTGGATAGAAAGATTGATTTATTTTTTGTTTCTGGATGGCATACAATGCGGATAGGTGGCCAACATACTTGGTTTCCCACTGGGCAAGTTGAGGCCACTTAGCCAATATATGTGGTGTAAGTTTGCTTCATAATTAATGAAAAAAGGAGGATCTACCAAGCTTACAAAAAAAAATATTATGATATCAATTTTAAATTAAAAATAGTATTAATAGTTTCTGAATTTAGGCTTCTGTGATCTATATTACAATTGTTGAGCTATCTTTCAGTGAAAATCACATGGGAAACTTTTTGTCTACGCTAATGGTCTCTACATTGATCTCTCTATTTAATCTGGTGCCATCATCTTAATCTCCATCTTGTCTTGACAATGAACCACACTAGATATTCGAAACACGTCGAAAAAAGGTTTCCCATGTGATTTTCACGAAAAGATATCTCAACAATAGTATTAAGAGTTATTAATATCTAAGAAAATTATTAATAACAAAAATTATAATAAACAAATAAATAATTTAAAATAAATTTAATAATTTTTATTAAATGTATATATTTTAAATAATTTTTTAATAATATTTAAATGCATAATTTGAATATGTTTTAAAAAATTATTTTGTTTTGATATTTTGTTTAAAATAAAAATCACTACACAAATATCTAAAAATCATGAATGAATATTGCAACTATATCCATAAATTATGACATAAAATATGTAAGGCAATTATCCACATGGCATCATATTATGCAAAGGCTACAATAAGACCCTCAAGTTATGGTCTAATCAAATGCTTAAAAATTAGTTTTTTAATAATATTTAAAAATAAACATTTATTTTTCAAACATTATAATTTGCATTTGTCAATGTTAAACTAATAGTATTCAACATAAAATTGTTAAGTCCTACCTTAATAGGGACTAATAATGATTCCATAACCATAATTAAATTTGATTAATAAGCACATAAAAAGATAATACTTAGTATAAACTCACAATATAACAAGATTACTAACCGTGGATGTTCAACCCCACTTTACCATGGATATTATTAACTTGTAAATAGATTTTGTTATAATACCATGGGCCAATACTATGGCTTATCAATGCCACATGCCTAGAAACCATAACTCATTTCACAATCAAAAAATAAAATGTAAAATATATTAGACCTAATATATATCATTGATTACACAAAGTGATAATTCTCGATCATATGGAGAGAGAGAGAGAGAGAGAGCAAGAGAGAGATGTGGGGGGGAGAGAGAGGGAGGAGGGAGAGAAAGGGAGAGAGAGGAATTGGGAGAGATAAGGATAAAGGGAGGGGGAGAAAGATGGGGTTGGAGGGAAGAGAGAGGGAAGAACAAAAACATCGAGAGATAGAGGTGGAGAGATAGAGGGAGTGACAAGTTAGAGATGGAGGGAGAGTGAGCAAGAAGGAGAGGAGGGAAGAGAGAGAAGGACAAGAGAGAAGCGAAAGAGAGAGAGAAGGACAAGAGAGAAGCAAAAGAGAGAGAGAAGGAGACACAAAGATGGAGTGGGGAGAGATAAGGAGAGAGAGGAGGAGATAGGGAGGGAGATAGAGGCAGAGTTGGAGGGCAGAGAGAGAGAGAGTGATGGAGGGGGGAGACAGAGGGAGGTGGCAGAGAAAGGGAGAGAAATGAAGGAAAAGAGAGAGGAATTGATAGACAGAAGGAGAGTGGGAGGGAGAGAGATGGATTTTGAGGGGGAGAGAGAGCGAGGTTAGAATAAAAACATAAAGAGAGAAAGGTAGAAAGAGAGAGAAGGGAGTGACAAGAGAGAGATGGAGAGAGAGTGATGGAGAGAGGATAGGAGGAGGGAAGGGAGAGATACAGAGAGAGGGAGGGAGGGAGAGAGAGAGAGATGGAGTTGGAGCAGAAAAGAGAGAGAAGATAGAAGGGAAACAAAAAAGGAAAAGGTGGAGAGAGAGAGAGAGAAAGAGTGTGACAAGGGGGGGAGAGAGAGAGAGAGAGAGAGAGAGAGAGAGTATGTTTTGGGGGATGAGATAGAAAGACAAAGGAGAGATGAAGGGAGATAGAGAAATAGATGGAGGGTGAAGAGAGGGAGGAAGAGAGGAAGAGGGAGAGATAGATATATATGGAGAGAGAAAACATGTGTGTTTGGGGGGTGGGTGAGATAGAGAGACAAAGAAGGAGAGATGGAGGGAGATATAAATATAGATGGTGGGGGTAGAGGGAGGGAAGAAGAAAGAGACACACAAAGACAAATACAAATATTATATAGTATTACATAATATTGAGCATTATTAATTATAAAGGAAGAGGAAGTAATTGATCTGAAATGGAGCATATTAGTAATGTTGTGCTAATTCTCCATTCAAAATAAAACCCAAGATGATTATCATTTGCTTATCAAGTGCTTAAGGCTTCACCATTTTTGCTTAATTAACTGATTCCCATGAGAGTTTCTTATGTAAATGTTATAAACAATTTAACATAAGACATATGTTGAACAAAAGGAAAATAAAAACAAAGAACATCAAAATACAACACATAACACAGGGATTTGATGAGGAGTTCACCCCTCCTAAGCTACGTCTCCTTGGTCTAGCTTCCAATGCTTGGGCCTCTCTATTATGCTCAAAATTACAGCAAAAGTTTGTTCACAATGCTCAAATGCCTCTAAAACCCATCTCAATGAGTTGAGAATCCTAAAAAATGCTATCTAGCCTCTTTTTGCAACTAATTTGGTGAAAAACTGAAGAAGTTATGGCTTCTCTTAGTTTTCCCACTATTTGTTCCACAATTTGCTCCACATCCAGCATGATCCTACAAATTAGCCCCAAAAATGTGCTAACTGAGCAAAAATTTCATCGCGCGACAGGCCATAGTCTATCGACCAAATTGCAAATCGCAATTGGCAAGGACCAGTGGCTTAAGGTCTGTGAAAATGGCGGTGATGTGTCATTGTGATGTGTGCAAACCCGACGGGAGTATTAACCAGGGCCTATAACCTTATCGCATCTGGGATATCGTGATCGACGGAAAACTAACAATCTTATATATATGCGGGACTCTGCCCTGTTTGCAATATGCGATTGTAATATTGCATCGCAACCTGGTACCTTCCGGGGGTCGATTCTTTGTAACGCTAACCCTTTGTCGATCTTTGATTGTGATCACATCGCAACCCGATACCTACCAGGGTTGATTTCTGCAATGCCTTCCCTATTGCGAAGTGCAATTACGATTTATCGCATCGCAACCCCGACCTTGCTTGGGGATGATTCTTTAACATGACCCACCCACAACATGTGATTTTGATATATGGGGGTCAATGGCGGCCTGCCACTTGATGCCTCCTCATTCGCTGCAAGACCTTGCCACATCATTTAATCCTACCATGTAAGAAAGTCAAATTTGAACTTTGACTTGCTCTAAATTATGCAAACAAGCTCGAACTTGAGTTTCGTTCGCACTGTTGGAATCAAAATGATGAACTCTTTGATGTAAAGCTAAGTTTAATAAAATTCTGGCACTTTGATTTTTGAGCATGATTTTGAGCACCTAATCACTCCTCCCCACTGGAAGCCTTTTAGACCCCAAAAGATTATATTCAATTATTGAACAGATGAGGGTACTATTCCCTCACCTTCCCCTCTTGAATCCATTTGGCCTTTGATGGATTTGTACCTTTGAGACCCACTCGAAGATAATCAACATTTCCCCTCTTTGATGACCTCATTCTTTTGTCAAGTATGGTGTCTTGCTAAAACTCATCAAGAAATTCTGGAGAAAAATCTTCAATTGATGGAATTTGTACACTTTCTCCTTAATCTTCAATTAAAGGAGACTCATACAATAGAGAATTTTCAACATTAACAACGGAATAAATTTGCATATATGAAGGCAAATCAAGCTTGAAAGCGTTATTACCAATCTTTTCCAAAATTTTAAATCGACCATAATGGATTGGTTTCAGTTTTTTACCTTCACCTTGAAGTCTTTCCTTGCTAATGTAAAGCCAAACTTCATCACCTACTTGAAATTGATGATCCACATGATGCTTATCGTGCATTGCCTTATCTCTTTTTTAGTTGCTCTTGAACTATTTGGTGAATCAACTGAATTTTCTCAATGAATTTCTTTGCTTTGTCTATGTCACTATGTCCATCTACAACTACATCTTTCTCAAAGATGAAATCCAAAGGTGATTTAGGAAGATAACCAAGACATTCCCCAAAATGTGAAGTTAAAGTAGAAGATTGTTTTGCTCGATTGTAAGAATGCTCAATATAATGCAACTATTCATCCCACAACTTAGGATGCTTGCTGCAATATCCGTTTAGAAAATGAATAATTGTCGTGTTAACCACTTTAGTTTGACCATCTATTTGTGAATGGAAGGTTGTACTTTTCTTCAACTTGGTGTCCATCAAGTTCCATAAATTTGAACAAAAATTCCCAACAAATCAGGAATCACGATCACTTACAATATAAGTAGGTAATCCAAAATGAACCCATACATTTTGAAAGAAAAGTTGAGTTGTTTGTTCAGTTGTAATTTGTTTTTTACAAGGTATTAATATGCACATCTTGTTGAACCTATCCACAACTACATACAAATAATCATGACCTTTTCTTGATAGAGGAAGACCTCCTACAAAATCCATAGAAACACTCTCCCATGGACGTGAAGGCACTTGAAGTGGTGTGTACAATCCTAGTTTCCTATTACTAGGTTTACTCACTGCACACGATGAACAACCTTTGATAAAATGTGACACACTTTCAAGCATACAAGGCGAGTAAAAATACCTCTAAATATTTGCCACTATTTTACTTACATTAAAATGTCCAACAATAAGAGAAGTGTACGCTTTGCTTATGACATTTACTCTCTCTCCTTGTGGAACAAAAAGTTTTCCCAATTGATACAACAGATTATCATGTACATGGTAGTCTAATTCCTCAACTTGGTGGCATTGACTCAAGTTTGAATATACCTCTTGAAAGTGAGCATCATGTGTGTATTGTTCAACATAGCTTTCAGGCAAAACAAAATGATTCTTGAGTAAAATGGCTACATTAACAACTGGTCTAGAAAGCATATCAACAACTCTATTATAAATATTTTTCTTGTACCTGATCACCAAGTGGAATTGTTGTAAGAATCCCATCCAACAGAAGTGCCTTGATTGCTGCAATTTTGTTTGAGATTGCAGATATTACAAAGGTTGATGATCGATGTGAATAATGGTCTCTTTTCCCATTAAGTAATGCTTTCGTTTCTTCACAATTTGCACCAATGCGTAAAGCTCTTTATCATATGTAGGATAGTTAATAACAACACCATTAAAGATATCATAATGAAATGAAATGGGCTTACCATGTTGTAAAATAACTGCACCCATAGCATAGTCACTTGCATCTATTTGTATTTCAAATGGTTGTTTCAAATCTGACAATTCTAAAACTGGGACTGAATTAATATTTTGTTTTAAAGCATCGAATGCTTTTTGTTGTTTGCCTCCCCACTTCAAGACAACCTTCATGCTGGTCAAAGCATGTAGTGGAGCTGATATGGAAGAGAAATTGGCAATGAAATTCCTCAGTACTGCGTTGCTCCCAGAAAACTCCTTACTTCTGTGACTTATTTGGGGATTGGCCAATTCACAATGAACGAAACTTTAGAGGGGCCAATCTTCAGCTCACCTCCTCTAACTATGTGGCCCAAATACACTAAGGAAGTTTTCCTGAATTCACATTTAGACATCTTCAAAAATAACTGTTCTTTTTTCAATACATCCAACACTTTCCTCACATACTTGACATGCTCTTCTCACGATTTGTTGAATATCAAAATAACATCTAAATAGACAATTACAAACTCATCAAGAAAGGATCTTGAAACATCATTCATAACTCTCATGAATGTAGTTGGATCATTGCAAAGATCGAAAGGAATAATTAGCCACTCAAACAATCCTTGTTTGGTTTTAAAAGTAGTCTTCTAAATATCCTCCTCGGCTATTCTAACTTGATGATATCCACTTCTCAAGTATAATTTAGTGAAATATTTTGCATTCTTCAACTGATCTAGAAAATCATCTATTCTGGGAAGTGGGTATCGATTCTTTATGGTAATTTTATTCAAATCTCGATAATCTACACACATGCACCAGGTTCCATCTTTCTTGGGTACCAAAACAATTAGTGAACCACATGGCAAAGTAGAGGGACGAATTATACCTTTATCTAACAATTCCTAGACTTGTTTCTTAATTTCTAAACTTTCCAGAATTGAAATTAGATACATACCAATATTTGGGAGTGGACAATCTTGTTGTAACTAAATTTCATACGGAATTCCCCTCTTTGGTGGCAATCCATTTGGTTATTGAAACACATCTCCATATTGATTGACCACATCAACCAATTTGGATTTTAGCTTCACATCACAACCTCAAAGGATTCACGCTAAGTGTCATTCTTCTGCTTGATCATAAGGAGCACGAGATTATTGCTGAAATTGACCAATCACTTCATTTTCCCCGTGCTTGCTAAAGACAAATTAAGATTTCTATGATGGGCTCTCACAATATACTCCACTCCATCTTTGAACAAATGATATTTGTTCTCAAATCTATGGAAAATGGCTTTCCGGTCATATAGATACGGGCTTCCCAACACAATTCCAGAAATATCCAATGAAACTACATCTAATTTGACTTCATCAATGAAATTGGTTGTAATAGAAAACCTAAAAATGCATTTCCTTGTGACTTGAAGATTTGCATCCTTGGTTATCCAACCTAATGGATATTGTTTATGATGAGGCATGGTTTCCAGATTCAACTTCTTGACCAAGTCTGTAGAAATTAAATTTGCCTGGGATCCACTATCAAACAACGTATCAATCTTGGTGTGTTTGGAAATAACTCTGATATGGAACAACTCAATTATGTTTTCTTCATTTGAAGTGTTGTTGTATTTATTTGTTGCACTGGTGCTTGCCACAACTTCCTCTTTAGTGACTGTGGCTGCAAGCTTTGTTTCATCACCTAAGTCGGAACCCAAGTCTTGTTGTACAACAACATTTGCCTTCTGTTTCCCTTTATTATTAAATTTCTTTGGTCTTAATTCAGGATGAAGCTCCCAACAACGCACTTCATCATGGCCCTCTTTGGAACAATTTTTGCACACAGGTTTCTCCCCTTTTTTCTTAACACAAACATTTTTCTTATGCTTTCCTTTAGATTTATTTCCTTTTTCACCACTTTTGAATGACTTATTAACTTCTTCTTGTACATTTTCCCCTCTTGCTTCAAGGTGTGTAGCTTAAACACATACCTCATCAAGATTCATGGGATTAAACATAAGAATGGTGTGTTGAAGGTAGCTATGCAAACCTCCTATGTATTTCAACAAAGTATCTTGTGACTGCAAGTCTACTCCTAGCATAAGAGCTCTTCTCCTAAACTCCTGAGTATACTCTTGCACATTTTGACCTTTTAACTGTCTGAATTTTTTCCAATTCATGATATATTTTTGCATATGAGCTAAATGGTAGAATTGTATTTTTATAGCAACAATGAAATCAGACCAAGTAATAGATATCTTACCATGTTTTTTGATCTCGTCTTGAGTCCTTGCTTCCCACCAAATGAGTGTTGCACCCTCCATTCTCAATGAGGCCAACTGAATTTCGATATCATCCTCTTGAAGGTTCTAAATTCTACAATACACATCCAACTGACGAATCCAATTATCAAGCTGCTTTGCATTCACTTCACCATTATATATGGGTAATTCGAATTTAACATCAAGTTTAAGTAGAGGTGATTTTCTAGCTCCTTTTGAAGAATGGTGATGAGTATGAGTAAGGGTTGTATTAGTGGAAGAGTGTGAAGATAGTTGTGAAGAATAAGATGAAGAAGATGGTGGAGATGGTGGAGATTTGTCTTCATTCCCATTAGCTCCTTTTCCATTACCTCCTCCTAAAGATCCTTCTCCTTTGGGAGGTTTGGAACTTTCTCCTTGCCACCTGTTATTCCTCTCTTCATAGAAGACCTTCACCATCTCTGTCATATCAAAGAAAGCCTTTCTGAAGGTCTTCTCATCTTTTGTCATCTTTGTAGGTTCTCCTTCATGAGACATGATCTCTGAAGTCTCAACTACAACTTGAGGTTGAACTATTGTTGAGGACTTTGGCAACCTTTCTCTTCTTCCCCTTGACCCAACTTCAGGGATTTCAACCAACTTTCCTTCACCTCTTTTGAGTTTTAACCTTGTTATCATGACACAAAACTAGCAAACAATTAAATCCTTCTTTGCACAAGCAAATCTAGTAAGAAAAAACCAATGCTCTGATACCAAATTGATCTGAAATGGAGTAGATTAGTAATGTTGTGCTAATTTCCCATTCAAAATAAAACCCAAGATTCTTATCATTTGCTTATCAAGTGCTTAAGGATTCACCATTTTTGCTTAATTAACTGATTCCCATGAGAGTTTCTTATGTAAATGTTATAAACAATTTAACATAAAACATATGTTGAACAACAGCAAAATAACAACAAAGAACATCAAAATACAACACACAACACAAAGATTTGATGAGGAGTTCACCCCTCCTGGGCTACGTCTCCTTGGTCCAGCTTCCAATGCTTGGGCCTCTCTATTATGCTCAAAATTACAACAAAAGTGTGTTTATAATGCTCAAATGCCTCTGAAACTTGTCTCAATGAGTTCAGAATACTAAAAAATGGCTATCTAGCCTCTTTTTGCAACCAATTTGGTGAAAAACTAAAGAAGTTATGACTTCTCCTAGTTTTCCCATTATTCGTTCCACAATTTGCTCCAAAAATGCACTAATTGAGCGGAAATTTTTCCGCCCAGCGGGCCATAATCTGTTGACCAAATCGCAAATCACAATCGGCAAGGACCATCGGGCTTAAGGTATGTTAAAATGACGACGATGTGTGATTGTGATATGCGCGGACCCAATGGGAGTATTAACGGAGCCTATAACCTTATCGCATCCGAGATATCACAAAGGGGCAGAAAACCGACGGTCTTATACATATGCGAGACTCTACCCTGTTTGTGATATGCGATTGCGATATCGCATCGAAACTTGGTACCTGTTGGGGGCCTATTCTCTGTAACACTAACCCTTCACCAATTTGTGATTGTGATCGCATCGCAACCTGATACGTGCCAAGGCAGATTTCTACAATGTCTTCCCTGTTGTGAAGTGCGATTGCGATTTATCGCATCACAACCCTGGCCTTGCTTGGGGCCAATTCTTTAACACGACCCACGCGCGACGTGCGATTTGCAATATGCAAGGGCCAATGGCGGCCTACCACTTGGCACCTCCTCATTCATTGAAAGAACTTGCCACATCATCCAATCCTGACATGTAAGCAAGTCAAAGATGAACTTTGACTTGCTCTGTCTTCTGCATACAAGCTTGGATTTGAGTGTCATTCACACCATTGGCAACGGAATGACGAGCTCTTCAATCTGAAGCTAAGTTTAACAAAATTTTGACACTTTGATTTTTGAGCATAATTTTGAGAACCTAATCAGTAATGCTTTTACAAAAAGTAAAATAAGTTGAATTTAGCAAGTCATGAATATTTTGGTTTTCACTGAAATAGATTTGTTGATTTCAGTGCAGATGTTGATTCCCAATCTTATCTGATTGATTGCATTGGATGCATTGATTTCAATGTAGTTGATTTCTAATTCTATTTGGTTGCTTGCACTAGATGCATTGATTTTAGTGTATATGTTTATTTCTAATCCTATTTGATTGGGTGCACTAGATGCATATATTTTAGTGTAGATGTTGATTTCTCATTTGATATAGCTAGATTTATGATGTACATTGATTTTAAACTAATTAGATTAATAATGTGCATTGATTTCAGTGTAAGCACAAAAATTATTGACGATGTGCATTGATTTCTGTGTTACACTAATTCAATCATAAATAAAATACTTGAGTTTTCATCTTAAATAAAATGTTTACTTACCTCAAATATTTTCTTCGTGAAACTGTAAACTATTTGTAATCAACTACTTTATTATTATTCACATTTTCCATCATTCAACATTGTTAGTCACTTTACATCCAAATGAGGTAATGGAAAACAACTACCATTGTAACTTACTTGGAATTTAACACTCCATAAGTTATAACGATTGACATTGGATAAAGCTACTATTAATATTGTAGAGTAAAAGAGACAAAGTATAACGTTTACTACAATAGCTTGAGTTAAAGATTTGAATGGTTTATGATTTCAACAACCCTTTTCATATTATCAATATGAAAATATGGCAAAAGTAATGAAGTATTTAAACTCTAAAACAATTATAAATTTATATATATTAATGATTGAATGATGGGTTTTTTACAAGCAGTGCCTTGCCTTAAATAATCCCTTGGGCACCTTTTCGGGGAGGAGCAT